>JAJOZX010004687.1:117500-374558 GCA_023014485.1 Bathynomus jamesi | reverse complement strand
TTTGTTGCACAAACTTATGAGGGGCAAGTGTGATGTCCGAAGAGTTAAATGGGCTTCAAAAGAAAGTTAGGAAAAATACCCAAAAGCGCTTTTTATTCATTGCATGGCCCATAGATTGAATTTAGTTTTATCGCAATCTATGACGAACATAAAGGAATGCGAGAAATGTTTTGCAAAACTTAAAGCCTTTTCTTTATTTTTCTCAAAGTCAACAAAGCGCGTTCATCTTTTAGATTGTGAAGTGAAGAAAAGATTCCCAAAAGTGGCCCCTACTCGTTGGAGTTACAATCACTGCTTGGTTGAAACAGTTTCGGAGTACAAGGAAGAACTGATTGACCTATTTCCAATTAATGTTGATAATGGTAGTGATTGGGGTACTGAAACTTATACCTGTGCCCAAGCAATTTCGTCTAACTTTAAAGATTTTGAATTCAATTTATTGTTGAATATATTTGCTAGCATCTTCCACACACAATGTCATTTGACTTCTACAGAATAGAATATTTAACATATCCTATTGCATGAATAAAGTAAATGAACTGGTGACTATTCTGCAAAAAAAGAGAAATGATTTCGATGAACTTTGGTCAGCAGTTGATGGAATCTATCCTCCAAATAAGCGAAGAAATGACCCTGTCGAAGATACCAAGGTAACTAACATACAGAAGGCTATTTTATGAAATTTTGGATGCAATTTGCGGCCAAATCCAAACTAGGTTTCAAAGTTTGAAAAATATGGCATTTCTTCAGCTCCTGGATATTAAAAAACAGGAAGACAACATAAGGAAATTTCCTGAGTCACTTTTTCACAATCATTACAAGATAATTATGGAGAATATTTTGAGAAGTGAGCTTTCGGTTTTGTATACTGAATCCGATTTCAAAGGAAAACCTGTGAACGAATTACTTCACTCTTTGCGAAATGCCGAGCTAGATACATCCCAACATCTGACGAAGTTTTGTGAATTAGCTTTGAGTCTTCCAGCGACGAGCGCATCAGTTGAGCATTCTTTCTCCCATTTGAAAAGAATACACAGCTACACAAGAAATGCACAAGGGCAAGATTGACTTAATACTCTAGCTTTAATCTCGATTGAGAGAAAGCTTCTCAAAGAAATGAAGAACGATCGTTTCTATGAAGACGTAATAAATTTATTCAATCGAAAGGATAGGAGGATTGAATTAACATATAAATAAAGTAAGTAAACATTTCGGATCGCCTGAAGTTCATGGCCCCCCAGCCTCAATTAACAAATGATATCTTCGTTAAAACTAACGAAAATATCACAACTTAACCTAACCAAACGTCAAGGGCGTACAGTTGATCTAACCGCGTATTCAATTTAATTTATCATTATATTTGGTACTGTAAAGCCAAAAAACAAGAATATATGGTGGACTTGATCTTCAGGTGTCAACATTTCCTTTTTTTTATCATTACCTAGGTATCCATTTCATCTTTAATATAATTGGTGTTTACATGCAATTAATGTGGACCTTGATTCACCACCTAATATACTGTATATTCTTTTGCTAAAAAATATCAACTTTTGTTAATCTAATTACAATGTTTTCCTATCACAATACATCACCGCACGCCCCTGATATATATATATCTATATATATTAGTGGTGAACCGGATATCCGCATCATTTTTAACATCAGCAACCGCATCCGCACTTCTGTGCGGATGTTATGCGGATATTACCTCTAATAAATTATGCAATTTACAATTAAATTATTAAGCTTATAAAGTAGCTTATAAGGCCCAGTCATGCACATTTCATGTAAAGTATTAATTATTAATGAACAAACAAATATATAAACCTCAAAATATAAATACCATTAAATCAACAAACACTGCCTGTGCCGCTGTGCGTACTCCACTGATTTTTTTTTTTTTCACAGTAACACAGTAACTTTTCAGAATGAAATTGTTCGTATAAGATCAAGCAGTCTATCGTGTTTCGAACAAGATTATTGTAAATACAAAAAATAGTAAATTCTTTAGCAAAAATAAAAATGCTAATTTTCTATAGCAAACACATTGCAAAATTTGCACTTTCTAAAATTAGCAATTGAAAATTCAATGAAACTTGTTTCATTGAATTTTTTCGGCTGAAACTCTTGAGAAAGTTATTATTTTTATCATATAATGAAAACATTAATACTAATTTTAATTCTTATGCATTGCCTGCCATAATAGTAATATCACGAAATTTGAAAAATTGTCATATATTTATAATTCTATACTATATTGATAGATTAACTAAATATCCGCACCCGCGAATATTGAAATTAAAAATCCGCATCCGCATCTGTTGAAAAACTGACATCCGGTCCACCACTATATATATATATAATATATATATATTATATATATATATATAGTATACTAAAAAATAACGCCTTCTTTTGCTAATTTTATTTCTTCAAACTTTTGCTTCTCTTTTTCCTAACATTAACAATTATCATAACTTTTACTAATGTTTTTAAAAATAGTTTCAACCATTTTATACAAAATATTAATATACTAAACTCGCCGTTCGTCTCTGATAATACATAATGTGCATCTAATCTTGCCATTAACCGTCTGATACTATTCTGTGAATTGCGTAATAAGAACTGAAATATTATCTTAATATCCTGCGGCACCATCTTCAAATATCAATTATAAGCTTTTCAAATAACAGTTTATTTTATAAAAAGGATTGGCAATGTTCGTACTTATAACATAGTCACTTTGTTTTAGGGTTATAGTAAATAATGACATAGCTGTAAGCATACCTTCATGCACACATATAGACGCACATATATATATATATATATACAGGGCTATTGAAAATAATTCACCTGATTTCAAATGAGAATATTTTTTAATGTTACAAATACAGAGTGATTTGTGATACATCAACCAAAGAAAAAACTGTCAAAATTTTGTCTCTCATCTCATAAATGCTCTTGTGACTTCCCCTAGTTACACGAGCAACGTCGACACGATAGTCGAATTCCTCCGATACTCGCTCCAGCATGTCCGTTGTCACTGATCTACGGCAGTAACAATGCTAGTTCGGAGCTCATCCAAGATGTGGGCAACGTGGCACGTACACAGTATCCTTAACGTACCCCCAAAGGAAGAAGTCGCACGGTGTAAGATCCGGCACTGTGGACTACCGATTTACAGCTCGAAAAACTGCAACACACAAAACGCCTTCTGCTGTGCGGACGCCATTTTCACACTGACTGTTTGTGCTAGGCTAGGCCACGGCGTGACTTTGGAGCCCTCTCGCGTGATCTTGTAAAACACAGAGATTTCCTCTTTCATGGTGTGTATGCCCAGTTGATGCACGGTTGATAGGTACGGAAGTATTCTCAGTTGAAATCGGATGAATCCATTAATAGCCCTGTATATATATATATATATATATATATATATATATATATAGATATATATATTATATACTGATGAAAAGAAGGACCAACACAACAGCAAATATTTTCGTTTATTTTTTGTACTTCAACGTTTCGACAAATCTTTTGTCATCATCAGTGAATTATAAATCTTTAAACCTTAAAACAAAAATAAGAAAAAATAATTAAAATTACATTAATACAAAAAAAATTGGGTCTTTTCCGTTTGGGGGCTAGCAGCGAATTTCAATGAAAATCGGTAAACTAATAGAGTTTTGGTCACTGATTTAAAAAATAACTGTTTTTTTGGAGAAATTAAAAACAAACATTTTAGAGCACTTTAAATAATTAATGTGTTTTAACTAGCTTAAACTAGTTACAGAGGATTGTGTTAAATTTAGCCAGAGTCACAAACTGCTACTGTTTATGAAAAAGTGCTCTGAGTGTGGGAAAGTGTGTTTCTTTGATAAAAATACCCAGTTCTTTCGTTGCCAAAAGCGTCGGTCAAACGGTAAAACGTGCAACTTTACGAAGAATACGTTTTTCGAAGGATCCCGGCAGATCTGTAAGAGTAGCAGAAAAAAAATCAAGAATTACTGCCCAGTTAGGTCAATTGAATGCCCGGTTAGGTCAACTGTACGCCCTTGACGATTAGTTAAGTTATGATTTTCGTTAAAAACACATTAATTATTTAAAGTCCTCTAACATGTTTGTTTTTCATTTCTCCAAAAAAACACAGTTATTTTTGAAATCAGTGACCAAAACTACATTAATATATCGATTTTCATTAAAATTCGCTGCTAGCCCCCAAACGGAAAAAATCCAAAAAATTAAATTAATTAAAATTAAATTAAATTAAATTAAAATTACCTCAACTGGTAAATACACAATAATTACGTCAACCTCCGTATTCGACAGATACTGAAAGTTACATTGGAAGGTATCATATATCTACGAAAGTAGGTTGGTTGGTTGGTTAGTTAGAAGAGCTGTAATTTGTAAAATGAACTATTGTTGTTGATGGAGGGTTTGTTTCTATACATATACAAAGATTCTGAAGTTCGGAGTTCTGTAAGGTTATTGGTTCTTGTTAGAATTTCGAACCGAGTTTTGTGAAGGGGATGGTTGTTATCATTACTATGGTTTCTAATTGCGGATTGTGGTGGGCTACTGAGTGGACGTTTGGTACGGACTGATAAGCCCAAATGTTGAGAAAGGTGTACCTCCAGTTGGAGTTGAGTACTGCCAATATGCGCAGCCTTACATCTATCGCACGTGTATTTATAAACAACATAAGGGCATAGAGTTTTGGGGAATTTGTCTTTGAACTTTGAAAATTTTGATAATTTAAGTGGGTTGACGAGGGCGAATCAAAAATTTATTTGGGGATAACTAGACTTAAGAAGTTTGGACACTTCACTTCGAATACTAATTATAAATAACCATAAAAAGGTAAGTCAGTATATGTGGTTTCTTTTTGTACTGTGGTTATGGGGAGCTTAATATTAAAAATGTTATTTAAAAATTTCTTTAATTGGTTGTCAAAAAGATTAGAAAAGTAGTCTTAAAAAATTAAATTATTCGTTTAATGAAAAGTAATCTGAACAAATTCGGTAGCTTCTTGTTAATAATGTTAATAATAGGTCTGTGTTTAACATATATATATATGTAAATTGGCGAGTGGTTAGGTTAAATCGTAAGTTTTTCGTTAGTTTTAACGTTTTATTTGATTAAGTATACGCGGACAGAGTTGGGGAACGCAAAGTACACTAGGATAATGTACGGGAACGTAAACTACTACAATAAGCACCACAGGGGGACGTAAACTACACTTGCTCCAAAAAAATGATGCAACAAAAATAGAACACCATTTGAAAGCTTTATTCAAACTGAATACAGAAACGTATCACTATCTCGTATGTTTGCCACTACCCTCACGCACAGCTCTCACAGACATTCAGGGAATGATTTCAGCACATGTTCAAACAAATCTGTCATATTCAAGATCTTGTCAAATAGTTTGAATATGTTGAATGAGGAACTCTTGTGAATATCGGTTGGGACCAAGTTCCTGCAGCAGCAAATCTTCAATTTTGTACTTGAAAATCGTTCCAAAATGCTCTGCTATGTTCAGACCAGGGGAATTTCCTGACCATTGAGTCTGATAAAAAAAAATCAATCCCAGAATTTTTCAGTTGTTGGGTGGCATTTGCATCGTGGCATTTGGCATTTGGTGAAATTAAACCTAGGGCTGTAAAATTTCTGGACATTTTGAGGGGAGTAAATTTTCATTAGGAATTTTGTTAATTATCTGAAACTTTCGTGAATTTGGGGAATTTTCAAAAACTTTAATTTTCATAAAACGAACAGTTGTTTATTCTTGAATCAGGGTATTCTGTGTAATTTAACTGTTTGAGGAAAGTGTGAAAAATGCAGCCAAGTAAAGCAATTCAAAATGCAGTTGGTGATATTAGCAGCAAATGATACTGGTCAGTAGGGTGAAGTTGAAGATGTTGAAATGGGAACCCCCGCACCCTGAAATTTCTTTTAACCTCAATTATTTTATAAGAAGAAATTTCCAGAATGCTGAAATGGAAACTCCCCATGTAAAAATAAATATTACCAATTAGTGAATAATAAACCGTGAATTTCCTTCATACTTTCAAATTATTATTTTTAGCCATGTATATTCCCTCCAGACTCACCTGAATTCAATAAAAACAATTGATACAAGAAGCCAGAACTTCTTTTTAAGGTAGAAAATGATTAAATGATAAATTTCACTGTTTACTGCCAAAAATATCTAATAAATTTAAAAAGTGACTTAAAATAAAATTCTCTCAACATTTCTAAAATTCCCGACGCCTTCAAAATTCCCGAAATCTTCCATGGAACATTTCAAAAATTTCCGGCAAGCTTCCATCCCTTTCCAACCCTAAATAAACCACTTCCGTGGTGTCTATTACATTTTGTGGATCCCATAGAAATGGAATGATATTTCTGAAAGAATAGTTTGTCGATAAATAATATCAGTATACCATCCCATGAAGCATCTTCTTCTTTGGTCACCCACATCATTTTGACAGCAATGAAGGAAGTGAATATCTGAGTGCAACGAGGTTTTCTGCAAAGCTGTTAATAACAACAACAAACAAAATAAAAACATTTATTCAGAGAAAGAATACAAGTAACAGAGTTTTACATTTCTTAAATATATTTTCTGTACAATTTAGATATTTCTTATGCCATTAATATATTCACAGTATTCTAATCTAAATACGCCGTTGAAAGCATGGAAGCTTTTCAGGCAAAATTAATAGGATTCAGTATATTTATTACATGAGAGAAGTGAAAATGGCAAGTAATAATAATAATAATAATAATAATAATGTAGCAATTTACAAATTAGTGTAAAGTAGAAACAAATAACACTTTATAAAGAAAGTATTAATTTTGGATAAATTTTGAAAATAAAAGTACTTAATGAGATCAGCATATTCTAGCTAATCAATTATAAAATGGGTACTTCATTACTATGATAATAATGGCAGTAGTGAGCTTATCCATCAGTCGGAGCTAATGAAGTACACTACTTCTTTAGTGATTTACGAAATATATTTAATGATGAAGCCTGTCTGATATTTAAGGGAATTACATTCCATATATCTGCTTCTTTGACTGAGAGTGCATTTCTTGCAATTTTCATTGTATAAAGGTGGGTCCTTTTATCTGAAAGGTGTGGGGATGGGGGTCTGGTCCGAGATTTTTTAATGTGTTACAACCATGTGATCTACCCATGTTCAGATTGTATCCATGATTGTGCCACGATAAGTTCGCTCAAAGAAGCGAATGTCCCTTAATTTCATTCTCTCCTCGAAGTACAGCCAAGGTAATTAACGGTTTAGATTGTTTTAAAGATCCATTAGAATATTTCCTATACCCCGATTGTTTTAAAACCAATTATAATTAACTGTAATTATCTTACATCCAACCCTACATTTATAAATGTAGTCATAATTAAATTCTTTGTTTGTGCTTCGAAACTACATTTATTGTCGTATATTCTCCATTTGTAAAGAGCAAAATATATATATCTTATAAAATTCCCTTAATTACTGGGTTCTGATTTCACGCACGATGTCCTGTACCATTTCTATACTATATCTATGTATATGCTTCATAACTGTGTCTCTCTCTCTCTAGTTTGTATTCCTCTCATACATTCCTATAATTACTCATACTGTATATTCCACTAGATTAAAGTATTAAACGTATAAAATTTATCCTTATATTATCTGCCGTCAGTTGATCTATTTCTGACTTGAATACCAAATACTAAATTAAATACCAAATCCAATACTAAATATTTTCATATTTTGTATTCAATTTATGGCAGCTACCCCATATACTACTATAAAATTCATACTCTATATAGGTCATTACATATATCGTTTCTTGTGAATCGTCCCTTATACATAGTAAAGCATTTATTAATTAATTTATCATTGTCTACCCATCCCCTATCAACCTATCAACTTCTGTCTACTTATTCAAATTCCTTTATATAACCTTACGTACACTGTCATTACGTGCACACTTATATGTGTACATCTCTAACTACGTCATGTTTTGTGTTCGGTGACATCATTTTTGCAAATTGAGTCCTCTGAGCGCATCAGCACTATGTGACAGTTTTCCAACCAAATATATTCCATTGAAATGTCTTCAAAAACTCTCTCTCGCTTCTGCTAGAAATTTATAGCACAATTATGTTATATTATGTTGTATTGTTATCGTGGTATATTACCGTTTCGTTATCCGTCTACGTCACATAATTCTTCCTGCTGTCATTGTTTGTACTTAGAATTTGAATAACCCTTAGATAGAAATAATGTTACTTGTGTTTTATTTTACTATAAATGTCCATGTAATTTCAATGGAAAGTACGTTGTTGTCCTCATTCGTTTTACGTCGGCAATGGCTACTTAGTCTTAGGCTTTAAAACGATGACAGATAATTATTTTAATATAAAATATTCGATATTAACTGTAACAACTTAATTTGAATTAATTGGTAATTATAATTGTAATTATAGTGTACCAAAATTACAATGTATATAATGTACTTCATATCAATGTACTATCCTGACATTAGATCATCACCCAAAGATGTATAATCGGCAAATTACTGGTTTTTTTATTTTTTTTTATTTTTAAGATGAAACAATTTGCAGATTTTCCAAGAACGGAGAGAACTTAACCTTCAACTCCAGTCTCCCATTTTATTTTTAAATTTCATTATTATTTTGCGATGTAAATAAATTCATTCCTGGCATAGCCTTAGGTCAAAAAGGTCGAACTTCTCCCTTTCATTCCTGCCTTAACCATCATTTGATAAAGAACTGATAAGATTGCTGTCTTAGCCAACCTTCGATAAATATAAATTAAAAATTCTAGCCTGACTATCACCATTGATATAGGTTCTTGTGATCTGCCCAAAGCAATTAACTAATTGATTAATTCCTTGCCAAAGTGAGCCTCGGCAGTAGCAACTGGAGAAAACGCACCTGATGTGACTGAAAGGTGCGTTCTCTCCAGTTGGCAAAAACGGAGGTGCGCTTTCTCCAGTTGGGGTAATTTCAGAAAATTATTGGCCGCCGCCGCTGACGTCAATGCTGACGTCAATGCCCCGGCAGGGATTAATAGTTAAACTAAGACCTACTGTACGCCCTTGATGATTGGTTAGGTTAAGTCATGATATTTTCGTTAGTTTAAACGAAAATGACATTCGGACCGATCAATTTGTGATGCGTGATCTTTACGGGGGCTCCGCCCCCGTACCCCCGAGACCTAAATTATACAAATGATAATATAATAACGGTTACTATAGGATACATGGATGTCGAAGAAACATGATCAATTCATATTTATCTGAATTTATGTGGCGTGATAGATTTCATAATTATGATTTTAGTAATTTGTGTAAACTCATATCAAAACAATATCCCTTTTGATTTTAGTTTCTGTATGATTTTATTGTCTGTTTTCCCTTAATAAATATGTTTTTTATTCATTTGTTTTAATACCCTTTTTGAGTTATGTTCTAGAGCTGCGTTTTCTGCAGTTTGCTCATTTAGAGGTGCGTTTTCTCCAGTTAGCTCATTTAGAGGTGCATCTTCTACAGTTGGCGAAACTGAGGTGCTTTTTCTCCAGATGCTCCCAGTATCTCTGTCTTCTGTGAAAGTTATGAACAAATTTTAAAGGAATGAATCAAAACTCGACCAACATTACTCTTCCATTTTTCTTCAGTTCCTCATTTTAGTTTTGTTTTTAAATTATGTCATGTAAATTGCTCTTCCTATTCGGATGTCACACGGCTAAGGCCGAGTTAAACTTCGAAGACCACCCTGTCTTCATATCGTCCAACAGTGCAACCCGATAAAAGTTGCGTGCGGGAAGTCCTACCGGGATCCATTTGACACCGAAAGTCCCAGCTCTTAACCCTTGGAATCCCGTCGCAACTTCCCATACCGAAATTTTCACGGCATCTGGTTTTCCACATCGCGATTTTTGGCATCCCGCCATATGATCATTCTTCGCGACTTCTTACGGCCTTCAAAACATTTGCAGTGTCATCGCAAGAACCGTCGTGCAACAATTGGATTCCCTACTCCGAGGACTTTTGACACACTTGTATTAGGAACTATTTTTAATTCACTAACTCCGTCATCATCTTCAACGTCAATTTGTAATTATCAACGTAGTTCAAATTTAAACTCGTCATCGTTTGCCCTTCAATCAACTTCGATTTTCTTCTCTCCACTACAGTCAACTTTGACCGTCTGCAGTCAACTTTCATTTTCATTAATAATTCACTTCAACATTTCTTCGTTATAATTTCAGAGGTCTTCGTTGAACTCAATCTGAATCTTTGAATTGTGAAATTTTATTCTTCAATGAACCCCGTCTTCAGATTGCCCTCCAGTGTATCCCTATAAAAGTTGCGTGTGGCCTGCAGGGGCGACATATGTTATAAGTAGTCAAACAATTCTTCGGAAGTAGAGTTTGCATTTAGGCTTTGGTTTTTAATTTACGTAACTTAAAATATAGTATTCGAGAAAACGCCAATTGGGTGAGTTTGGTGGAAGGAATTGAGGGTAATAACACCAGAACAAAAACGTATTTTTTATTAGCACGTTTAATGGTCGAAGATAAGATTATTCTTCTTTATGCTAATTCTTTCACTAAATTCTGTGGACGACTTTTCGATTTATTGCTCTTTTTACCTCCAAAAATGGTAAAGGAAGAAAAGGCAAGTAACCAATTCAGCTGGTTTCATCTAGTAACCCACCAGGATCCAATAGTTGGTATACCTTGTTAACCTTGTTGCTTTTCCGTGCATTGGTCTCTCTTCACACGAAGGTCAAGCTGGTGGCCCCACCTCTAGGTCTGGCTTGGTGGAGGAGCGAGTTGCTTTCTTGCGCTCTTCACCGTACATAGCCGGTCCTTTGGAAGGTCCTTTGGAAGCTGGTTAAAAAGTCTTGGCCCTCTGACAACCAAGCTATTTTTCTTCAGTGTTGAGGAGGTTCCTTGTGAGGCCTTTAATTTGGGAACACTACACATTCTGCCTCTCCTATTTTCCAGTGTTGTTTGAATGGTAATTGGGTTTAGTTTTAGGTTCGGTACCAGTTTTTTTATCATTTTCCATTCGTAGATTATGGTGTAGCCCTCTCTTCTTCTTTCCAGGGAGTACAGATTTAGTTTGCGTAGTCTTTCCCAGTAGTTGAGTTCTTTGCAGTCATCAATCTTGGCTGTGAAATGTCTTTACGTTTCTTCTAGTTTATTATGTAGTTTCTTCCTTTTTATACGGGGACGTCAAGACTGATCAGTATTCAAGTTTTTGTATAATGAGTGTTTTTAGCAGCGGAATCATTACTGTCCTGTCCCTTCTTTTGAACGTTCTTAGTACCTGTCCCGCAACTCTTTTTGCTTTATTTATCGCTATCTGATTTTGTGTTTCGAATTTCGCATCATCTGTCATTATTACCCCAGATCAATCGCTTTCGTGCTTCTCTGAATTTCCTGTCTATCTGGAGCATAATATGCAGTCTGTTTAAGTTCCTCTTTTCTACCCTATCTCAAGAGCTGAAATTTCTAGGTGTTAAATGTCATGTTGTTTTCTTCTGACCATTTGTATATTTTGTTCGTGTCCCTCTGCAAGGCCTCCACTTCATTTACATCTCTGATTTTTCTGCTAATCTTTGTGTCGTCTGCAAAGGATGTTACTGTACTGTTGCTGTTACTCCGCTGTCTATGTCTGTTAGCATGATAATGAACAGGAGTGAGGCCAGTACTCTCCCTTGCGGTGCTGAGCTGCGTACTTCCGATTGTGATGATGATATACCTTGAATTTTGACGACCTGTAGAGAGTTCTCTGAGGCAGTTGTCGATCCATTTTCCCACTTTGCCTGTTATTCCCATATATTTCATTTTATGTGCTATTATACCGTGATCACATTTGTCGAAAGCTTTAGCAAAATCTGTGTATATGACATCGTTGTTGTTATTGTCTTCCAATGCATCTAGGATATTGTTGTAGTGTTCTATTAGTTGTGACAACTGGTAGCTCGCTATCGCTCGCGACCGTTGTACAACTTGGCCCTCAGGGCAGGTAGCCCTCCCGGCGAGTAGCACTGTGATCCAGCTACCAAATTAAAAAAAAAACGCCATTCCCCCCATTACCCCCACCCCTCTCCCCCATTACCCCTAACCCCACTCCCCAATTACCCACACACACAAAAGTAAAAAAGCCATTACTCCCATTACCCCACCCCCACTCCCCAATTACCCCACCCCCCTCCTCACTACCCCCGGGCGGGTAGCAGTATATGTCCTAATAATTATTTCAAAACAAATAACTTTAAAATTCGTAAAAAACAAATGACAAGCAGCCCAAACCCAAATAAACTGTCTGTACGCATAGCTGCCGACTGATCGACTAGGGACACTCAATATATTTTGCCCGACCCTTTTTCCTTAGCTAAATAATAGGCCATGGGGCTGAAATGTGTTTTGGGCCGTAACTTTGAACTTTCTGCGCTTCACATTACCGGATTTTTCCAGTTTGAACCTCCCCTCCGTGTATAAAACCGCTTTTAAACGCCCTCGTATAAAACCGATGGTTAACGCAGTTTAAAAAATGGCGTCTGACAGTGATGTGCGTCGTAAACAGAGAGCTGTTATCGAGTTCTTAACCGCAGAGAAGGAAACAGTTGGAAATATTCACAAACGTCTACAAAACGTTTACGGAGATGCAGTTGTTGATCGAAGCACAGTTGGACGCTGGTCTAAACGTGTAAGATCATCGTAGAGAGGGAGAGCCAGCCTCGATGATAAGCGACGCAGCGGTCGTCCGGCATCGGCTGTGACATCTCACACTGTGCAATGTGCTAACAGCATCATCATTCGATCAAATCGGCGCGTCACATACAAGGAGCTAACACTGGAGCTAGGAATTAGTGAAGGAAGTGTGAATACGATAATTCAGCAACTGGGATACTCAAAAGTGTGTTCACGGTTTGTTCCTCGCGAACTAACAGAAGATCACAAACCCCAAGGAAAGAAATTGCTTCTGAGTCATAGGTTCGATACGAGACAGAAGGGGATGACTTCCTTTCACGAATTGTGGCTGGGGATGAGATTTGGGTACACTACTTTGAACCTGAAACAAAACGCCAATCCATGGAGTGGCATCACGCAGACTCCCCACGCAAGAAAAAGTTCAAAATGGCTTCCTCTGCACGAAAGGTTATGGCCACCATCTTCTGGGACATGAAAGGGGTGATTCTGGTGGACAAACACTCAACTCAAAGGCATATATTGCTACCTTACAGAGACTCCAGAGACGTATAAAGCGAGTTCGACCGGCGAGAAAACTGGAAGACGTCGTCCTTTTGCACGATAACGCAAGACCACACAACAGTTTGCAAACAAGAGAGGCCATCACAAAAATGCGCTTGACGGTGTTACCCCACCCTCCATACAGCCCGGATCTGACACCTTCACACTTCCATTTGTTGGACCAATGAAGGATGCTAGTCGTAGAAGAAAGTTTCAGAGTGACGATAAGGTTGTTGAGGAGGTTAAGAGGTGCTTCCAGCGGAACCCAGCGGACTTTTACCAGGAAGGAATAAAGGCCCTTATTTCGAGGTGGAGGAAAGCCGTAGAAAAGTCTGGAGACTATGTGGAAAAATAAAAACTTGTAAAAAAGGTATGTAACTACTTGTGTACAAAATTTCTGGAACTTACAAGGAAACTTGGAAATAAAAATTAAAAGGTGGGGCAAAATATATTGAGTGGCAATATAAAATAGCCATATAACTCTTTCGAAATAGATTAATTAAAAAAAAAATCAATTCTAGGATGTAATTTGACATGAATTTTCAGATTTGTTGGTAAAAATAGTGAAAAAGTGACGGAAAAATTAAATTTTACAGTAATTTTTACAATAGAAAAAAAATTTCACCCACGAATTAAGCTTCCGAGACAATGTTTTTAATCTTACGGATTAATCTTACGTGACTGTTTATTTTCCTTAATTTAACTAATTTCTAAAATATAATAATGATAATAAGAAAAACTAATTACAAATTCAAAATCTACAAAAAAAAATTTAGGCAAAAAAATTTAAATAAAAATGTGAGTATTTCAAAAAATCTGAATTTTTTTCAGTATATTTTTCCAACAGTCTTTCTTGCAAACTTTTTATCCTACTGTATTTAACAGATCACTGCGGCCAATGGGTTAATACATTGCAAGCATGACCTGAATTATTGCTAATCTGGCAATATTTGAGCAACAGCCAAAACTAGAAAGCAAACCTTTAATGTTCTGAAGTCTTCCATAATTTGACTTTAAACAGACACGAACGTTTTACGATCATTTGATGAACAATTTTGTATTACTGCAAGATAAAAAAAAAACAGCTTCAGCCTTAGGCCAAGCACTCATATTAGCAAATAAAATTTATTTTAATAATATCAATAATAATAATAATAATAATAATATAATAATAAGAAGAAGAAGAAGAAGAAGAAGAAACTGAAGAAATTTAAAATTCCAAACTACCCTTAAAATATAAATTATAATATTATCAGAGTTGAAATTGGGTTGACACTCCATTATTAATCCGTTCTTGAATAAGAGCTCAGAATTACACCTATTCGTTAGCGAGTTCTTTTAAGAAACTTTGATTCTATAACTCTCATCTTAATTGAAATCAGAGCTCTCAGTTGAAACTACGAGTACTTTGGCAAAATATACGTTCAAAACCGTTTGAATATTTGTTATAAACGCCGTTTTAGATGTTGTAACATCTTACGAAAGGTCCGGAAATAGTTATCGTTTTTGCAAAATATATCTGAAAACTTAAAAATCTTTCAGAAACATTGTTAAGAACTTTTGCTCTTAAGAATATATATATATATATATATATATGTAAAAATGAACCATAAATAATTCCCATATTCCTATACTATCTTATTCTTCATGTAATTCTTTTATTCACTTACTATATAGTTCTTGTATCCATTTTAGAAAAAAGTATCCATTTTAAAAATTCATGTGTTATATGGTTCATGTATTTATATAATCCTGTATATTCTTATATATTTAACTTTATATAATGCCTCGGAGAACTCGAAGAGTAACATAGAAGAAAACTACTGCAAGTCACACATCCGTTGCTGCCACCTAACTAGAACCCCCGTCGACTTCGAACCAACCCAGGCCATAGACGGAGGGGTTAACAACTGGCGACCCTTTAACCAGGATCTTCACGACTGAAAACTTCTGCATCCAGGATTCTTCCAGTCTTCCAGACCCTGGAACTAGAACCAACACCCAGTTGACTGGCGTGTCACGACTTCTAGTTCGTCACATCCACCCTTGAACTGGTGCGTCACGACTCCAAGTTCTCCACGCCTAGTTTTCATCCAAGAACAAGTGGCCAGCAAGAAACGTCTTCAGGACACGTGTCTAAGGATTTCGCCATAGGAATCTTGTTAAGTACAAACTCTTTTTTAAATAATCTCTAAACATTTGAAAAGTCACTATTATTAACAGTTAATATTTAGTATTGAGCCAGAATTAACACAAAACACAGTGAACACTTCAGACACCAATGATACATTTTTTTAATTGAAAACAGTATTTTCACAGAATTATTGTCACAGAGTTATTGTCAGTTATTTTCAGAGTTATTTTCAGTTATTTTCACTATTATAGTTAGTATAGTATAATTTTATTTAATGTACCAAGCATAATACCAGAATAATCTTGTTTACATTTTTTTTATTATTATTATTTTGTTTGCAATCTTTTCAAATTTTTCCCTAGTTAGGCAAATTGTTGTGCATTTATTTTTTTAGATAGTGTAGTTAGGAAAACCCCTTAAGTGATCATTCCATAAATTAAGATCGGTCAAGCAGACCTAATTAGAACACATTAATAAGTACCTTCACATATGAGCGATTCAGACTGTGCGCTTTCTGACATCGAAGATTTACCTATACCCATTTTTCCACCTACCCCGCGCCCTTCAAACATACTCTCAAACACACAAACTTCAGATCCAGAACAAGCCAATATGTCTCAGTCTCAAACCCCCGCCCCAGCACACATTAACTTAGGCAGACTAGTAAACCTTTCCCATACGGTTTTAATTTTTAAGGGGACCATAGATAACACCGGTCTGCATGAAAATCGATTTCTTTATTTTGAGTTGTGATTCTGAAGCAGTTCGCTGCGCTGAATTAAAAAATGCTACGTTTTTTTCTATCACCCACAGTTTTAAAGTTATTAGCAAAACAATTTTGGGGCGTTTTGTAATTTATTACCTTTTTTATCTTTAATTAATTTCGTTTTTTCATATTTTTCAGATAGATAATTCTATCATTACGTCTTTAAAATTTTAATAATGGTCGGTATGTTGTAAAACAAAGGACAAATGTAACGACCTTCATTAAGAGAGCTTATCATGCTTATTTTGGAATTAAATTAGGAGATCAAGACAAAAGTTGGGCTCCACACACAAGGTTTGTCTTACGTGTGTTGCGGCATTAAGGAATTGGAGCAAAGGTAAAAAGAAAAGTTTGCCATTTGGGATCCCCATGGTACGGCGCGAGCCTAGAAACCATACCGACGACTGCTACTTCTGTTCTTCCAATGTTAAAGGTTATAATGCAAAGAATAAAGAGAGCCTTCAATACCCAAGTCTTCCATCTGTAATAAGGCCGGTACCCCATGGTCCAGAAGTTCCTATTCCCCGCCCACCCGAGAGTCTGGATCAATACAATTCAGATTCTGATTCAGCTCCAAATCCAGACAATGATGATGTTTATGAAGAGCCAACAGCTGACCGAGATCCTAAACCATTAACCCAAGCCGAACTAAATGACTTAGTCAGGGATTTGAATCTGCCTAAGGACTCTGCAGAACTTTCATTGGTGTCTGAAGTGTTCACTGTGTTTTGTGTTAATTCTGGCTCAATACTAAATATTAACTGTTAATAATAGTGACTTTTCAAATGTTTAGAGATTATTTAAAAAAGAGTTTGTACTTAACAAGATTCCTAAGGCGAAATCCTTAGACACGTGTCCTGAAGACGTTTCTTGCTGGCCACTTGTTCTTGGGTGAAAACTAGGCGTGGAGAACTTGGAGTCGTGACGCACCAGTTCAAGGGTGGATGTGACGAACTAGAAGTCGTGACACGCCAGTCAACTGGGTGTTGGTTCTAGTTCCAGGGTCTGGAAGACTGGAAGAATCCTGGATGCAGAAGTTGTCAGTCATGAAGATCCTGGTTAAAGGGTCGCCAGTTGTTAACCCCTCCGTCTATGGCCTGGGTTGGTTCGAAGTCGACGGGGGTTCTAGTTAGGTGGCAGCAACGGATGTGTGACTTGAAGTAGTTTTCTTCTATGTTACTCTCCGAGTTCTTCTATAGTGGCTCGGAGGACTCTGGTAGACTTACTAAAAATTCTGAAGATTCCGGACTCTTCTTATAGCGTATCCGGAAAGTTTAATGACTAAGTTCTTCTGAAGAGAGCAAGGCTCGAAGGATAAGATAAAGACTATCTTTTACTGTAATTTACTGCTAAAATGTACAGGTAGTGCTCAGCCTCTGAATTAGCTTCTGAATGACAATGGATGATTTTTACTGGGGTTTATATACCCAAAAACTGCTAAAATCATTATTATTAAATGCTAAAAAGGCTGCATTATTTTTGCACAATATTCGAAAATAAAGTAAATTTTTTAGCTGTGGTAAGGCTTGAACGAGTAAACAAAATATTTGAAGATGAAACCATATTTTTATCTTAAACCGCGACTTTTCAGATCTGATGTTATCATAATCTGCCAAGTTAACTAAAAGTGGAAATCGGACAATGCATCTGTACACTAAAATATGCATATGAGTCAAATTTTAAGGTTTAAGATGTACAATTTAAATGCTTAGGCAAGACATGATCTCATCTTTTATAACGAAAGAGAATGTATACAAAATATGAACATTGCAAAGCTTAAGCAGGATTCCTTATTAAGCGAAATCTGAAAAATGATTATGAGATTTTAAAAAACAACAGGTCACCAATTATTTGGCAAAGTAGAAAGCAAATCAAAAATTTTATCCAAACTCGCGTTGGGCGATTTTGGTCCTTATGTAAAAATGAATACACACACGTACATACATATGAGTATAGGCATTATATAAAGTTAAATATATAAGAATATACAGGATTATATAAATACATGAACCATATAACACATGAATTTTTAAAATGGATACTTTTTTCTAAAATGGATACAAGAACTATATAAATGAATAAAAGAATTACATGAAGAATAAGATAGTATAGGAATATGGGAAATATTTATGGTTCATTTTTACACATATTATATATATATATATATATATATATATATATATACAGGGTGGGCGGAAAGTAGCTCCCTATTTTGGATTGGTAAAAAAATACGTATATTATCCATTTATTTCAGAAGAAATAATATGAAAAGGTAGGCATACATGTAGGTTTTCTCTAAAATTCAATGTGGGCTCCAACTCTTTCCCCCAGCTTCTGGAGCCGCCCAGGAATGGCGTCCACTGACTTTAGCAGGAACTCCGGCGGGATGGAGGACATGACTTCCCGAATTCGGTCCTCCAGTTCTTCCAATGTCCTCGGTTTGGTGCGGTAGACTTCTTCCTTTACCCACCCCCAAAGAAAGAAGTCGCACGGTGTCAAGTTGGGGCTCCTGGCTGGCCATTGATGTGGACCACGACGACCCATCCAACGCCCAGGGAAGTGGGCATCCAGCCATTCACGGACAACAAGAGCGAAGTGCGGAGGGGCGCCATCTTGCATAAATATCAGATCGTCGATGTTCTGCCATGTGCTGACAACCGGCAAGACCTCGTTTCGCAACATAGCAAGGTACCGCTCAGCATTCATGGTGTTGCGCAGAAGGAACGGGCCCACAACCTGATCTGAGGTCATACCACACCACACCGTTACACTGAACCGATTCTGCCGTTTTTCAGCGGTAACCGTGCGACTTCTTTCTTTGGGGTGGGTAAAGGAAGAAGTCTACCGCACCAAACCGAGGACATTGGAAGAACTGGAGGACCGATTTCGGGAAGTCATGTCCTCCATCCCGCCGGAGTTCCTGCTAAAGTCAGTGGATGCCATTCCTGGGCGGCTCCAGAAGCTGGTGGAAAGAGTTGGAGCCCACATTGAATTTTATAGAAAACCTACATGTATGCCTACCTTTTCATATTATTTCTTCTGAAATAAATGGATAATATACGTATTTTTTTACCAATCCAAAATAGGGAGCTACTTTCCGCCCACCCTGTATATATATATATATATTATATTTAAGAGCAAAAGTTCTTAACAATGTTTATGAAAGATTTTTAAGTTCGCAGATATATTTTGCAAAAACGATAACTATTTCCGGACCTTTCGTAAGATGTTACAACATCTAAAACGGCGTTTATAACACAAATATTCAAACGGTTTTGAACGTATATTTTGCCAAAGTACTCGTAGTTTCAACTGAGAGCTCTGATTTCAATTAAGATGAGAGTTATAGAATCAAAGTTTCTTAAAAGAACTCGCTAACGAATAGGTGTAATTCTGAGCTCTTATTCAAGAACGGATTAATAATGGAGTGTCGACCCAATTTCAACTCTGATAATATTATAATTTAGTATATTTTAAGGGTAGTTTGGAATTTTAAATTTCTTCAGTTTCTTCTTCTTCTTCTTCTTCTTTTTCTTCTTCTTCTTCTTCTTATTATTATTGATATTATTAAAATAAATTTTATTTGCTAATATGAGTGCTTGGCCGAAGGCTGAAGCTGTTTTTTTTTTATCTTGCAGTAATACAAAATTGTTCATCAAATGATCGTAAAACGTTCGTGTCTGTTTAAAGTAAAATTATGGAAGACATGAGAACATTAAAGGTTTGCTTTCTAGTTTTGGCTGTTGCTCAAATATTGCCAGATTAGCAATAATTCAGGTCATGCTTGCAATGTATTAACCCATTGGCCGCAGTGATCTGTTAAATACAGTAGGATAAAAAGTTTGCAAGAAAGACTTGGAAAAATATACTGAAAAAAATTCAGGTTTTTTGAAATACTCACATTTTTATTTAAATTTTTTTGCCTAAATTTTTTTTTGTAGATTTTGAATTTGTAATTAGTTTTTCTTCTTATTATTATTTTATTTTAGAAATTAGTTAAATTAAGGAAAATAAACAGTCACGTAAGATTAATCCGTAAGATTAAAAGCATGGTCTCGGAAGCTTAATTTGTGGGTGAAATTTTTTTTCTATTGTAAAAATTACTATAAAATTTAATTTTTCCCTCACTTTTTCACTATTTTTACCAACAAATCTGAAAATTCAGGTCAAATTACATCCTAGAATTGATTTTTTTTTCATTAATCTATTTCGAAAGTTATATGGCTATTTTATATTGCCACTCAATATATTTTGCCCCACCTTTTAATTTTTATTT
Organism: Bathynomus jamesi; assembly: GCA_023014485.1. Lineage (NCBI taxonomy): Eukaryota > Metazoa > Arthropoda > Malacostraca > Isopoda > Cirolanidae > Bathynomus > Bathynomus jamesi. Next base: position 354,072 of record JAJOZX010004687.1, on the reverse strand, counting down.
CCAAGTTTCCTTGTAAGTTCCAGAAATTTTGTACACAAGTAGTTACATACCTTTTTTACAAGTTTTTATTTTTCCACATAGTCTCCAGACTTTTCTACGGCTTTCCTCCACCTCGAAATAAGGGCCTTTATTCCTTCCTGGTAAAAGTCCGCTGGGTTCCGCTGGAGGCACCTCTTAACCTCCTCAACAACCTTATCGTCACTGAAACTTTCTTCCACGACTAGCATCCTTCATTGGTCCAACAAATGGAAGTCTGAAGGTGTCAGATCCGGGCTGTATGGAGGGTGGGGTAACACAGTCAAGCGCATTTTTGTGATGGCCTCTCTTGTTTGCAAACTGTTGTGTGGTCTTGCGTTATCGTGCAAAAGGACGACGTCTTCCAGTTTTCTCGCCGGTCGAACTCGCTTTATACGTCTCTGGAGTCTCTGTAAGGTAGCAATATATGCCTTTGAGTTGAGTGTTTGTCCACCAGAATCACCCCTTTCATGTCCCAGAAGATGGTGGCCATAACCTTTCGTGCAGAGGAAGCCATTTTGAACTTTTTCTTGCGTGGGGAGTCTGCGTGATGCCACTCAATGGATTGGCGTTTTGTTTCAGGTTCAAAGTAGTGTACACAAAATCTCATCCCCAGCCACAATTCGTGAAAGGAAGTCATCCCCTTCTGTCTCGTATCGAACCTTTGACTCAGAAGCAATTTCTTTCCTTGGAGTTTGTGATCTTCTGTTAGTTCGCGAGGAACAAACCGTGAACACACTTTTGAGTATCCCAGTTGCTGAATTATTGTATTCACACTTCCTTCACTAATTCCTAGCTCCAGTGATAGCTCCTTGTATGTGACGCGCCGATTTGATCGAATGATGATGCTGTTAGCACATTGCACAGTGTGAGATGTCACAGCCGATGCCGGACGACCGCTGCGTCGCTTATCATCGAGGCTGGCTCTCCCTCTCTACGATGATCTTACACGTTTAGACCAGCGTCCAACTGTGCTTCGATCAACAACTGCATCTCCGTAAACGTTTTGTAGACGTTTGTGAATATTTCCAACTGTTTCCTTCTCTGCGGTTAAGAACTCGATAACAGCTCTCTGTTTACGACGCACATCACTGTTAGACGCCATTTTTTAAACTGCGTTAACCAACGGTTTTATACGAGGGCGTTTAAAAGCGGTTTTATACACGGAGGGGAGGTTCAAACTGGAAAAATCCGGTTATGTGAAGCGCAGAAAGTTCAAAGTTACGGCCCAAAACACATTTCAGCCCCATGACCTATTATTTAGCTAAGGAAAAAGGGTCGGGTAAAATATATTGAGTGCCCCTAGTCGATCCGTCGGCAGCTATGCGTACAGACAGTTTATTTGGGTTTGGGCTGCTTTGTCATTTGTTTTTTACGAATTTTAAAGTTATTTGTTTTGAAATAATTATTAGGAGAAGAATGTTGTTTGTTTTTTGTTATTTATTTAGAATAAAAGCATATTAAAACATTTTACAGGAAGATAAGCAGGCGAAAAGGTCTAAAATGAATTACAACGTCTGACTCCATTTCCTGTAAATGTTGAAGGTTTTATGATCTCTGTGGAACCTACTAAGTGTATTAAATATTTGTAAGTTCGCTATAAAACATTTAAAAATCCAGTAGCCGTATTTAATCGAGAGTTATTGCATCAAAATAGGTTGAAGACTTTTTTCCAAAGTGTAACTTGCGCAGCCTAGCAAAGTAAATCCCTCAATGATGAAGGATGAAAGTTCCCCTTTTCAGTATTGCCATTAGAGGCAATGGAAATAGTAATACAAGTATTTATATGTTTGTTAATTATTTAAATACATATGTATGAGAATAACATCTATAAATGTATATAAAAATGTATATGAGAATCAACATGGATTCCGATCAGGTAGATCATGCCTATCCTATATACTATTGAGCTAAAATGTGTGTGTGTGTGTGTGTGTGTGTGTGTGTGTGTGTGTGTGGTGTGTGTGTGTGTGTGTGTGTGTGTGTGTGTGTGTGTGTGTGTCCGCTTTCTTCGGAACGTGCACAGACTAAACGGCACATCGGAAAATTCTGCAATCACCACCAACTGATAGCCCATCAGCTGCCGATGTACTCTGTCAGGTTTCCCGGTCCTAGGTCACAATTACTGGGTCCGAAGGCCCCAGCACCGCGATAAAACTACAGAAAAGAACGCAGCCGTGAAAATCTTGAGCTTCAGATTGTGTGACATATACTGCTACCCGCCCGGGGGTAGTGAGGAGGGGGTGGGGTAATTGGGGAGTGGGGGTGGGGGTAATGGGAGTAATGGTGTTTTTTACTTTTGTGTGAGTGGGTAATTGGGGAGTGGGGTTAAGGGAATGGGGGAGAGGGGTGGGGGTAATGGGGGTAATGGCGTTTTTTTAAATTTGGTAGCTGGATCACAGTGCTACCCGCCCGGAGGGCTACCTGCCCTGAGGGCCAAGTTGTACAACGGTCGCGAGCGATAGCGAGCTACCAGTTGTCACAACTAATAGAACACTACAACAATATCCTAAATGCATTGGAAGACAATAACAACAACGATGTCATATACACAGATTTTGCTAAAGCTTTCGACAGATGTGATCACGGTATTATAGCACATAAAATGAAATATATGGGAATAACAGGCAAAGTGGGAAAATGGATCTACAACTTCCTCAGAGAACTCTCTACAGGTCATCAAAATTCAAGGTATATCATCATCACAATCGGAAGTACGCAGCTCAGTACCACAAGGGAGAGTACTGGCCTCACTCCTGTTCATTATCATGCTAACAGACATAGACAGCGGAGTAAACAGCAACAGTACAGTAACATCCTTTGCAGACGACACAAAGATTAGCAGAAAAATCAGAGATGTAAATGAAGTGGAGGCCTTGCAGAGGGACACGAACAAAATATACAAATGGTCAGAAGAAAACAACATGGCATTTAACACCGAGAAATTTCAGCTCTTGAGATAGGGTAGAAAAGGGGAATTTAAACAGACTGCATATTATGCTCCAGATAGACAGGAAATTCAGAGAAGCACGAAAGCGATTGATCTGGGGTAATAATGAGAGATGATGCGAAATTCGAAACACAAAATCAGATAGCGATAAATAAAGCAAAAAGAGTTGCGGGACAGGACAGTAATGATTCCCCTGCTAAAAACACTCATTATACAAAAACTTGAATACTGCTCAGTCTTGACGTCCCCGTATAAAAAGGAAGAAACTACATAATAAACTAGAAGAAACGTAAGGACATTTCACAGCCAAGATTGATGACTGCAAAGAACTCAACTACTGGGAAAGACTACGCAAACTAAATCTGTACTCCCTGGAAAGAAGAAGAGAGGGCTACACCATAATCTACGTATGGAAAATGATAAAAAAACTGGTACCGAACCTAAAACTAAACCCAATTACCATTCAAACAACACTGGAAAATAGGAGAGGCAGAATGTGTAGTGTTCCCAAATTAAAGGCCTCACAAGGAACCTCCTCAACACTGAAGAAAAATAGCTTGGTTGTCAGAGGGCCAAGACTTTTTAACCAGCTTCCAAAGGACCTTCCAAAGGACCGACTATGTACGGTGGAGAGCGCAAGAAAGCAACTCGCTCCTCCACCAAGCCAGACCTAGAGGTGGGGCCACCAGCTTGACCTTCGTGTGAAGAGAGACCAATGCACGGAAAAGCAACAAGGTTAACAAGGTATACCAACTATTGGATCCGGGTGGGTTACTAGATGAAACCTGCCGAATTGGTTACTTGCCTTTTCTTCCTTTACCATTTTTGGAGGTAAAAAGAGCAATAAATCGAAAAGTCGTCCACAGAATTTAGTGAAAGAATTAGCATAAAGAAGAATAATCTTATCTTCGACCATTAAACGTGCTAATAAAAAATACGTTTTTGTTCTGGAGTTATTACCCTCAATTCCTTCCACCAAACTCACCCAATTGGCGTTTTCTCGAATACTATATTTTAAGTTACGTAAATTAAAAACCAAAGCCTAAATGCAAACTCTACTTCCGAAGAATTGTTTGACTACTTATAACATATGTCGCCCCTGCAGGCCACACGCAACTTTTATAGGGATACACTGGAGGGCAATCTGAAGACGGGGTTCATTGAAGAATAAAATTTCACAATTCAAAGATTCAGATTGAGTTCAACGAAGACCTCTGAAATTATAACGAAGAAATGTTGATGTGAATTATTAATGAAAATGAAAGTTGACTGCAGACGGTCAAAGTTGACTGTAGTGGGGAGAAGCAAATCGAAGTTGATTGAAGGGCAAACGATGACGAGTTTAAATTTGAACTACGTTGATAATTACAAATTGACGTTGAAGATGATGACGGAGTTAGTGAATTAAAAATAGTTCCTAATACAAGTGTGTCAAAAGTCCTCGGAGTAGGGAATCCAATTGTTGCACGACGGTTCTTGCGATGACACTGCAAATGTTTTGAAGGCCGTAAGAAGTCGCGAAGAATGATCATATGGCTGGATGCCAAAAATCGCGATGTGGAAAACCAGATGCCGTGAAAATTTCGGTATGGGAAGTTGCGACGGGATTCCAAGGGTTAAGAGCTGGGACTTTCGGTGTCAAATGGATCCCGGTAGGACTTCCCGCACGCAACTTTTATTGGGTTGCACTGTTGGACGATATGAAGACAGGGTGGTCTTCGAAGTTTAACTCGGCCTTAGCCGTGTGACATCCGAATAGGAAGAGCAATTTACATGACATAATTTAAAAACAAAACTAAAATGAGGAACTGAAGAAAAATGGAAGAGTAATGTTGGTCGAGTTTTGATTCATTCCTTTAAAATTTGTTCATAACTTTCACAGAAGACAGAGATACTGGGAGCATCTGGAGAAAAAGCACCTCAGTTTCGCCAACTGTAGAAGATGCACCTCTAAATGAGCTAACTGGAGAAAACGCACCTCTAAATGAGCAAACTGCAGAAAACGCAGCTCTAGAACATAACTCGAAAAGGATATTAAAACAAATGAATAAAAAACATTTATTAAGGGAAAACAGACAATAAAATCATACAGAAACTAAAATCAAAAGGGATATTGTTCTGATATGAGTTTACACAAATTACTAAAATCATAATTATGAAATCTATCACGCCACATAAATTCAGATAAATATGAATTGAGCATGTTTCTTCGACATCCATGTATCCTATAGTAACCGTTATTATATTATCATTTGTATAATTTAGGTCTCGGGGGTACGGGGGCGGAGCCCCCGTAAAGATCACGCATCACAAATTGATCGGTCCGAATGTCATTTTCGTTTAAACTAACGAAAATATCATGACTTAACCTAACCAATCATCAAGGGCGTACAGTAGGTCTTAGTTTAACTATTAATCCCTGCCGGGGGCATTGACGTCAGCATTGACGTCAGCGGCGGCGGCCAATTTTCTGAAATTACCCCAACTGGAGAAAGCGCACCTCCGTTTTTGCCAACTGGAGAGAACGCACCTTTCAGTCACATCAGGTGCGTTTTCTCCAGTTGCTACTGCCGAGGCTCACTTTGGCAAAGAATTAATCAATTAGTTAATTGCTTTGGGCAATCACAAGAACCTATATCAATGGTGATAGTCAGGCTAGAATTTTTAAGTTATATCAGTTCTTTATCAAATGATGGTTAAGGCAGGAATGAAAGGGAGGAGTTCGACCTTTTTGACATAAGGCTATGCCAGGAATGAATTTATTTACATCGCAAAATAATAATGAAATTTAAAAATAATATGGGAGACTGGAGTTGAAGGTTAAGTTCTCTCCGTTCTTGGAAAATCTGCAAATTGTTTCATCTTAAAAATAAAAATAAAAATAAAAAAACAGTAATTTGCCGATTATACATCTTTGGGTGATGATCTAATGTCAGGATAGTACATTGATATGAAGTACATTATATACATTGTAATTTTGGTACACTATAATTACAATTATAATTACCAATTAATTCAAATTAAGTTGTTACAGTTAATATCGAATATTTTATATTAAAATAATTATCTGTCATAGTTTTAAAGCCTAAGACTAAGTAGCCATTGCCGACGTAAAACGAATGAGGACAACAACGTACTTTCCATTGAAATTACATGGACATTTATAGTAAAATAAAACACAAGTAACATTATTTCTATATAACGGTTATTCAAATTCTAAGTACAATCAATGACAGCAGGAAGAATTATGTGACGTAGACGGATAACGAAACGGTAATATACCACGATAACAATACAACATAATAAAACATAATTGTGCTATAAATTTCTAGCAGAAGCGAGAGAGAGTTTTTGAAGACATTTCAATGAAATATATTTGGTTGGAAAACTGTCACATAGTGCTGATGCGCTCAGAGGACTCAATTTGCAAAAATGTTGTCACCGAACACAAAACATGACGTAGTTAGAGATGTACACATATAAGTGTGTACGTAATGACAGTGTACGTAAGGTTATATAAAGGAATTTGAATAGGTAGACAGAAGTTGATAGGTTGATAGGGGATGGGTAGACAATAGATAAATTAATTAATAAATGCTTTACTATAAGGGACGATTCACAAGAAACGATATATGCAATGACCTATATAGAGTATGAATTTTATAGTAGTATATGGGGTAGCTACCATAAATTGAATACAAAATACGAAAATATTTAGTATTGGATTTGGTATTTAATTTAGTATTTAGTATTTAAGTCAGAAATAGATCAACTGACGGCAGATAATATAAGGATAAATTTTATACGTTTAATACTTTAATCTAGTGGAATATACAGCATAAGTAATTACAGGAATGTATGAGAGGAATACAAACTAGAGAGACACAGTTATGAAGCAAATACATAGATATAGTATAGAAATGGTGCAGGACATCTTGCATGAAATCAGAAACCAGTAATTAAGGGAATTTTATAAGATATATATATATTTTGCTCTTTACAAATGGAGAATATACGACAATAAATGTAGTTTCGAAGCACAAACAAAGAATTTAATTATGACAGAATTTATAAATGTAGGGTTGGATGTAAGATAATTACAGTTAATTATAATTGGTTTTAAAACAATCGGCGTATAGGAAATATTCTAATGGATCTTTAAAACAATCTAAACCGTTCATTACCTTGGCTGTACTTCGAGGAGAGAATGAAATTAAGGGACATTCGCTTCTTTGAGCGAACTTATCATGGCACAATCATGGATACAATCTGAAGATGGGTAGATCACATGGTTGTAACACATTAAAAAATCTCGGACCAGACCCACATCCCCACACCTTTCAGATAAAAGGACCCACCTTTATACAATGAAAATTGCAAGAAATGCACTCTCTTTCAAAGAAGCAGATATATGGAATGTAATTCCATTAAATATCAGACAGGCTTCATCATTAAATATATTTCATAAATCACTAAAGAAGTAGTGTACTTCATTAGCTCCGACTGATGGATAAGCTCACTACTGCCATTATTATCATAGTAATGAAGTACCCATTTTATAATTGATTAGCTAGAATATGCTGAACTCATTAAGTACTTTTATTTTCAAAATTTATCCAAAATTAATACTTTTTTATAAAGTGTTATTTGTTTCTACTTTACACTAATTTGTAAATTGCTACATTATTATTATTATTATTATTATTACTTGCCATTTTCACTTCTCTCATGTAATAAATATACTGAATCCTATTAATTTTGCCTGAAAAGCTTCCATGCTTTCAACGGCGTATTAGATTAGAATACTGTGAATATATTAATGGCATAAGAAATACCTAAATTGTACAGAAAATATATTTAAGAAATGTAAAACTCTGTTACTTGTATTCTTTCTCTGAATAAATGTTTTTATTTTGTTTGTTGTTGTTATTAACAGCTTTGCAGAAAACCTCGTTGCACTCAGATATTCACTTCCTTCATTGCTGTCAAAATGATGTGGGTGACCAAATAAAAGATGCTTCATGGGATGGTATACTGTATATTATTTATCGACAAACTATTCTTTCAGAAAATATCATTCCATTTCTATGGGATCCACAAAATGTAATAGACACCACGGAAGTGGTTTATTTAGGGTTGGAAAGGGATGGAAGCTTGCCGGAAATTTTTGAAATGTTCCATGGAAGATTTCGGGAATTTTGAAGGCGTCGGGAATTTTAGAAATGTTGAGAATTTTCAATTTTAAGTCACTTTTTAAATTTATTAGATATTTTTGGCAGTAAACAGTGAAATTTATCATATTTAATCATTTTCTACCTTAAAAAGAAGTTCTGGCTTCTTGTATCAATTGTTTTTATTGAATTCAGGTGAGTCTGGGGGGAATATACATGGCTAAAAATAATAATTTGAAAGTATGAAGGAAATTCACGGTTTATTATTCACTAATTGGTAATATTTATTTTTACATGGGGAGTTTCCATTTCAGCATTCTGGAAATTTCCTTCTTATAAAATAATTGAGGTTAAAAGAAATTTCAGGGTGCGGGGGTTCCCATTTCAACATCTTCAACTTCACCCTACTGACCAGTATCATTTGCTGCTAATATCACCAACTGCATTTTGAATTGCTTTACTTGGCTGCATTTTTCACACTTTCCTCAAACAGTTAAATTACACAGAATACCCTGATTCAAGAATAAACAACTGTTCGTTTTATGAAAATTAAAGTTTTTGAAAATTCCCCAAATTCACGAAAGTTTCAGATAATTAACAAGATTCCTAATGAAAATTTACTCCCCTCAAAATGTCCAGAAATTTTACAGCCCTAGGTTTAATTTCACTATGGTGCCAAATGCCACGATGCAAATGCCACCCAACAACTGAAAAATTCTGGGATTGATTTTTTTTTATCAGACTCAATGGTCAGGAAATTCCCCTGATCTGAACATAGTAGAGTATTTTGGAACGATTTTCAAGTACAAAATTGAAGATTTGCTGCTGCAGGAACTTGGTCCCAACCGATATTCACAAGAGTTCCTCATTCAACATATTCAAACTATTTGACAAGATCTTGAATATGACAGATTTGTTTGAACATGTGCTGAAATCATTCCCTGAATGTCTGTGAGAGCTGTGCGTGAGGGTAGTGGCAAACATACGAGATAGTGATACGTTTCTGTATTCAGTTTGAATAAAGCTTTCAAATGGTGTTCTATTTTTGTTGGATCTTTTTTGGGAGCAAGTGTAGTTTACGTCCCCCTGTGGTGCTTATTGTAGTTTACGTTCCCGTACATTATCCTAGTGTACTTTTCGTTCCCCAACTTTGTCCGCGTATACCTAATCAAATAAAACGTTAAGACTAACGAAAAACTTACTACTTAACCTAACCGCTCGCCAATTTAGACACACACACACACACACACACACATATATATATATATATATTATAGATATATATATATATATATATATATATATATATATGGACCTAGTTTTAACCGTTTAAGGTGATAATGATTTAATTGTATGCAATGATTAATTGATGCAATGACTGATTGCTTATTAATGAAAGGCTGGGTTAATAATTTATGATGTCATACAGTATCACCGATTGGAATAATTGGTTATTTGATTAGGCCCACCATACTATTGGAAGTGACAGGAAATGGCAGCGAGGTCACCAGCTTGGTTTACACCCAAGCAAATTAATATTAAGGTTATAAAAGACACCTTATGTTTTTTTGTAGTTTAATTAAGAAAATATTTATATTAATTTTCACAGTGAAAATACAATGGAAAGACTGACTAGAAAGCTTAACAATTCGATAATGACCTTTGAAATGCGCTCGTTTATGTGAGGCTTAATGGTATACAAAATGGGAGACAACCTGAAATATGAGATGGTGAATACAAAAATAATGCATGTACGTAATAATATAACAAATAGGTTATGTAATACACTGATTAGGGAAGCTACAGATTATGCATAAATGATCTGTGAAAGAGGCCTATTAATGACACAGAAAACGCGTACGGTTTGGTACACTGAATAGAATAAGTCTCGGTACTTTATTTTTTATGAAAATAAAGCCGTTATTTTTCACTGTGGTATAACAAAGAATTAACGGTAATTAATTGATAGTTTTACGTTATGCTTATGACATAGACTTAGCTAATAAGATGAAATGTTAATTGCTTAATTGACACGTAATAAGTAATACTCATCGATGGTATGTAAATGGCATGCAACATAGAACATTGAATGGGCCTAGTAAATGATATAAAGAATGCACGCGCGTTTGGTACATTGAATGGAAAACATGACACTCTGATTAAGTAGGCTAGCTGATTGAATGGGCCTAGCAATGATATAAAGAATGCACGTGCGTTTGGGATAGGCCTAATGATAGTTGAGGGAATATACACTGTATATGAATTAGGCCTGCAGTAGAGAACTTATTTATCGCACAAATATAATAGTGAACACAACAGCGGATGATGTGAATTACGGGGGATCATGTCAAGAATAGCGAACCCAACACCTGCAGGGTTCGCTATTCTTGACAAGGGAATTTTTGGGTTCGCTATTCTTGACATGGTAAAATTGGGTTCGCTATTCTTGACATGGGAAGTCCTCAAGGACGTTTTCATAACTTCAGACGGTAGGTTTATGTTTCCCAATTTTAAGTAATTAGTTAAGGACGTATTAAATGCTTTTATATTAGTCTTTTTTTATTTAACCAAACTAGCACGACTTAACCTAACCAATCGTCAATGCCGTACAGTATAAAGAATCCTCTTCTCTTAATATATAAAAATAAATAAATAAAAAAAAATTTATTGTTTTTTATTTATTTTTTTAGGTTAATTGTACGCCCTTGACGATTGGTTAGGCTAAGTCGTGATAGTTTGGTTAATTTTTGCTACCCGCGACCCGCACGAAGGGCGGGTCTTAGGCTAGTTGTAACATAAGAGAAATTGTAATATTTTAATATTTATTATATAAACAAATTTATAAATGCAAATAAATAAAATAGGTATTTTTACAATAATAGGACTACCAATCTCAATAGAGACTACGTTAGCTTATGTGGAAGAACCCAAACAATTCTTAAATCATTAATTCCTTACCCTTCAAAATGGATAGATCTACATTTACAGAAGTTCTGCAGCCATTACTTGGGGAAGAAACTTTACCAGTGATTAACTGGATGAAGCAAAATTCACTTATTCGACGCGAGTTAAATGTGAATCGTGTTCTATATTGATGAATTGGACAAAGTGCAGTGCCTCTCTAGACGGTTATGTGTGGAAGTGCCAAGTGAAAGCTTGTTGTAAATACAAACGAAATTTATCAATAAGAAAAGATTCATTTTTTGCTAATTCAAAAGTTAAACTTCAGCAGTGGATACATGTCATATATTGTTGGTGCAATGAAATGAGTGAACAGAAAACTTCTCGAATTGTAAATAAGTCTCGTCAGACCATAGTGGATTTCTACAACTTTTTCAGAGAGGTGTGTACAAGACACAGAGACCAAGAAACACTTTTGGCAATAATCGAAAAAGTGGTGAGAGATGGATCAATTATCCATAGTGATGAATGGCGAGCCTACAGAAATCTGGCCAATAATCCAAATTACCAGCACAGAACCGTCAACCACTCTTTGCACTTCGTTAATCCACAGACAGGCGTTCATACACAACATATTGAATCGTATTGGGGAAGACATAAGGCTAAAATTAACAACATGCAAGGATGCAAACGCGAATTTCTTCCAGGTTATTTACAACAGTTCATGTGGATGGAAAAAATAAAGTAAACAGGTTAATTAATTTCTGTAACGCAATTGCCACTCAATTTCCTTTTTTAAATTAGTATACGGTTCATTTTCATTTCAGTAAATTGTTTTATTTATTCTTTCATCAATAAAGTGAAGATTACATATGTTTAACTTTTTCCTTTACATGATATTTATATTGGGTTTGCTATTCTTGACATGGGAACTTTTGGGTTCGCTATTCTTGACAAGGGAATTTTTGGGTTCGCTATTCTTGACATGGTAAAATTGGGTTCGCTATTCTTGACATGATCCATTACGGGTTCTGAAGGACACTTGAATTAGGAAATGTTCTACTGCGTTATTAACGAGAGTCAATTGGAACGTTTAATTACTCACTTTGGGAGCGTAGCCTGCTGTTCGGCGGTAGGATAATGTAGGCTTCAAGAGTACTTAGAATATGATGTACTTAGCTTACCCGGACGATGTAACGCTGTTGAAGGAGTGTTGAAAAGGAAACTAATACCGTGAGTGTCGTTGATCGTCCTCTGGAAGCTGGTCGCTCACGCGTTGGTCGTGTCGTAGATTAGGCCTTTTTGCGAAGATGTAGGCCCGGTTGTGGTTGTCTCTTGGAAGTTTGTTCCGTAGGTCAAGGTATGATGGGCCTAATGGAGTCTCGTAGACGATCGTTCTTCGTAAAGCGGTGAAAACTGGCCAGATGTGGAGTGATTTGGGTTTGTAGCTTTCGCCGTCGAGTCACGCAATGTGTCCACCTTGCGGATGCTTCTCGTAGCGTTGCAACCTTGCCGGTGCTCTCGAAGATGCTTGATAACCGGTTTATGTGGTAATGAAGAGACCAAGGGGAATTCCTGATGCCGTTGGGGTTTGCTGCGGCAGTATTGGTGGATCACTTCCAATGATGCTCCGTTTCTTGAATGTGGTGTTGAAGTGAGCCTTGGTCTTGGTAAATTTATAGTATTACACCCGTCTCCCTTTGGAGGTGAAATTTATGTTTTTCCTATGGTTTTTTATGTGCTTTGAACGAATCTGACCTTCAAAACCGTCGGAAATGACTCGTTTTTGAGATAACTCCCCTCCCCCCAGCCGGCAATCGAAAACGAGTCATTTCCGACGGTTTTGAAGGTCAGATTCGTTTAAAACACATCAAAAACCATAGGAAAAACATAAATTTCACCTTCAAAATTGACCTAACCTAACCTATCCTAACCTAACCTAACCTATCCTAACCTAAATCACTTAGAGTCTTGTAGGCAGCCCAGGAATCACTATAAATCACAGAGCCAGGCCTAATGTACTTCTGAATGAGTGGAATGAGTGTTCCATTCCGGTACGAAAGTAATTCAAATTCGAAATGGATGGAGCGCAGGGATTGGGCAGACATGTAACGAACACACAAACGAACACACAAACGAACGTACGAACACACAAACGAACGTACGAACACACAAACGAACGTACGAACACACACTAGATACACAAAAAAAAAATGTTTATATCTCGAAAACGAAGCATTTGCGACGGAAACGCTATAGAAGGAAAGTGTCTTAGAATTAAAATATCTACTTAACGAACATATAATAATTGCTGGATGTTAGACGGGTGTAATACTATAATAATACCTTGGTCTTGAGCCGGTTAAAGCTGATGAGGGGTGAAAACGTACAGAGTAGTCGAACGAAATGGAAGCGCTAACGAAGTGAGGAGGAGTGAGAGTGGGTGCTCGCTTTTATACGTAGTTCCTGTGACGTAGGACTTCGCACCAAATCTTAAGACGCTTTGTGCGCGTCCTTTAGTTGATAAGGATTTGCGTTCGCGCCCTTTGGGAAGAAACAGACGCTTCATTGTTTGACTCTTTGCCCACGTGTGCTTTCCAAGATTCTTTGACGATATGTCTGTCTATTTGTTGGTCTATTTCTTGTCGATCCGCTACATATGTAATATAAATATATATATATATACAGGGTGTACATAAAGTCAGGATCTATTTTTGTGAAGCACTTGGAAATTATATGGAATTCAATCATAAAATGATAAAGTGGTAACATTTATTAAATAATTAAGAGTAGGATTCGACGTGACGCCCATCAGTATCCCTGCACAGCTCAAATCGTTCCGCAGCATTTCTAAACACATTCTGGAGCATTTGCGGGGTTATGTTATCTGCAGCAGTTCGTATACGTGTACGTAAGTTTTCAAGACTCGTAATCTTCGTCTGATAGACGTGCGATTTGATAAAGCCCCATGCAAAGAAATCTAAAGGGGTTAAATCTGGTGATCTCGCTGGCCAAGGTCTGTTGCTTCCGCGTCCGATCCAGCGATTTGGAAAACGTCCATTTAGATAATCCTGAACAATTTTGGCATAGTGACAAAGAGCACCACCATGTTGATAGACGACGGGGATAGGATTGTTAGTACCGTCGTCTATCAACATGATGGTGCTCCTTGTCACTATGCCAAAATTGTTCAGGATTATCTAAATGGACGTTTTCCAAATCGCTGGATCGGACGCAGAAGCAACAGACCTTGGCCAGCGAGATCATCAGATTTAACCCCTTTAGATTTCTTTGCATGGGGCTTTATCAAATCGCACGTCTATCAGACGAAGATTACGAGTCTTGAAAACTTACGTACACGTATACGAACTGCTGCAGATAACATAACCCCACAAATGCTCCAGAATGTATTTAGAAATGCTGCGGAACGATTTGAGCTGTGCAGGGATACTGATGGGCGTCACGTCGAATCCTACTCTTAATTATTTAATAAATGTTACCACTTTATCATTTTATGATTGAATTCCACATAATTTCCAAGTGCTTCACAAAAATAGATCCTGACTTTATGTACACCCTGTATATATGTTAAACACAGACCTTGCATGGAACAAGGAACTCTTCTAGGAAATTGCATCCACTATAGTTCGAATAAGTAATGATAAATGACAAATACTATAGTTTTTCTTTTTCATGATGGAAAGGCCATCGTGGGCACCCGGTTACTCGCAAAGAGGCCCCAAACTATAGCTTCCCTCACCAGCTATCTGCAAAGCAGATAGGATCCAGCTTTGGGACAGGATCTAGGGTTTACAGCTTACACCTAGCCTACTACATTCAGAACCTGAATATACACAAGAAACTCGTTGCATTCACGTCGGATTGAATACATCAAAGAAAAAGGGTAACTATTTTATTTTTAGCACTAAAACCAAACTTAAACATCAACCGGGACATTGAGCGTCCACTTTTCAAGTCACATAACACGTCCGTTTAATATACACAAACTCAGAATGGTCCCCTGAGAAACTTATATGTTAAACACAGACCGTGCATATATATATATATATAGGTATATATATGCAATTAGATCACGCAAAAACACCTGATTTTTTAATAAGCAAAGAACCACAGGGAAAAGGAAAAGGAAACACGAAATCCGAGTGCTTTCGTGATATATTCACATCTTCAGGGACAAGAAAGAAATCTTCTTGTCCCTGAAGATGTGAATATATCACGAAAGCGCTCGGATTTCGTGATTCCTTTTCCTTTTGCCTATGGTTCTTTGCTTATATATATATATATATATATATATATATATATATATATATATATATATATATATATATATATATTGGTTAGGTTAAGTCGTAATATTTTCGTTAGGTTTAACGTTTTATTTGATGGATTCATTTAAAAAAATGTCTCTTGAAGATCCTAGTGTAGTTTACATATATTGCGAGGAATAAGAGGACGAAGAGAGCTACGTTTCCCCAAGGACAAACCCTTCAATCGGTACTTGTAGGTTATCTCCCCCCCCCCTCCCACCACCACCAATTTTGACAGAATATTTTCGTTAAAACTAACGAAAATATCATGACTTAACCTAACCAATTATCGAGGGCGTACAGTTGATCTATTATTAATTATAACATTGTTTGTTTCTGGAATAGTATTTACTATTTACTAATAGATCAACTGTACGCCCTTGATAATTGGTTAGGTTAAGTAGTGATATTTTCGTTAGTTTTAACGAAAATATTCTGTCAAAATTGGTGGAGGGGAGATAACCTACAAGTACCCTTCAATCAATTCATATATATATATATATATATATATATATATATATATATATAATTTTGCTCGTTTTCTTTTACAGATCTAACAGAAAATGTGTAACAAGTGTTGCAAAACAAAGTGCAGTTTTTATGCAGTTTTTTTTTTTATAAAAAACAATTTTTGCGGGTTTTGTTTTACTTAGCAAATAGAAAATCCGTTTACATAGAACATAAATATAAAATTTCAATAAATTACTGTTTATACGTTGGAAAAACATGTAAAACATATTGTAAATATATAAAATAGACTCCGTTTAATTAAACTTAGACCTACAGGCTACAACAGAGTTAATAACTTTTTTCAGCTTATTTTATATTTCAAACCAAAAATTAGATAACTATATAACCAATAAAATAATTGCTAAATGTTATAAAAACCAAAAATAATATCTAGCATGCGTGTAGAAATTATAAAAGATTTTATATTAATTAATGTTCGGCCTTGGCCTTTCGGCGGTGTCCGAGAAACAATGCTTCAAAGATTCATGCTTCATATTTTTCATATTAATTAATATGTATGCAATATAAATGGTTGTTTACGTTTGTAAACTGTTCAAATCTTAAACAACTTCACATGATGGCCATCATTCAACGTTGCAGTGTTTATTCGACGCTCTAACTTCTGGAATGGATCCAATAAACTCTGATTCTTTGGTGGAATCATGCGAGATACCTGGGCTTGTCATGATGCACATGTGTTTTAACATAACCCTATGGATAAAAGTCCTGAAAAATTAAGTTGGGTGATCGATGTAGTCTACCCAGCACTGAAACACGACAACATGAGAGGGATTCACCGAAAGTTAGGGTTTGGTGTGCTATGTCACGGGACTACATGCGTAATCGGTCCATTTTTCTTTGACAATCGTATCGTAACTGGAGTAAACTATATTTGGCATGTTAGATACATTTTTTCTTCGCCAACTTAACCCTCTAACGCCGATTGGGTCGAATACGTACCGTTTTAAATACACGCATTTAGATTTAACACTACAAAAACGTTCGTCGTTAACGGGTTAAGGGTATTGGAGCTGTCATGAGAAACGTAATCTTTCAACACGATGAAGCGACTTCCCACTCTGCTGCTGCTATTCGCAACTTTCTAGAAGCAACCTTTCCTCGGCGATGGCTAGGCCGTGGTGAGTAGTACAACCGCAAAATGGGAGAGTGCAATGCAATTGCATACAACATTGCATGCAACATTGCACGCAACATGATGAGAGTGGTTTTGAACCCCCACCCCCTTTAAGGACCTCTTCACCCCCCAAAAAAATTATATATATATATATATATATATATATATGTCAACTACCGTAAAAAGTGAAAGTGCAATGCAACTGCATGCAAAATGATGAGAGTGTTTTTGAACCATCCTCCACCCCTCCACCCCTTCAGACCCTTCACCCCCCAAAATTATATATATATATATATATTATATATATCTGTCAACCTAGTTCCTCAGGCCCCCAGAAATATATATATATATCTGTCAACTCCAAGGGTAACCTAACCTAGTTGCTCAGGCCCACAATATATATATATATTAGTGATGTAGGTCACATCCGCATCCGCATCCGCATCCGCGGAACATCCGCACATTTTCTCGCATCCACATCCGCATCCGCATCCGCACTTTGGACTGCGGATGTCGTGCGGATGTGGACCGTTGAGATAAAACGTCATTAATAAGCGGAAATTATCAAATTCTACTATAATAATAGAACTAGTTCATTGTGCGCAAAAGTGATGCAAGCGACAAGACGTGAGGCTGTTCTGTATGAAGTTACTCTCTTGCAACCTACTTAGATCCACGTTACAAAGCTAAGTTATTTTCACCTAGTACATTAGAACGAGTTAAATCATCACTTGGCAAAGCAGTTGAAGAGCTTCAATCTCTTGAATCTGTCGCTTCGCCACCCACCAAAAGAATAAAAGTTTCAGTGACAGAACCAACACCTTCAACAAGCAAATCTATCACAGAATCTCTCTCTCAGTTTCTTGAGTCAAGCAGCGATGACGAGACCTACGCGATGTCAAAAGATGTAGTAAAAATGATCGAGAGCTATCACCAAGAAAAACGCCTGGCTGCATGTGACAATCCTATTAGTTGGTGGAAAAATACGCAGAATATCTATTCATACTTGAGTAAACTTGCAAGGAAACATTTAGCACGTCCTCCAACAAGCGTACCAAGCGAGAGATTATTTAGCAGTGCTGGATTAATATATGATGAAAAGAGAAACAGACTGGCAGCAGAAAAGGCAGAAAAATTAATGTTCCTTAAGCATAACCTTCCTATAATTAAGTTTGAATATTAAACGATGAACATCTTAGTTTACTTTATTTTAATTACTCATTTATAAATATGCCTAATAAAACTTTAAACTTAATATAAATAGTTATCAAGCTAATTAAAGATCTCTTTCTATAAGGGTGGAGGTTGGGGAAAGAGGTCGAGTAACACAATTATGGTTTCTAATTGTGGCTGAAACTCAACAAAATATAACGAATTTATTTGCAGACGAATTCACTAATTGATTTCTATATTAGTTAGATGCTTGCTATTATTTGATATGTTCAGGGAAAAGTACAGCAATTATTGTACAATTAATCAATTATACTACATTATAGCTACAGCTCTCTCTATATAATAACTTATTATATACGTTAAACACAACAAATCTCGAATATATCCTAAAAAATAACGAAAATGTAGACATCCGCATCCGCATCCGCATCCGCGGATGTTGAAATCAAACATCCTCAACCGCATCCGCATCCGCGGATGTGAAAAAAATGACATCCGCTACATCACTAATATATATATATATATATATATATATATATATACACACACACACACGACGGTAATTCAATAAGTATTCGCACTTTTTCTTTTATTTTCACAATTTTATTTTCACATCTGATAGATTATAAACACATCACTTCTCAAATAGTCTCCCTGTTTCTCAATACACTTAGTCCAGCGATCTACAAGCTTCCTAATGCCATCACAAAAGAATGGTTTTGGCTGTGTGCGTAGCCAGTCATGCACCGCCTCCTTCATGTCATCATCGCCTTGGAATTGCTGACCTCTCAAAGCGTCTTTTAGTGGTCCAAACAGGTAAAAATCCGAAGGTGCCAGGTCTGGATTGTAGGCTGGATGGTTGAGAACTTCAAATTTAAGTTCTTGAAGGCATTTTCTAGTCTGTGCAGCGGTATGAGGGCGCGCATTGTTGTGTAACAGAATAATACCTTCTGACAATCTCCCTCCTCGTTTTGTGCGAATTGCTTGCTTTAACTCATTCCGAAGCATGTCATAATACGATGCACTTGTTACTGTAGTTCCACGCTCTAGATAATGTTCAAGGATAGGGCCTCGTGTATCCCAAAACAGTGTTAGCAAAACTTTACTTGCTGACGGGTGCGCTTTGAACTTCCTTGCAACGGGAGATGTTGGATGGTGGATCTCCCGTTGCACATTCTTTTGTGATGGCATTAGGAAGCTTGTAAATCGCTGGACTAAGTGTATCGAGAAACAGGGAGACTATGTTGAGAAGTGATGTGCTTATAATGTACGAATGTGAAAAAAAATTGTGAAAATAAATAGTGCGAATACTTATTGAATTACCCTCATTATATTTAAACATAAACCTTTTGGTTAGCTTCCGCCCGAATTGTTTATTCTGACGAAGGTCAAGCTTTTCACTCCACTTTAGACCTACAGTTTAACGTGGAATCCGAACCACGCCCCATCAGCAGCCCAGCGTCTTAACCACTAGGCCACCTAGGGTACCCATTTATCTACCAACCACTTTCTTTATTGTGTGGAAGGATGAACAGCTGGGTTTGGCTGCGCGCCGGCTGCCGTCGGGTCTCGAACCCGGGGCCGATGGATTCGTAGTCAGCGACGCTAACCACTACACCACCAAGGCGCATGTTATATATATATATGTGGGTGTGTATAGAAAATATTTTTCTATATAAATATGTATGTGAACTCCAAGGGGTAACCTAACCTAGTTGCTTAGGCCCACAATATATATATATATATATAATATATATGTATGTGTGTGTGTGTGTGTGTGCATGTATAGAAAAGCTTCTTTTATATATATGTATGTATGTGAACTCCAAGGGGTCACCTAACCTGACTTTTCAGGACCACAAAAATATGTATGCATGTGGTATGTGTGTAGCCTAAACACAAGGAGAGAGAGAGAGATCCATCCGTTTGTAGCCAGGAGCAGCGCATCATGGTGTCTTCAGCATCAGGCTCAGAAGGCAGCCATTCACCTCATAGCCAGCCGTATGGGCGTACACCGTTATTTACACACATATAAACTATCAACGCTATACCTAAAAAAAAAAAAAAAAAAACACCCCTTAGAATATTTATTATTCATTATTATTATTTTTATTGTTATAATTGTTATTATTATTATTATTATTATTACTATTATTATTATCATTATTATTTTTACTTTAGTAAACGTTTTGGAATTTTCTAAAGTAAGATATTTCATATTTTCAGTTGAAGTAAATCTCGATAAACTACACACACACACACCCAAAAAAAATTAATAATATATATATATATATACCAATAACATCAAACAGGAACCGATATCGACCAGGAAACGACCATCATTTAGGAAAATCGAACATGAAGATTAGAAACCCGGTAAATGTATTATACACAAATATACAAGGCCTCTATACGGACCATGCAGACTGCAAATTACAATACTTTCAAAATTTAGCTACGGAAACCAGCATAGATATCATATGCCTAACGGAAACACACTTACATAAGTGCGAAAAAGGCTGTGAAAAATGCATCGAGAATACTGAAATAGCATTGGTGGACTACAACATATACAGAGAAGATAGAGTGGCGAGACGAGGGGGAGGGTGTTGTATCTACGTGAAAAACACATACACATGTGAGGTGAAGGTAAATAAATCAAACAGCACAGTCGAAGTTATTATATTAGAAGTAAAAGAACTGAACCTAACCATTATGGACGTCTACAGACCACCAAACACCACAAAAAATGAATTCCAATTTGCCACTGAAATACAAAACATGTTAAAATTATTTGAAACTTCAGCAAGAAATATTCTAATTTGCGGAGATTTTAATTTTCCATTCATAACATGGAAGAAAAGTGACGAAGTCATATATGTTGAGAAGTTTCATGGCAACATTACAAAAGATGATAGAACTCAAGCAATAATGCTATTAGCTATATTGGAACATTACGCCCTTACTCAGGAAATCTGTGAAGTCATAAGGAAAGAAAACGTTTTGGATTTAATTTTGACAAATAACGAGATAATAAATAAAAAGGTTATGTACACAAATTTCTTCGACAATAACCTAATCGATATACAATTGAAGTTTGCAGCCAGAGGTCCGAAAACGCATCCCAGAGAGGCAGAAGGAATATTTGAATGCTTAAATATAAATTCAAAGAAAGTAGATTGGGAAAGTGTAAATAAAAATTTAAAGGAGGTAAACTGGGCATTACTACTTCACGAGAAGACTCCAGAACAATACTAGGTATAGTGGAGTCTGAAACCAAACCTATATTACTGAAGCATGTTCCAGAGAGACAAAAGAGAAAACGTTGCAAACTCGAGAGAAAAATCAGGACACTATTTAGACAACGGAAGCAAACCGTAAAACATCTCCACAGACTCAAACTAGGGAAGAAACTAGGCGAAATAGAAATGGACCTAAAGCAAACAGTCATATATAAGACAAACGAGATCGAAAACAAGGTAGCAGAAAACATAAAAAATAGCCCAAAATACTTCTACACTTTTGCGAAAAGGAAAATACAATGCAAAGAGAGTATTGGTCCGTTGATAAACGGGAAGGCCAAACACACAAATAACCCCCAAAAAATGAGCAAACTGTTTAAGGAACAATTTAACTCTGTCTTTAGCACCCCTAAGTCTGAGATGAAAATAGAAAACGCAGATAAATTTTTCGACATTGATACAACTCAACCATGGACAAATTCTGGCACAAAACTATTAATGGACTTTGAGTTCTCGGACCAAGATGTAACTAAGGCTCTATCACAGATGCGAGACAATTCGGCATCAGGGCCAGACACATGGAGTGTCACATTTCTGAAGAAATGTAAAGAACGTATTGCCAAACCACTATACTTAATATGGAGGAAATCACTCGACAGGACAAATTCCACTGCCATTAAATAACGCGAACATTACACCTTTATTCAAAGGTGGTAACAGAGCAATGCCCAAGAATTATCGGCTGGTAGATCTCACCTCAACTTATAAAGTGCTTTGAACGTATAATTAAAAGCGAAACTACCTACTACCTACAAGAAAAGAATTTATACAACCCAAATCAACATGGTTTCAGGGCTGGAAGATCATGCCTATCACAGCTATTAGACCACCAAGAGAAAATATTGGAAACATCTTGTCGAGGACAAAACAGATGTAATATATACACTAACTTTGCTAAAGCCTTCGATAAATGTGACCATGGAATTATAGCACATAAACTTAAGAATACAGGAATTACTGGAAAACTGGGAAGATGGATGTTTAATTTCTTGACGCAAAGAACACAGAGAGTGATGGTAAATGGAGTCAAATCGGAAGCCTCGGAAGTAGAGAGATCTGTCCCACAAGGGACAGTACTAGCTCCCTTGCTGTTTATAATAATGATTGCAGATATTGATGCAGATATCAATGACAGTATTGTATCATGTTTCGCAGATGACACAAAGATATGCAAGGAAATATTGAACGAAGATGACATAAAAAGATTACAAAAGGACTCTGAAACATTATTCCAGTGGGCAGAAGACAACAATTTGAAGTTCAAGGAAGAAAACTTCCAACTTCAAAGATATGGTAATAACAAGGAGCTACAGAAAAAAGGATACAAAACTCTGCAAGCCAAACAGATAACACCAAATCCACAAGTCAGGGATCTTGGAGTAATAATGTCGTCGGATGCAGAATTCAGAGCGCACTATAACATCAAAATTACAACGGCAAGAAAAATAATGGGAATCATCTGGAGGAGCTTCAGCAGCAGAAAAACAAACATCATGCTCAAATTATGGAAGAGTCTAGTCCTCCAATAATTGAGTATTGGTCAGCACTCACAAGCCCATACAGAAAAAGAGACATGGCGAACATTGAAGCTATACAAAGGACTTTTACATCTAAGATAGAGGAAACGAAGGTGAAGACTACTGGTCTCGACTACAATCACTGAAACTCTACTCTCTCGAAAGAAGGCGCGAGCGGTACACAATAATATACATATGGAAAATACTTGAGGGCTCTGTCACTAACTTTAGAAATGAAACAGAAACAAACTGAAGTGAGAGAAGAGGTAGATTTTGTACGGTCCCAGCTGCGGTGGGACAAGGGGCCATGAAACGAGGATGGAAAATTCCCTCAGAATTCGAAGCCGAAAGCTTTTCAATGTTCTTCCGAAAGAAGTGAGGAATCTCCAGCAACCGACCTGAATAACTTGAAGAACCAGCTAGACAGATTCCTGTCCAAAGTTCCTGACCAGCCATGCTTGGTGGCTGCCTACGAGGGCAAAGGATCAGTCAGCAATTCCCTCCTTCACCAAATCCCGCAAATGAGACGAGATGCTACAAAGGGGTCGACCTAAGGTGTATATATACAGGTGTCCCATAATTTCGGCATCATAGGAAAAATAATAAAAAAAGGCAAAACAAAAGCTTTTATTTACAGAACGTGCTCAATATGTCCCCCATTTTCTTCAATACACAAATTCAGACGTGATATCCAGTCAGCAAGCACACGGTGAATGATGTCAGGAGTAATGGTGTTACATGCCCTAATAATGCGCTGCCGCAAATGTTCAACACTCCTAATTTTCTTTGCGTATACCAGCGCTTTCAAGTGGCCCCAGAGATAAAAATCTAGTGGCGTGAGATCCGGGCTTCTAGCTGGCCATTCCACAGACCCTCGACGTCCTATCCAATGACCAGGGAATTGTTGGTACAGGTATTCCCTTACTTGGGTGTTGTAATGTGCAGGAGCGTCGTCTTGCTGGAACCATGTTGGGAAATTTTCTTCTTCGTTCAAGACACTAGGAAATGTTTCTTCCTTGAACATACGTAGGTAGGTGCCTCCAGTGACATGTTCATCGAAAAAGAGGGAGCCTATGATGCAATCCTTCCAAATGCCACACCATACCATCACCCGAAATGCACCTTGTTCCTTTGAAGAGGTATATCAGTGAGGGTTGTTTTGAGACCAGTAGCGGGTGTTCTGTCGATTTACCTCACCATTTCCATAAAAAAACAGCCTCGTCACTGAACAGAATGGTGGACGAGAAATTGGCATCCCGAGTATATTGTTCCGTAGCCCATTCACAAAATTCCATCCGCCGGTCGTGATCATCTTCGCTTAATTTCTGTAGGATCTGAAGTTTATATGGATGCCATTTGTGAGCCTGAAGAATGCGATGGATGCTACTTTTCGACACTCCTCTCTCGGCGGACAATCGCCGAAGAGACTTATTGGGACTTCTGTTAAAATGAGCCAGGATAGCAGTCGCTGTATCATCGTCAGTGGACCTCCTTGAAGGTCCACTGCGTGGCTTATCTTCTATGGATCCTGTTTCCTTAAATTTTGCAACAAGTCAGCTAACACAACTCTGTGTTATTGGCTCGCGGTCTGGATGCAGTCTGTTAAATTCAGCAGCGGCCTCTCTTTGATTCCGATTTCTTATGAGTAGAATTATCTGGATTCGTTCTTCCTTGCTCACAGACGTTATGGCCTGTAGAAAGAGAAAAATATGAATTATGGTTTGTAGAAATAGAAAACTATGAATTTCTCCTATGATGCCGGACTTATGGGACACCCTGTATACTGTATATATACACTTTAATATATATACACATACATACATATATAAGTATATTATCATGGTTAAGATAATAAACCCTTACCACAGTTTTTTCGTTTAATTAGAATTTCGCGTATTTTGAAGTCTTCAGGCGTACATTTGAGTCACTGATCATTTTGGAGGGAGCTTATACAACAGTCTAAAAGATGTTATAAATTTAGAGTTCTACCAGAACCTTTTACTATAATTCACTGAGAGTTCCTCCCCATTTATATTTTTAACAATAATAATCTTTATTGAGAAAGAACACATTACATAAGATATACATTTATTTCCATACTGGTTTTAATTTATTATTATAGGTGTATGGGATATAGCTAATTTTTATTTTCTCCTACATCCAACACCAATCGCTGTATGTGCGATTCCACACGAGCCTTCTAGAATTAGTTTCTTGTACTGATGTGTTGGACGAACCGAATAAATAAAATGATTACGTTTGATTTATTTATTTGACAAAACTATATTAAAAAAAAGTAGGTTGAATTCAAGGCATCTACAAAATATGAATTGAAATAGTTACTTATTCATCAATAAACTCATATAAAGTGGTGAATTATGAAAATGTACAACTGCAACTAATTTATAACAATTAGGATGTATGTGCCCAAAATGGAGACGTAGGCATGTAAAGGGTGAAAATACTACTACTACTACTACTACTACTACTACTACTACTAATAATAATAATAATAATAATAATAATAATAATACCAAATTTTAATAGTGCTAAAAATTCATTTAAAATAATTATGTTGAGCGTCCACTTATTAAATTTAAAAAAGCTGAGGGATGCATGAACCAATTTTGGTAAACTACGCCCATAGAGGCATCACTGTCCAATTAGAAAGCCTACGAGCTGACGATTGGCCTTTTGAGTTCAGGCTTACCTCACTTGAATTGGAGCAATGCCTCACATATAAAAGGGGGCACTTTCATGTCAAGAGCATATTAGTTGTTATTTTTCCAGTGAACATTCTCGCTTGGTCGGCTACAATGGGGTCCAGCACACCAGAATTCACAGACAGTGAAATGAAAATCTATTCTTCACCACAGGTGTTTGAAGGCGGAGATATTTTTTAAGAAATAAACGTGGTGTCTTGAATATACAGTATATATGTATAGTTTGTAAGTAATGAGCGTGAAGTGTTATGAATTTATACATATGTTCATTTATATATATATATATATATATATATATATATATATATATATATATATATATATATTATATACACCATATGTGTGTGTGTGTGTGTATAATATATATATATATATATATATATATATATATAATATATATATTATATATATATATCTATACACACATACAGTACTGGCCAAATTATTAGGAATTTTTTTAAAATTTCATTTTTGGTATAAAATGTTAAATTAAACCAATTTTAAACGTTGAAAAGTTATTTATTTCTACACAAGAATACATGGTCATTATTTAGCAATAGTTTAGTACTTAGTTTGACCCACCTTAGCTGCATAATGGCTGCGACACGCTTCGGCATGCCATGAATCAATTTTTTGCATAATTCTTTAGTCGAACGAAGCGTGTTTGTTCGTCAGTTGTCGTTTGGTTGTCGTGCGATGCGGGTGTGTTTCTCTTTCTTTTACGTGTCATTGTAACTACCGTTTAATTTAAATAGTGTATTTACCCAATTTCGGCAATTATTTGTTACAGTTTTTAAGTGAATTTGAAAATGGGGCGAAAGAATGACTTGAGTCCACGGAAAATTGGGCAAATACAGGTTTTATTAACTACTTCTACATTTAAACAAAAGGAAATCGCTGCCAAACTCCATGTTTCACCACAGTCAGTACTTCGTATTAAGAAAAAAATGGTATTTGGAGAAAATGTAGGCCCCAAAAGGGTTGGAAGATGCGGCAGAAAAAGGGTAACGACTCCAAGAACTGATAGACAGATTGCAATTTTGTCTCTTAGAAATAGAAGAGCTACTTGCAAAAACATTTCCAGTAGTCTAGCGGCTGATGGCATCAATATTAGTCGTAGAACAGTCAACAGGAGGCTTCTAACTGCCGGCTTCAAAGCCTACCGCCCAAGGAAGAAGCCCAGGCTCACTGAGGCTATGAAGAAGGCACGTTTTGCATGGGCAAAGGAACACATTAACTGGACTAGTGAGGATTGGGAACAGGTAAGAATAATATTTAACATTAAATAGAATGTTAATACAGTAAATACAGTATGCATAGAAGTGTTTTACAGTACGTGATAAAACTGCAGTAAAAAATCTGTAAAGCAGCAAGTCATACTGTACTTCGTTTTAGCTGTACTTCATACGCTATGCACTGACTCTTTCACAGGGCTTTCTTTGATTGCAGGTGGTGTTCTCCGATGAGTCAACGATTGCCGTGCTTGACGATCGTGTTCAAAGTGTAAGAAGGAGGCCTGGAGAAGAATTTTTGCCTGAGTGTCTGATGAAAACGGTGAAATTTCCACAAAAGATCATGGTTTTGGGGAGCAATTTCTGTGCATGGAACTAGTCGTTTGAGCATTGTTGAGGGGAATATGAACCAAGTCAAGTATATAGAAGTACTAAGAAGACGTCTACTGCCTCAAATAAGGGAATGGTATGGTAATAGACGTTGGATTTTTCAACAAGTCTCAGCTCCATGCCACACGGCAAAGTCGGTTAAAAATGGTGTCATGAAAATAGTGTTCGGTTGCTCCCATGGGCTGGAAATTCTCCAGACATGAACCCAATCGAAAGTTTATGGTGTATTTTAAAGGACGTAATCCATGAAACGCCGATAACAACAAAACACCAACTCATAGAGCGACTTATTCAAGTCTGGTTTCACTCTACACGTATTAAGGAATTATGCAAAAAATTGATTCATGGCATGCCGAAGCGTGTCGCAGCCCTTAAGGCAGCTAAGAGGGGTCAAACTAAGTACTAAACTATTGCTAAATAATGACCATGTATTCTTGTGTAGAAATAAATAACTTTTCAACGTTTAAAATTGGTTTAATTTAACATTTTATACCAAGAAATGAAATTTTTAAAAAATTCCTAATAATTTGGCCAGTACTGTATGTGTGTGTGTGTGTATAATATATATATATATATATATATATATATATATATATTATATATATATATATATATATCAGGGATGGGAAACCGAATCGAAATCGAAATCGATAAACCGATAAAACCGATATTTTTTCTTGAAGCGAAATCGAAAAAAAACCGAAACTGATATTTTTTGGAAAAAACCGAAATCGAAATTTAGACCGAAACCGAAAAGAATAAGAAACTTGAATCGGAATTGAAATCGATAAAAAATATCAGTTCAAACCGAAATTAAGAAATAAAATTTAATATTCAAACTGCTTTCTGTTAAAGGAGAGTTGACCAACTTCCGGGGATTAAAGACAGGGCTACTTTTATGATGCCTGACTCTTCAAATAGGGTAACATAAAGGCGTGAAATTTTAAGATGTATTAGCTTCCTTACATTCCATCCAGTTTTGTTCATTTATCCCTGATTTTTTTTATATAATTATATAAATATAAACAGGGTGCTTTAACTGCGTTGATCTGATAAATATATTCTCCTCCCTCAAAGGAGGGCGGTTTTAGGCGGGTCCCTAAGTTGTAGAAATAATATGAAAAAGTTTATTGAAAAAAAAATGAAGACAACTTCAAGATATAGTACTGATTAAATGTAAATAATCATCCAATAGCACAACTTTTTTATTTGGAATAAGTGTGCAGA
Organism: Bathynomus jamesi; assembly: GCA_023014485.1. NCBI lineage: Eukaryota > Metazoa > Arthropoda > Malacostraca > Isopoda > Cirolanidae > Bathynomus > Bathynomus jamesi. The sequence goes on along the minus strand of JAJOZX010004687.1, from coordinate 325,498 downwards.
AATAATAGATAAAAGCTCATATTATATGTAAATAATGAACATATTATATTGAAATCTGAAAAACTGAAATCGAAATCGAAACTCGAATCGAAATCGATATGAAAAACCGAAGTCGAAAAAAAAACCTGAATCGAAAAAAATGAAAAAACCGAAATCGAACCGAAATCGATATTTCACAAAACTATGAACTGAAATCGAAACTCGAATCGAAATTCATTTCGGTTTCCCATCCCTCATATATAAATAAGTATGTGTGTATATTTATATACGAAAGAGTGATTTTTCTGCTGTTCTACAGGGCGGAGACTACTATACAACTTTTTACTGCTGTTGACAGGGGAGAATTATTCTCATCGCAAGATGTGGCCAACATTTGTGGAACTGCACACGTTGGGGCAATGGATTGTCACACGAACGAGATTTAAGTAGATAAAATTATATCTTTGTAATTCATTTAATTTTTTGTCAAAGTGTTTAATTTTAGGCCCTTTTCTCTATATAAACTTGAATGTGGCCGTAAAATAGTGGAAAAATTTCCTGATTTAAAAAAATATGAACTTAAATTACCCATAAAATAAATAAAAAAAATTCTGTTTACAATCGCCCTTTTTTTCTCTCTTAAAGGAGCTGGGCGGAGCTGGATCGTGTTGCAGAAACGTTTCGTAATAGCGCTGAGGAAATTCAACTCAACGACGATGAATTGGATAGAGGATTAGAAGTTTCACAGGACACTCGGTCCTACGACTGTGAGACGCAGAGCGAATGCACTATCATCGGTGAAATGATGTAAGTTTTTCCTTTTCTTGTGTGTGTGTGTGTGTGTGTGTGTGTCGGGTAAGAATAAAACAAGTATTTTCAACATTTTATTACATGATAAAACTATGAGGGACATTTTTTAAACTAATACATAATTCCATTTATTATTTTCGCATATATACAAATAGGCGTGACAATAATCTCGTTATATACATTATCTATATATATATATATATATATATATATATATTATATATATATATATCAAATTTTATTTAATTACAGATTTAACTGCCAATACGTTTTCGATAAGCACAGAACATAATCTCCTTCCTTATATGTTGCACTAATTATTATTGTTTGGGATACATTTTATAAATTACTTACAGAATTAACATCCATCACATTTTAAAATAGTTACAGAACATGATCCCCGTCCTTAAGCATTACACAAATTATTAGTATTAGGGATACATTTTTGAATTTATTCAATATAATAATAAAAGCTATACTGCGCATTATGTTACAAATTAAAATAATTAACTGATCAAGTTACAATTATATACATATACAGGGTGGTGCAAAAGTCTGGACCCACAGGCAATTTACTATATGAAAAATATCTTTCGATTTTTATAATTGTTTTTATAATTTAATTTTTGTTTATAATTTTACTAAATATTTTTCAGATTGTTACCCTATGGCAGAGAAGTTAACAATAGCAGAAAGAATAGAGCTTGTGCTTTTGTACACAAAAGGAGCCACCTCACGTTCAGTCGCAGATAGTTTTAATGCTAAGCACCCCGATAGGCGACCAATTCAACAAAGAACTGTCAGCAAGACTTTCGCTCGTTTCAAAGAGACGAGAAGCATCTGCGATCGAACACGTAGTGGACGAAGAAGAAGTTCAACTGATCCCGAAACATCTACACAGGTATGCAGGCATGTGGAAGGGAACCGAGTAGAAAAGTGTTTGGAAGAAGATGGACATCAATTCGAACACTTATTGTAAATTCTGAACTAGAACGTTAAATTTAACATAATTTAGTCACTGGTGTATGGTTAATTAAATTTAATTTCATAATAAACTTCCTGCAGGCCACACTTTTTTCCCATATAAACCGCCTATTGGTCCAGACTTTTGCACCACCCTATATATATATATATATATATATATATATATATATATATATATATTATATATATATATATATATAACATCACACAATACATCGAGTGCCTCCAAACGGGAGCCGTTTTTTTTATCTGAATGCATACCAGTTCATCATTCTGGTCAGTGTCACACAAGTCGAATAATTGAAGAAATTCTGTAAATCTTCCGGCACGAGCCATATGCATGAGAAAACACAAACAGTACATGCCACAGACATTGTTGTAGTATCTCTGGAATCGGTAAGGATTCCACACTATCTGTCGAATTTGTCATTGCTCGAGAAATTTTACAATAACCATCATTCCTTGGATGTTCGCCCAGATAATTAAAATAGTATATTCGCTCTCTACTTTTAAAATAAACGGCTATCCAATGAATCCCTTCTCCACCACTAACATCCGTATTTAGAATAAGTGCGCCGCAGTCTCTCGTAGTTGGTAATTTCAACGTTTCATTCTTCGCAAACACGACGTTAAATTGGTGCACGTAAATCGATCACTCTTCATCATTCTCTGGAATGTATTCATATACATTTTTAAAAGTCTGTGACTACACCCCTAAACCTCTCAACTTCGATTAGGGCTTGCGACTCGAGGTAAACTACTACACTAATAGGGGCGTTAGCGGCTTGCCGAATTCCAATCTGACTGAGAGGTTCCCACTCTGCTGTGGACTTATGTTTGTGTTTTACTCGCAGATAAGTCGGGGGAGAGGTCAAAAGGTACATAATGACCTTCTCAATGAATTCCTTTGCATTACGCCGATTCCTAATTCATTGCAATTACTGGCAATATGTACAAGGTTGCTATACGCTCTCGAGTAAAGTGGAAACTCGTCATCTGTAGAATAATTCGTTTACATTGTCCCACCTAAGGCCACCCCATTGACGTACAGGGTTATATTTTTAAGACTGAAATTTTCGAACTTAAATGGGGTATTTTTGTATTTTTCATTCACAGAAGCGTGCTCCTGAATTCCAATTAATATCCTTTTAGGTAGAGCTCCAAGAGCAACATTTTCTATCAACTTCGATGTTAGTCCTGAGGGCATTGTCTACAACTTGAGTTGGACTCTATTAAGTGGGTATTTTACTGTAGCGTGTAGTCAATTTTTTTCAATTTCTAGTTGTTTAGCAGAGCTTAATTTCACTCGAGGCATGCGGATATATGTTCCCATAATATGAATCACCGCAGGCTTCGAGCTCACTTCTTCGTTAGCACCAAGATTTAAACAAATCTCAAGTCTCGTACGGATGAGCTTTATTTTCATATCGACCCCATTCACAAGCAGCTTCTCCTGGAATGTGAAATCTGTGTGGAGGCTCCCAAAGTATTCATATATTTTCTTTTTAGAATTTTTAAGTTTGGCCTTTATACTACTTTCACCTTTGGCTTGATAATAACCTTCGGCATTTAAATAGGTCTCATTCGCTTCTTTTGAAAAGTTGAGGACATTTTCCAGGTAGGCTCGTAGGTGATAGTAGCCAGACCCTGCCGAGACGTTGATCTGATTTAAATACACGTCACACTGACTGAATATGGTGTATAGAAAGTTGGTCTCTGGGTATAGAACGTAATCATTTTCGTAATCAGTGCCATCTGCAGGGGCTATCCGTAGTTTCACGTACATATGCACACAACTTGGGTCAAAAAAGTAAGGGCCTGAGCTGGGGATCACGAATTCTATAGGAGCAATGAGCTAGGTAATGGTGTTTAGCCGATTAACTGTGAAAAATTCACTCTACTCTATAGATACTTGTGTCGGGGGCATGTCAAAGAGGGCCAGCTCCGATTTACAACATTGTGAACTACACGGATGGATGAAACGTGCCATGGCGCGTCAGAAATAGTGGCATCTTTCTCGGCAAGTAGTAAACAGTGTATGATTCATGAGAGCACGTCCTTAGCTTATATCAGTTAAAAAAGTGATAAACCATAGGTTTCATACGCTTAGAACACTTCCTTTTTAATGTCCTTTTAGGTTTAACGCCACGAGATGGTAACTCCTTCTTCTTCCTTACAGGGCACTTCTTCTTCTTCCCACCAACACGCATTTTTCTCTTTGCATCTTTGATGATTTCGTCCCGTGTACGCTTTAAGTGCATTTTTAGAGCTTCGTTAAGCTTAGCCCCGGCCATTATGTCTTCTACAGTGTTAAGGCTTCATTATAAGGCTTTCCTGCTGAGATATCTTACACCACTCTTCACCAAGGGGACAGGCGTATGCAGTATGGTTGAAAAAATGGATCCAATCCCATTCCCGCGCTGGTATCTCACCCCTCGTTAGACTGTGAACGGCCTTCGGGTCATTCTATCACAGTGCGACGGAAGTGAAGCTTCACTGTTAAGCTTCCGTCACCGAATGGAAACTTTTTTCCCTCACTCTTTCTTATATATATTGAGATACTGGTAAGTAGGTTAACGGCGACTTTGACATAATGAGTCTTGTCGTATTGATGCTTAAGCTCCTCCCTCTATGATTGGGAATGTGGGTGATGCGCAGCAGCCGTGCCTGGGGATCCCCAACAAACTGATGTTCCGCGATATTGCTGTAAATATAGCACATGTCCGGGTTAGGGTCTCCAGAGGGCATCTTCTCCAATTTTAACTGATACGATAAACTCGTCAAGTCATCTTGTGATTCGGAAAAAGTATCTCTTTGGAAGGCTAGAACATAGTAACAGAAGCTCTGGGGATGGTGGTCGAGGATGAATCTGTTGATGATTAATGCCAGCTTGTGATGCCAGCAATAAAATTAAAAAAAAAAAAATTAGACTAACATGAACGTAGATGTAGCTCGTAAAGTAAACTAACCCACTTTTTGTTTAACTTTACCTATTTTTTTTTCTTATCCTCTCCTTACTTGCATGTCTGTAACTCTCTTTACTTGCATGTCTGTAGTTTCCATGGTATGACTGTGAGTTAAGACTGTGTTTGCATGGTTTGTAAGTATTCTTATTTTACTTCTTTTCATCTTTCACCCCTTTCCTATTCTCTCCGACTATTTTTTTGACTTGTCGGCAGTGGCCGGCGGATGATGATGGTGAGTCTTTCTCTCTTTTTCTGAATGAATATTAACCCATGAGTGATAGGTGTTGCTACTTGCTTAACCCATCATTTTCTTCTCTTAACCCCCTATTCTTTTCTTTCTCTCGTGCTAACCTTAGAGTGGATCTTAGGGTCTTTGTTAGCCTTAGCTTCTGTAGATCTGTAGATATCCACCCTCAGGTATAATTTTGAACAGCTCTTTGTCTTTAATATTTCTGTTAGCCGTTGATTTTAGCAAAAAAGTGTGGGCCGGTGGGCCTATGTTTACGACTTCAGAAAGTAAATCGTAAATTTAAAGTAAAAGTAAAAAGTAAATTTGAAGCCCTCACAATATCTGAGGCTGTGTCATAATGACAAGGTCCTAGTGTCTAAAGTTGTGCCTAATTTTTCACACTCATCACGGTTTCTAAGAACCGCAAAAACGGGTTCTTTATTACCAATACTTAAAAATTTGGCAGCCAACTGAAATTCGCATATTCCTACCTCATATGATTCACAGCCCAATTCAATGGGCCCTTGGAGTTCTGTTACAAAGTTGGTCAGGGTGTTGTTAGGATGTACAGACAGAGAAGAAGAGGACGGGAATGTGACGTAGAAGTGGTTAGGCGCAATGTTGTATAATATTTAAGCTTCATTATTGCATCAGCTTTTATATAGGTGTTGAAGCTTTCTGGGAACCCTAGCCATTTTAGCAGGTACATTTTCCTCTTTCCTGAAACTTTGCTGCCTAAAATTTTTTCAATTTTAAACCCTTTTTTTCCTAAATTAAACGGCACTCTCTGTAACTCCTCGCCATAAAAGCCCATAAAAGCCCCCTGCAATTTCTTCCCCATTCAAATCTTCAACGTAATACAGCATCACCTCGTCTTTAGGTCTCATAGACCTAACTTTAAAACTCTCACATGTCAAACCTTGCTGAAATCCCTTCGAGAATTTATTCCCCGAACGCGACAGTCTTACATAATCATTGATTTTGAAACTCCTAGAGCGTGGTGGCACTCTATGAATATCTTTTCTCACTTCACGTTCTGTGTGCGTACCTCTTTCTAAAATTTCGTTAGGAGTTATTCCAATCGCTCGGTGGTGTGAACGGTTATAGGATGAGGCCAGCGAATCCAGAATGTCTATATATCTGTATGTGGTTTTATGTGTGAAATAGCGATGCATGCATTCCTTTATGGTACGTTGAACTCTTTCAGCTAAAGATGCCTTATGTATAGAATTGCTTGTGTAATAACTGATATTAAACTCTGTCAACATGTTCTGAAAAGCTTGGCCTATAAATTCTTTCCCCATGTCCGTACAAAAATAGCCAGGAATCCTGTTTTCTTTCAACATCAACGTTTTAGTGGTTTTAGCAACTGTTTCAGGCGATTTATTTTTCAGGGGAACTAGCTACAAATATCTAGAGAATACATCTATTATGAATAGAATGTAGCGGTAACCTCAATTATACACTGAATATCTCTGCATGTCTGTTAAATCCGCCTTCCAAATAGAATCAATCGAGGATGCTGTTGTCTTTGCTGTTTTAAACCTTTTTCTCACCGGCTTATGAAGTGTATAAGCATCCTGCGCCCGCAAAAACCTATCAACATCTTTTTTCCTTACTCACTCTTTATAAACGCCTCTGTACAGTCTATTAACGACACCGTCGGAGGCTGGGTTAATAACGTCATAATAACGTTTTCTTAAAATGTTAGACATTTGCATATTTTAGAGACGCGTGGGAAGGTTGACCATTGTTGTTTGGTATCTTCTTTCTCCTCTTCAGAGATGTTACCGTTGGGGGTGAAGCCGTGTTCAGCTGTGGTACATGCAAGGCTTGTCCTAAATCTTTTAACCTGTTCAGATTACCTATCAGTGTTTTTGAGAAGTTTATTTGCTGTAGTCTTGCTTTAATATGTTCCCATCCTGCTGGTGAAGGCCTATACCACTTTCTCACTAAGTTATGTACAATGTGAATGATGTTCGAACTACCTTTGATCCTTCAACAACAACCTCACCAGTATCAGTCCACTATATAATGGGGTCCTCACTCAGTAGATTATAAAGACTTAAACCTTTATTCTTCAATGTATGTGGGAGGCTGCTTTTTAATTCATGTTCGGTATGTTTTGGGGTCACTCCGTTGTTCTGTGACATTTGTCTTTAGCCTCGGCCCCAGGTCCTATGTCTTCACGAGCAACGTCGTTTGCGCTGTGCCTAATAACTGCGGGGAACTCTGTCGGATTCTTATAATTTTCGTACTTTTGGTATAAGATTCTTTTCTTATCAGGATACTTTTCACTGTTAACCCTTTCATGCCGAATGGGCGCAAATGAGACCATAAAATTTTATGAGATTTTAGTCATTCTGGAGATATAACAAGTCTTTTTTTGTGGCATGAAAAGTAAACGAAAATCAAGTATGAAAGGGTTAAATAGGTCTAACAATTCGCTTTCCATTCTTCTAAGACTGCTTTTACGGGGTTCTAGAACCATATCTGGACTCTTTCAGCTTTGTAGTGAAGCATACACCTCGTGTGGAATCATGACTACGTTCTTCATTATATTAAACTAGTAAGTAAAGGCCCCAAAACTGAAAATAAGCTGGGGAGGAAAGAGCCCACTCTTTGTACAATAATTCGCTTTTTCTTCCTCACAGTTTGACTTTTACGAGCGAGTGGCGAATTATGTTCTTGTAACGACGTAAGCGAGACTTCTGAGGGGGTTTCATTGGTACATTACATTTTATAACGTTAAGACAGATTTCACAGATGCATTTTAAAAAGTCGTGGTCAATATTTTTAATAAACAGTTGCTGGAGTGACCAGGGCAGTCAATGATAGATTTTTATTAATTCAAAATTTTTCTTTAACCTCTTTGTCATTCTGGGATCTAGACCGTTTCTGCCTCGTTTGGGAATATATTCGTTCTTAGAAGCACACTAAGCGTGTTTCGCGGGTGAAGGTCACAAAGCAAATATCCGTAACGTTGACTTGTACCTTCTTAATAAACTTCCAAAAACTCCTTACGCTGATTCGGGAACATTTGATTGGCTAATATCCCAATTTGTGACACATCTCTACGTTGTGCGAATAAGACTAGATATCATGCATTTAGCGACACACCGCGCATGTATCTATTTTTGAAAAATAGATTCTTATTCGCTTAACTTCAATTCTCAGGCTCTTTACAGACGGCATATAAACACGTAGCGTGGTTGCGGCTTTATAACAGTAGTCTTAGCTCATATGTTTACTGTACTAAATGCATGGGCCAGAAAAATTTGGTTGCCGACGGTTGTGCAGCGTGTCCGTAAACTGGCCGCAGACTGCAAGCTCGAGTTTGACTGTAATATGGGGCATGAAGAGCTGAGAAGGGTGGAGCAGAAAATGAATGTCCGTATAGTTGTATTTGGAATGGATGATCGTCGTAGGACTGTATATGTTTTTAAAAGCAGTGTGAGAGCCCGTACAAGACCTCTACTTATTTTGTCAGGGACAACGTATCTCCTCATCCACAATATAAGGGATCTTTATGTGAGTTATGATAAAAGTCGAAAATATGGAAGGCATCATAATTTGTGTAATGGATGTCTCGAGTTAGCGGATGATGTAGTGAAACATTGTAAGGATTGCCACATAGTATATGAGCAGTGTAAAAGCTCCAAATGTGAAAGTCGTGTAGTTGAAGCTGAGAAGAGGGACTGTAATGTGTGTAGACGCACATTTTTCAATAATAACTGTTTTGAATTCCATAAATGAAATGGGACGTGCAGGAAAACGAGAATCTGCGAATGCGGCATGTTTCATATGATGGACAATTGGGGAAAATTCATGCATAAATGTGATGTAATTTGCTGTTCTACGTGCCACGAGATATAGAAGGCTGATGGTGTAAAGCATGTAAAGCACTAAAGCATGTATGCTATATGAGAGACGGCAAACCTAAAAATAAGCCTTGTATAACTGTATACTACGATAGAGAAACATACACGGATGCTGAAACCAAAGAGGTTATCCTACATTTATATACTTGTAAGCCAGAATATCTGCGACGAGTGCATGAACGTCGAGTATGATGTGTCGCAAATGTGGTAAACGAACAAACGTTTTTAAAACGAGTGCACACGACAACCCAGTGAAACTCTTTGTGTCTTATATTGTCAAGTTAGCGGGCAAGTTCAAAAGAACGTCTGTGTATATTCTTGCCCATAACGGTGCAAAATTTGACACACAATTCCTTTATAAGGAACTGCTTAAACACGAATCATCGGAGATATTTACAGGCGATCCCTTGAAAAGAGGAAACAAGCTGATACAGATGCAAATCAGAGGTAATGTTCAGTGTAAAGACACTTTGTTATTCACACCTTGCAAATTAGCCAAGTTACCCAAGGTGATGGGCTCAGACACCGAAGTTTCAAAAGGGTATTTCCTTACACTTTCCTCACCAGCCACACTTTAAATTACGTACGTAGTACTGCCACCCCCCAAACATTACTTTAACTATGCCAACATGAGTGATAATGAGCGTGAAGATTTTGAGAGATATTACAACAGTTTTAATGAAAATAACCCTTATAATATAGCCGATGAATGTTAGCGTTTTTGTGTGAATGATGTACGCGTACTTATAGTGTGTTTCCAGGCCTTTAGAAGGATGTATATAGTTAGATTCCACTACGACCGTTTCAAGCCGCAACCACGATCGCCTCATTGTGTTTTACGGTGTTCAAGAACAACTTCATGCCTAAAGATAAACTGGCCATCATTCACAGAAAAAACCCACGCAATTATGGGTACAAGGCTATTTACTGGCTCATACATCTGTAGCAACAGAGCTGTGTATACACAAAACTTGCCCGCAACACGGGGGAAGTGGCCATTAAGGTTAACGGCCGTGTTTTTTGGGTGGATGGTCTAAGCGAAGACCGTGCCACTGTTGTGAAGATTGCATACTCCTTTAACGGTTGCTGGCGGCATGGATGCCAGCGTTCTAAGTGTGGAATATTAGGAGATATCCATGGTAGATCTCCTGCCGACAGTTTTGCATGGACCACGCGCGACCAACTTGTAAGCTCCCAGTTCACTCACAAGGTCTTGTGGGAGCACGAATATGATGAGCGGATGGAGACAGATGCAGAGTATCACGAATAAATAAACACCATTTGGCGTTCAATGGTGCTGGATCCTCTCAAATGCAGCGATAATTTGTTTGGCGGGTGCACAAACACATTCAATCTATACTTTCCACCTGCGGAGGGCATGAAACTCCATTACTACAACTTCTGTTCTTTATACCCCTACGTGATGAAGAATAATCCGTACCCCGTAGGAGCACCTGAAAAACTGGTGAGCCCCGCCCTGCCTACCATCGAAGAGTTCTCAGCTAATTTGACCGAGAACTATTTCGGCCTTTCTTTCGTAGATGTGCTCCCCCCTCGCGATTTAGGGATGCCAATCTTACCCGTCGTTATAGATCACAAGCTCATGTTTCGCGTGATGCGCAGGGGAGAACAATGGGTCATGTAATCACACAACCAACCAGAGGAAGATCAGAGGCGTGTATGCAAGTCCTGAGCTAGTCCTAGCCGTTCATCACGGTTACAGAATATTGAAGATATATGACGTGTGGAGGTTTCAAAAGCAGAAGTAGAAGCATCAGGGTACCCTCGAGGAGTCGAGACCGAAAATGAAAAATTGACGTATATTCAGCACTACCGTGATCGTGAAGGGATACAACTTGAACGGGGCCAAATTGCGAAGAACACTGGAAAACGCTTTAGTGCAAAGTTGTGCCTAAATAGTCTTTGTGGGAAATTTGCTCAAAATACCGACAAGGAGAACGTCCACCTAGCCCAAAGTTATACGAGGTGTGGGATTACACCAACGCTCCTGATAAAGAGGTCATAGGTATCGTGAATGTTTGGTAATACTTACATAAAAGTACAACTTCACCGAACTGGCTACAGATACATCACGTGTTACAAACATACCTCTAGCCAGTTTCACAACAGCATACGCCCGCATCAAACTTTGGATTCTACTACATTCTCTTGGACGGAGTGTTCCTTACGCAGATACAGATAGTGTGATATTCACGGAGAGGGAAGGTGAATACATGGCACCTGTTGGGGAATTCCTCAGAGAGTTGACTGACGAAATCAAGGATGAGTATGGAGATAGGGCCAACGCTGATTATTTTATCTGAACATACCCAAAAACTTATGGGGTACGGATGAGGGTGGGAGAGGAAATTACATATAGCGTGAAGGCGAAAGGCATCACGCTTAACCACGTGAACCGTCGGATCGTCAACTTTGATTCGCTGAAGGGGCTAATGAGCTTAGAAGATGAGGGTGACTAACCACCCCAACTGACTGTAGGGCCTCACAATTTTCAGACACAGAATCTAGGAGGCGTGAAGGAACTTAGCGGCACGAAAGTGTGTCGTAACACATATATGAAATGCTACCAGGTGCCTGGCACCTACGATACTGTTCTCTTGTTATACCGCGAGGCGTGAATATTGCTGTGATGTTAGCGTATATTTACTTGACGAAATTTTAGTTTATTTATTTTTTTAATTATTACATGTATTTGTCTCAGTTATGGTGCATGAATATTTGTTATTAAATATATATCATGAATTAAAGGCTATTTACTTGTTGACGAATTTTTACATTTTATTTATTTTTCTATTTAAAATAAATCACGTTTCAGTTAACGTTTCATTTTCACTTTTCTGTGTGTGTGTGTGTGTGTGTGTGTGTGTGTGTGTGTGTGTACATGAAAAACTCTAAGCACCACCCACTGCATGTTGCTGCCCAATAAAATGAGTCACGTGATTCATGCTACTAATCGGGGCATATCTCCTTCCTGCGTACTCGGTTGACCTCAGCATGCGCTGGCTCTCAGACGTGTCTTTTTATCTGTTAAAGATTTCTCGCGTAGAAGAAAAAGCGATGGTTTCCAATAATGTTGCATGCTCTACATTCCTGAAGTGGTACTCACTAAAGTCTATAGATGTGGCGAACACCCAAAGAATTTTTAGTCATCCCTCCTTGGATTCCTTTTAGGCCATATTAAATTGTGCGAAGCATGAAGAGCATGAAGTTCAAATACTCTATGGTTATTTCGGCGAGAGCACTGCGGGGTTTCGCTGTACAAACGAAGTAATGGATTATGCTGCAGGATTAAACTGCACTAGAGCGTTCATATATCGTGAAGTGAAAGAAGCCACGCTTGCAGAAGAGAAGCAAAGGATCTGGGTTGTGAACTTTGTTGATAATTGGTGTGATAGAAGATATTACGCAATGTTACATCACACCGAGCAGCGTACACTGGGGCTATGAATGTAAATCTTGTAAGTATGGACAGTCTGAAATACTTCAACCACTATATCCATGTATATTATGACGAGGTGTGCAGTGAAGTTGTAGCTAAAGGCTTGTGCGAGTTTTTAGTAGAGTTTGGGGACGAGTATAGTTTGTCCAGCAAAATGGACAAATACGGACACATGTTTCTCTCAAATAGATTGCCGGAGTGTGAATAAAATGTGCATAGTTCAAGAAAGTACCCTTGAATGTAGCTGTATGGTACGCATTCCAGGGAGTGGGTGTGATAAAACATTAAAACCGATATTACTTCATGTATCGCAGATGGAAAAATTCTCTAAACACCTTGCCCAGTATAATGGGATACAAGTATTCGGATGGTTCGGGCAGCGAGTCTTTCATGTCGGTACAATCTCGTACACAAATCACTAACACCTGGAATCGACGCAACCCCGTGTAACTCACACCCGCCCCGCCCCTCCCCAACCACCCGCACGGCCCCTCCGAGAACAAAAACAACGCGCCGGCTCTCATAATCGCCTCAGAGCTTGACCCGTCTGGACGTTCTCACCCCGCAGGATCAGTAGAAAACTATTAAAAGATGGCGCTTCTATTGAGCAGCATCCTCAACGCAGGATACGACGTGTCCTCCGTGCTGAAGTCTGTGCATGTATTCAGGCGTAATAACAGTGCTGTTAATTATGTACTTGAAACGAAATGTAGACATTCAAACTCCGGTACACGCAATGTTATTTATTTAAGTGTTGAAGAGATGGATATAATTTTCGTCTTGGTTGAGAAGTGGGGCGAGGACAGTTACAAAATACCTGCAGGTGTAGGCTCAAAAAGAGAGCAGATTAGCGATGAACACTCATACGCCATTATTTGTACGCTATCCATAAATCGTGATACAAAACATCCGTGCGATGATATACGTTTGATGTGGAAGAATGCTGCAGACAATAACACCCTTATCCCCACCCGAAGCCGTTTCATTCTTGACAGAATGTTCGAAGTCGTCGGGTTCCGTAAACTGAAACATATATTAGACGTCCGTGCTGCTGATGCGCGTTAATTTGACACGGTGCTTGAATACGCGTACACCATACTGCTCGATGATTTTACCAAGTGTACGGACGAACAAGGCGAGAATGGTTTGGAACTGGCTGCGTATTTAGAAGGTGCAGACTCCTCAAAATATCATGAACGTTGGTACAGAGGGCTAGAACGGTACAGGGCTGAACTCACCTTCAATGTTCATCCTGAAGAATTATTTCTTTATATAAGACACAGTTGTCGGCACGATTTAGAAACACACTTCAATTGCCGATATAAGTTGTGAAGAAGAATTTACAGTTGAAAAGGTCAGCGTTGGAAGAATAAACAACCGTTTGGAAAGGAGTGTTTATAAACTTAAATTTAATGGTGATGTTGTAGCAAACGATGTCGTCTTTGTGTGTGCTTTTGATTGTATTCTATCCGTCTTTGAAGAGGGCGATAGTTTGTCCCACAATTGTAAAGTGGGTACAAAAATAGTACTAAACGAGTTGCCCTAGCGGGCAAAAAGCAATGTGCTATACCCAAGAGATACAGGGAGGCATTGAGCACTTTGGCCAAATGCCGGGATATAGTTATAACTCAAACCGACAAAGGAGGGAGGTAATTGTGATGAATAAAGTGGATTATACAAACAAAATGATTGATTTATTAAATGATGTAATGACATATGAGAGGAGGCCTACAGGGTATGCGGAAGATGACGCAAAACGATTCAAACGGGAGGTGAGGCGAGTGTTGAACAGGTCAGAGAAGGGAAGAAAGCTTATAGGTTTACTAGAGGAAGCCCCCGCCCGCAGAGAATGAGAGACTTGCCAAAAGTACATAAACCTGGCATACCGATGAGACCAATAACATCTGGTATCGGTAGCGCGCCTCATAGGCTGGCCAAGAAACTAGCTAAGCCGCTTTCAGCCGCGCTTGATCATAAGTAAGGCTCATTTAAGAAATTCTTCTGACTTATTACAGAGGCTAAAGCACATTAATTTTGACGGAAAGAAACTTGTGAGCTTTGATGTTAAAGCATTATTCACAAATGTTCCGGTGGATGGAGCATTACAGGCGGTCAGAAGAGCCATATAAAACATCGAAGACAGCGTTCTTCCGATAACAAGAGAGGATTACATGGAACTGGTTCCTTTGTGGGTGAAGTTTGATACATTTACGTTTCAAGGTGAAGAGTATAGGCAACACAGAGGCCTGGTCATGGGTTCACCACTCAGCGCTGTCATGGCTAGTCTCCATAAGGAAACCTTGGAGACGGACAGATTTATTAGGATAATGGGAAGAGGTGCAGCTTGGTTTAGGTACGTTGACGATGTATTAGTAGTGGTTCCAGAGAACACGGGTATAAACAATAAGTTAAGAATGTTGAATGATGTGGATGGTCATATACAGTTTACAGTGGAAGAAGAAGAAAATTTAAAAAATGGCTTTTTTAGACGCAATTATTTGGAGATCGGGTGAGAGTGCAAAATTTTCAGTCTATAGAAAGCCCGCAAAAACAAAGATGGCTTTGTTCATTATTTGTCTGCTCATAGTGAAAGGACTAAGACAGTTTGTGTTGATTGGATTCTATCTGAGCGCAATTAGAATATGTAGTGAGGAGTATCTGGTGAATGAATTTGAATACATCAGGGAAGCATTTGGAAAGTTAGGTTATCCCGAAGGATTAATAGTTGAACTAAAGAAAAAAGCAATTAATATATCAGAACGGCGTGGGGGTGAGACTGAAAATAATGTACATAAAGAGTATATAACGATTCCGCATTCAAGATGAGCCCAAATTATCGATAAATTCCTAAGAGAAGCGGGAGTTTATTTAGCCAATTCTTCGGGGATAAAGATAAGCGATATGGTGAGGACGAAGCAAAATGAATGTATTAATGAACGTAGTATAGTTTACGAGATCCCATGTAATGGCTGCTCTGTCGTTTATTATGGGGAGTCAGGGCGCGGCTTACCAAAAAGACTATATGAACATAGAGCAGACATGTGTCTACATCGAGCATCTAACTCACTTGTCTTGCACGCAGGTAAGTACGGACACCTGCCAAACTGGCAAGAAGCTAAGATCATTCATAAAGGACTAGATAAGGGGATGAGGAAAGCAATTGAAGCTGCTTATATAACGTCAGAAAACGTGGTAAATCATAGAGAGGGATTTATGTGTTTAGCCAAATAAACGGGAAAAATTATGGTGAAGTTAGCAAAAAGGGGCGGGGCCAAGGAGCATCAACAGTAACCAGTCAATCAGGAGAAACCACGAATGTTCGTCCAGTAGATTTGGAAAAGATCGTCTGCATTTGAATATTGTGTGTTTAACTCATGTTGTCATTCTGTGTGAGCAAGGCTTTGTGCCGAAACGTAACGGAATATACGATAAGTCCATCTCTTATCTGTGTCTTTTCTACCACCCTCAAACCGCCCATTTGTCTATATGGATAACACACACACACACACACACACATATATACAGTGGCAGCTCGTGCCTAGGAGCTGCAGAGTTGCAGTCGCCCAAGACACTCACTGCCAGGCGTATGATTCCTTCAGACAGTCTGAAGGAATCATACGTCTGGCAGTGAATGTCTGGGGGGACTGCAGCTCCTAGGCACGAGCCGCCACTGCATATATATATATATATATATATATATATATATATATATATATATAAGCAAAATTTATATTGAAATTACAGTATTAAGTTCAAATTTTAATAAAACTTGACTTGATAGGACGCAGTTATTTGTTTCGTTTAATATGCAAACAATGTTTTGCTTAATTTAAATAGAGTTTTTGGTGTAGAAATATAATATTGCAAAAGAAAAGTATTTAAAATATTCCCTACTAAAAGAATAGCATATAAAAGGAAAAAAAAAAGGACTGTAAACCTGTCAACAGACCCATATATTACCCCTTGAAATTTTATACCCTTCCTTTTTCTCATCCGTGAACGGCATAGAGAACCAAAAATTTGAAATGACTCGTTAAAATGCAAAAAACTTTCCATATCAGTTTGAATTCAGTTTGGCATCGTCTTCTTCTTCTTCTTCTTCCGCAGCTTATTATCCCATCTTTACATGGGGTCGCTGTTTTTGGTTCGTCTTCTCCACTCTCCTCTGTCGTATACCACGTCCTCCTCCAAGTCCTTCTCCCTGATGTCCGCCACCACACAGTCCCTCCATCTCGTCTTCGGTCTTCCTCTTCTTCTCCGTCCCGACAACTCCATCTCCAGCACTCTGCGCCCCACATACTCCTCCTCTCTTCTCCTGACGTGTCCATATCACCTCAGCCTGGCCTCCTGCACCTTCTTAGATGCTTCCGCCACCTTCACTGTTCCTCTTATATGCTCATTTCTGACCCTATCCCTCCTCGTCACTCCACACATCCATCTCAACATCTTCATTTCAGCCACATCGATTTTTCTTTCATTGCTCTTCTTCATTGGCACAGTCTCCATTCCATACAACATTGCTGGCCTCACCACTGTTTTGAATACCTTTCCCTTCAGTTTCACTGGGACCCTCTTATCACAGAGCACCCCTGATACGTCTCTCCAGTTCTTCCACCCCGACTGTATTCTACATTTTATCTCTCTCTCTGCTCCCCCCTCTGCATCCACTGTTGACCCCAAGTATTTAAAATACTCCACCGTCTTAACACGCTCTCCACTCAATGTCACTTCCCCTCCTCGGTCCTGCTGCACATCACATCTCATATATTCGGTCTTCTTTCGGCTAATTCTCATCCCCCTACTTTCCAACGCCTCTCTCCAATTTTCCAACTGCTGCTCCACCTCCTCTTTCGTCTCCCCACTCAACACAACATCGTCTGCATACATCATGCACCACGGCGCCTCCCCTCTAATCCTGTCCGTCAACACATCGAATACCACATTGAAAAGGAAGGGGCTCAAAGCTGATCCTTGGTGCAGACCAACTTCCACCCCAAAGCTCTCTGACACACCCACGCTACTCCTCACCTTAGTTGTTACTCCCCTGTACATCCCCTTGATCAGTTAATATACTTCTCCGGTACCATCTTTTCCCTTAAGCATCTCCAAACTTCCTGCCGTGGTATCCTATCATATGCCTCCTCCAAGTCAATAAAAACCATGTGCAACGCCTTCTGCCCCTCTGTACCTCTCTGCCAACTGTTTCAATGCAAAAACTGCATCTGTCGTTCTCCTTCCCGGCATAAATCCAAACTGTTCCACTGACACTTCCGCTTCGTCTCTCAACCTACTCTCCACTATTCGTTCCCATATCTTCATTGTATGTGATATTAGCTTGATCCCTCTATAATTCGTGCAATCTTGTACATCTCCCTTCTCTTTGAATAAGGCACTATGATGCTGGTCCGCCACTCATCCGGAATCACCTCCTGGTCAAACAACTTCTGCATTAGATCCCACACCAGATCCACCCCCTCATCTCCCAGTGCCTTCCATGCCTCGGCTGGTATCTCGTCTGGGTCAGTCGCTTTGTTATTTTTCATCCTATTCAGAGCACGACTCACTTCCATCCTCCCCACTTGTTCTGTCATAGCTACATTTGGTAATCCATCCTCATAGAAAGATCTTGGGTTTTCTTTATTTAATAATTCCTCAAAATATTCCTTCCATCTATCCTTTATCTCTTCATCTCTTTGCAGCACCGCCCCCTCCCTTCCCTTAATTTGTTTTACCTGTGTAAAGTCTTTTGTCGCTCTATTTCTGCTCTTAGCCAATCTGTATATCTTCTTTTGTCCTTCACGATCCTCTAAATCCTCATACATCTGCCGATATGCCTCCGCCTTTGCTCTCGCCACTGCTCTCTTTGCCTGTTTCTTTGCTTCTTTATATACCACCTTACACTCTTCACTCCTCGATTCTTCCCATAACTTCTTAGTTTCTCTCTTACTTCGTAGTGCTCTTTGGATCTCATCACTCCACCACCATCCTTCCTTATCTTCCCACACTTTACCTGATGTTTCCCCCAATATGTCTCTACCTGCCGTTCTCATGATATTCGCATTATGTACCCACCAATCCTGTACATTCTGTTCATCAATAAATTCCCGTTTCTTCCCCTCCTCTCTCAGTTTGTACCACCTAATTCTCCTCACTCTTGTTCCTCGGGTCTTTCTTCCTCTTTTCAACATCACATCCATGACTACCAACCGGTGTTGTGGCGTCACATGGTCTCCTGGAATAACTTTGGCAGTCCCTCACCTCGGCCAATTGCGCCCTCCTATACAGTATGAAATCAATTTGCGATGTTCTGCCTCCACTCTTGTACATAATAACATGCTCCTCCCTCTTTCTGAAAAACGTATTTACAATCGCTAGATCAAACGATACAGCCATATCCAACACTCTCTCACCGTCCACGTTTGCCTCTCCATAGCCATGACCACCGTGCACTCTGACCACTCCATCGTTATGATCACCAACGTGTCCATTCATATCCCCGCCCAACACCACTCGTTCGTCCTCGGCAATACTCTCCATTTCTTCCTCCAATAACCTCCAGAATGCTTCCTTAACGTCGTCCGGACATCCACTTTGGGGTGCGTATGCACTGATTATATTGAGTACATGTTCCCCATAATTAATTCTCAAAGTCACCAGTCTATCTCCTCTTCGCTTTACTTCCACTATGCTATCCTTCAATTCCTTCGCCAATACAATACCCACACCATTCCTTCCCTCAACCGACGCCCCACTATAGAACAATTTATATCCCTCACTGAGTTCTCTTGCTTTGTTCCCCTTCCAGCGTGTTTCTTGTACACACAACACCCCAACTCTCCTCTTCTTCATCAACTCCACAATCTCTCTTCCAGGGCCGGATTAAGACCTTTAGAGGCCCTAAGCACTTAAAAGATTTTGGTGCCCATATATATGTAATTCAAAATATAAACAAAAATAAACCATAAAATAAAATTTTATTTTTTGAAATGAAACAAAACTTACAGTAAGATGGAAAATAATGTTTATTTTTGTATACTTCCACTTCATTTATATTTGAAAAGTTTTCTCCTACTTTTTTTAATTGCAAAGTCTTTGATCAGATCCTCAAAACTAATCTTACGTAACACATCTGCTTCTATACTTAGTAGAGATAAGGCATCCAGCCTGCCTTGTTGCATAGTTGTTCTGTTGGTATTTTTAATATACTTCAACTGAGAAAATGAACGCTCAGCTGAGCAATTTGTGACCATTAATGTTAAAAATATACGAAAGGCAATTTCTACATTTGGGAAGGCACACTCAATATTGTCTTCTACAATTATTTTATAAAGTTCAGCATGACTGAATCTTGTTTTTACATTTTTTTTGCACTGAACTTATGGCACACATATGAGTGAAACTGCTGAAGCTCAGCAGAGAAATTAGTGTTCAAGTCCTCTGGGTAAGCATCAATCATCTTTTTACAACCCTGAGAATACCTTTCAATTTCAGTAGATGATGAAGTGGTGACATTATGTGGCACATCACTTAGAAAAGAAAATCTCTCTGCTATTTCTTTGTATATCTCTCCTCTTCTTCTCATCTCAGTTTCAAGTTTGTCAACAATTGTGTAAAAGGTGGTGATAAGAAATTTATCTCTGGCATTCAGATATACTTCTGGTGCATCTCCGTCATTGGGTACCTTCTTTCTGATACGTTTGCGAGTTTGAGCTGCCTTGTAATCAACATCTGGTAGCATTTCCTTTGTAGCTGCTTCATATCTTTCAAATTCATCTCGTGAAGTGCACAGTTGGTCAGCTAATGATCCATACAGATCTGCACATGTTTTTAAGTTCACATCCTTATTCTGTAGAACTTTGCTTACTCTATGAAAATTTTGCAAAATCTCATCCCAAAAATTCAACATAAAAACGAATTCTAGCTCTTGCATCTTATTTGCAATATTATTTGCTTCTCTTCTAGTGTCTCCCTTTTGTGACTGGTCTTCAGCTATACATTCTGACGCTTCTAAAATTTTAAAGAAAGATTTCAAAATTGCTGCTGTTGCCAGAGCATGTGCCTCCCATCTGGTATCAGAGAGGGATTTTAAGACACTTTCATTTCCAATACAACCTTTAAGAATTTCCCACCTGCTGGTTGAGGCTAAAAAAAAGGTATAGAGCAACTGCACTGTAGAGAAGAAATTAACCGCCTCTTGACAGCAGTCAACAGCACTTCGGCCTACCAGATTTAGTGAATGGGCTGCACAGGGCACATATAAAGCAAACTTGTTTGTTTCTAAAAATTTTGCTGCATCCCTTATAACGCCCAGACATGTTGGCAGCGTTGTCGTAAGATTGACCCTACATTTTGAAAAGTTTAGCTTACAAACTTCACGTAAGTACTGCAACACCTGATTTGCAATTTCCTCACCAGTATGGCTTTTCATTTTCAGAAAGGTTAAAAAGCGTTCAATAGGCTGTCCATCTTTTAAGTACCTAAGTACAACACTTAACTGATCGATATGTGATAGATCTGGTGTTGAATCAACTGACAAACTAAAATAACCAGAAGATTTTACTTCGTCAACAATGAGTGCGTGGACCTTTTGAGCCATTAGTTGAATGAGTTCCTCACAGGTGGTTTTGGACAGGTAAGAAGGATTTCCTTTGCCAGAATTTCCATATTTCAAAATGTGACCTGCTAAAAATGGATCAAACCGGCTTATGAGCTCAAGCAGCCCTAAAAAATTCCCATTCTGCAATGATCCAAATCTTTCTTCTGTTCCTCGAAAAGACAAGCCACGTTCAGCTAACGTACAAATAACAGATATGACACGCCTCAAGACATGTTCCCAGTAATCACACTCTTCCTGAATTTGCTTTTCCAACTGTTGTCCCAACCCCGCACCTTGTCTGCGAGTTAAGTATGTTAGCATAGAGTCTCGGTGAGTAGTGCTTTTTTCATGATGATCAATTACAATAGTATTTCGCCAGTCACTGAACCCTTCTCTTATAACAAAATGTGAGACATTTTTAGGAGCAAACAGTTTACAAACATAACAGTAAACTGATCATGTTGATGGTGAATACAATAACCACTCTCTCTTGTATTTCTCACCATTGGCTTTTGTCCCAACGAAAAGTTTTTGTGAACAGTATCTTGCTGGTTTGCCACTACTGAAATGCCGGTAAGACTTGTCAAATGGTCCATTGTGGTGTTGACAGTCACTGGGTCCACAAGCAATCCAATAAGCCACATCATCAGCAGAGAAATCAAGCCACAACCCTGGATCTTTTGCTATATTTACTTCATCTTCTGCAGACTGATTCATTTCACCACCATCACCATGGTCCACTAAACTTTCATTTTCAGCAATTATTTCAACCCCAGAATGTCTTGTAAAGCAACTTGAATCAACATTTGCAGTAGAGGTATCAAGAGAATTTACAGGCAAAGTGAGATCAGTAGTGAGACATGTGGTAGATGAACCTGCTTGTGACACCTCGGTGATTCCAACGTCATCATATTTTGATTTTGAAGTGATCAAAGTGGTATTTGTGTCCACTTCTGATGACGGAGATTGGTTTTGATTCAGAATCGGTATATCATGTTGACGTTGTGGTCGTGGAACTTGTGTGAAGAAATCAGTCAGCTTTGCAGTCTTGGACTCTAAATCCAAAGTCTTCTCTTGTTTCTCTTTTGATAGTTTTCGCTTTTGTGCACCACTTAACTGAACACGTTTCATCTTGGTTCTTGGGGTTTGTAAAATACAGAAATAAAAAGAAATTTTATTTGTATATTATGTGGCAATCAACACAGTTACACATATCACAATCTTGGCTTTGTTCTTTTATTCTCAGAAAGACAAAATGGGAACCGTACACAACCAAAGTGGCAATTTAAATATAAGTGGCAATTAAATATAACTCAACTGAAATATCAACTCGAAATGTTGAATACAAATCAAATCGAATGAAGGGACCAAAAGAAGGAACCGAAAGAAGGAACCGAAACCTATAAAATAAAAATACTTAACATTAGAATTAATAATACGCAATCTATAAAAATATCAATATTAACATTTCACTATTAACGAGCCACATTTTATATTTACATTTATTTATTTATTTAAAACACAATATTTAATTATAGGAAATATGAACATTTGCTTAGGGCCTAAATTGTCCTAACTACGTTTGATGTTATATATACATTACAAATTATTCACTCTGGTTATTACAATCTAAATTCTTTTATACTGTTATGACAATAGATAAATAAATTATAAAATAAAGATACGTGTATGATAAAATATTGTTATATATACAAATAAAGTACACTTCATAGACTTACCCTAGAGAAGAAGAGAGAGCAACAGATAAACTTCTTCAACGCTAATTAACTTAGGTCAGTATATCTTATTATTATAATGGCCGTGATAAACATCACTTGATACAACAGCAATATAGAGAGTTTATAGTTTCTTTTATTTTAATATTAATTTATATTACAATTCTATAAACCTAAATCTTTCTGTAAAACAATACCAAATGATTATGTAAAATATATATTTAATATTATATGCACAAATCACACGTTCAGAATAACTTCCTATAGCACACGAAAATATTTAATCTATATGTATTTTTAATATGGCGCTCAAAGATTTGATATAAACAAAATAATAACGCAAAGCGTAAAGTGTGTGATTACAACGAAATATATTTATTCTCTCAAAAGGGTTGTTGTTCACTACAAATTCAAACAATGAAAAAAAATAAATACTATATATGAATATATATAATTCAGTTTTCAACAGCTTATAGGCTATAAGCCGCGATTATAATAGTATAATAAATCCATGGTAAATCCGACAATGGAAAATTTCTGTGGTGCCCCCCTTCCCTTGATGCCCTAAGCACGGGCTTATTTTGCTTAATGGTTAATCCGGCCCTGCTCTCTTCCTCTGCCAGTCATGCTTCCAACATTCAGCGTCGCAATTCTCAGGTCCACCCGAGCTCGCTTCGTTAGCCGCACTCGCTCTTGGTGCGGTAGCCCTCGCCTCACCACAGAGGTCGGGCGAGGTCTCTGTACGCCCTAGCCGTCATCGCATTTTCGTGTTGAAGACTCACCATTGTGGTTTTGGCTGGGTTTTATGGCCGGATGCCTTTCCTGACGCCAACCCTCCCCATTTATCCGGACTTGGGACCGGCCGAGAACAAGGCTGGCTTGCCTTACCCTCGGGTTGGGTCTAAGGATTGTAATTCAGTTTGGCATCGCCTTCGTCAATACTCTTTGAAAACAGCTACAGTGAGGTATAGTAAGTTAAAGACTCTTTCAGTTTTACGGATGTGAGTCTTAATCTTGTTTTTGAAGGCTTTGTATTTTCCTGAATAATCATTTTTTACTGAATTCATAATATAATATAAAAATGTATAGTGATAAGACTATTCGTGAAACTGATATCAGTAACAGTGCTACCTCTATCATTTAGTGTAAAAGAAAAAGAGACCTAAAACAATACAATACTGAATGCGCATTATAATAAGCTAAAACAGCAGATAAGGAGTTACAAGCCGGTTACAAGCGAAAAATAAATTTGCGAGATAGAGTGAAACAAAGAAACCCTTATGTATTGACAGTATTTGGGTCAATATGGTGCGTTCATGTTGGAGGAAATATTCTTAATTTTATTCAACTTATTTGGATAAAAAGGCAACCATAAGATTCACAAGAACACACTGCAAACTGGTTCGATGGTGAAAGAATAAATGCTGAACTGTAGACATCTGCTGCAGTATTAAAAATATTTCAGTAAAGAAATCGTCACATATTTTCTTTTCATATAAAAGGATATCACTAAATAAGCTGTTAATGAAATAAATGTTTTACTTATGTAATTGACTTCGTTTTACATGATAGGTAGTATGTACGGGGTTGTACGCATAAGTATTTATTATATTTATCTCAATGAAGTATGTACCTTCGTATATAAAAATATTCTCTAACCTTGGAAGACTTCGTTCAAAACTAAATTAATGTGAGGATAGATAAATTTTCTCATATTGTAACACAACCCCATTTCTCAAAAATTATTTCCGATCAATATGAGGAATTTTTTTAAGTTATGCTACCTCTCAGCACGTGGATGCATACTTTATTTTCATGGGAGAATAATTGGATCAATGAAAGAAAGCCACCCCCAGCCTTATTTAGTTAGCTTTATAAGGCTAACTAACGAAAATATAACGACCTAACCTAACTAGTCGTCAAGGGCGTACAGTTGACCTAACGACTGGTTAGATTAGGTCGTGATATTTTCGTTAGTTAGCATTATAAAGCTAACTAAAGAAGGCTGGTGGTGGCGGCTTTCTTTCATTGATGCGAATAATTCCTTAAGCATAACTCTCAAATTAATGAAACCTGGTACAAAAATTAGACTTACATGTGTTTTATGCTACAGATTAGTAAATATAAAGGTTGTACACAGTCTTTTCCCGATTATAAACTTGAATTACATGAAATCTAAAGGAAACACAGTAATGCTTTGGTTTGCATGTTATTGCATAACATATCAAGTTCCTTATATTTCTCATTAAATCTCAACATGTGCGCCGTTAGTTACACGTAGCACATCAAAGCGAAATTTGAGTTCATGCACCATACGTTCGCTAGCATATCTAGCATATCTGTTGATGGCATCGCAAATCCTTGCACGAAGAGTGTGAATGTCAGCAACAAGATTATGGTACATACAATCCTTTACATATCCCCAGAGAAAGAAGTACAGGGGGGTGATATCGGAGGAATGTGGAGGCCATGGCACCGGCCCGTCGTGCCCAATCCATCTTTCGGGAGAAGTGGTGTTCAAGAACTCAAACACTAACAAACCCCAGTGTGGAGGGGCACGGTCTTGCTGTAAAATGATGGATGGTACACTTGTGCCGTAACATTCTTTTCAGCAAAGAAGAATGGGCCTATCACCCTCTCACGCATTAATCTACACCTACTGCATTGAAAATGCGGAAGGAAAGAAATGAAAAGACATTGGAGGGTTAACATGTTTTCGTATTAAAAAGAGTGTATTTATTTTTCCTAAATACAATAGTTTTAAATACAAATACAAAATTTTCACTTAAATTTTTCTATTTAATAAAATTGTGATACAGAGGAAAAATTTAAATAGCTAATTTGTCAAATGACTGGTCATTCCATGTGGTGAGGTAAGTATTCTTTGTAACTGGCGTGATGGATATCTGAGGGAGAGCAGTTTGAATCCGGTTAAGGTAAAAAATATTATTATTATTATTATTAATATATATATACAGTATATTATATTATATATATATATATATATATATATATATATATATATATGTATATTTGTATATATATTAAACACAGACCGTGCATGGAACAAGGAACTCTTCTGGGAAATTACCAGTGATGTAGTCGAGACCACCAAGTCCGAGACTGAGACCGAGACCGAGACCTGATCCTGTGAGACCAAGATCGAGACCGAGATCAAAGGTTCGAGATCGAGATCTACCTTCCGAGATCGAGACCCTTAAAATTCGAGACCGAGATCGAGATCGAGACCAACCTAACCTAAAAAAATCCAGACCCACACCCCCCCGCAAGACAAACGTGGCAACTCAAAACAGGGTGACTGATTAGTGAATACCTAGAGTCCCTTACTTTTACAAACTTTCATAAACATTCTGAATTGTGTCTGTTCAACCAAGCTACCATCATGAGTATGCCGATAACATGTATTTTTCATTACGGTCTCGAGAGGTCTCGAAAGGTCTCGGGGAGAAAAACCGAGACCGCGTCTGTCGAGACCGAGATCGAGACCGAGATCTAAATAGCGGAGACCGAGATCGAGATCGAGATCTGCAAATTGGGTCTCGAGATCGGTCTCGAGACCGAGACCGATCTCGAGACCTACATCACTGGAAATTACATCCACTATAGTTCGAATAAGTAACGATAAATGACAAATACTATATTTTTTTGTTTTTCATGATGAAAAGGCCAACGTGGGCACCGGGTTACTCGCAAAGAGGCCCCAACTATAGCTTCCCTCACCAGCTATCTGAAAAGCAGATAGGATCCAGCTTTGGGACAGGATCTAGGGTTTACAGCTTACACCTAGCCTACTACATTCAGAACCTCAATATACGCAAGAAACTCGTTGCATTCACATCGGATTGAATACATCAAAGGAAAAGGGTAACTATTTATTTTTAGCCAAAAAACAAAACTTAAACCTCAACCGGGACATTGAGCGTCCACTTTTCAAGGTACAAAACACGTCCGTTTAATATACACAAACTCAGAATGGTCCCCTGAGAAACTTATATGTTAAACACAGACCGTGCATAGAACAAGGAACTCTTCTGGGAAATTACATCCACTATTGTTCGAATAAGTAATGATGTGACAAATACTAGTTTTTTCTGAGTTTGTGTACATTAAACGTAAACGGACGTGTTATGTGCCTTGAAAAGTGGGTGGGTTAACACAGTCAAGCGCATTTTTGTGATGGCCTCTCTTGTTTGCAAACTGCAAAGTGGGGTCTTCCGTTATCGTGCCAAAGAAGGGCGTCTTCCAGTTTTCTCGCCGGTCGAACTCGCTTTATACGTCACTGGAATATCTGTAGGATAGCAATATATGCCTGTGAGTTGATTGTTTCTCCTTTCTTCATAATGTCCACCACAATCACCTCATTCATGTCCCAGAAGATGGTGGCCATAACCTTTCGTGCAGAGGGAGCCATTTTGAACTTTTTCTTGCGTGGGGAGTCTGCGTGATGCCACTCTATGGATTGGCGTTTTGTTTCAGGTTCTAAGTAATGTACCCAAGTCTCATCCCCAGTCACAGTTCGTGAAAGGAAGTCATCCCCTTCTGTCTCGTATCGAACCAACGACTCAGAAGCAATTTCTTTTCTTTAGGCTTTGTGATCTTCAGTGAGTTGGCGAGGAACAAACTGTGAACACACTTTTGAGTATCCCAGTTGCTGAATTATCGTATTCACACTTCCTTCACTAATTCCTAGCTCCAGTGATAGTTCCTTGTATCTGACACGCCGATTTGATCGAATGATGTTGTTAGCACATTGCACAGTGTGAGATGTCACAGCCGATGCCGGACGACCGCTGCGTCACTTATCATCGAGGTTGGCTCTCCCTCTCTCCGATGATCTTACACGTTTAGACCCGCTTCCAACTGTGCTTCGATCAACAACAGCATCTCACTAAACGTCTTGTAGACGTTTGTGAATATTTCCAACTGTTTCCTTCTCTGCGTTTGAGAACTCGATAACAGCTCTCTGTTTACGACGCACATCACTCTCAGACGCCGTTTTCGAAACTGCGTTAACCATCGGTTTTATACAAGGGCGTTTAAAAGCGGTTTTATACACGGAGTGGAGGTTCAAACTGGAAAAATCCGGTTATGTGAAGTATAGAAAGTTCAAACTCATGGCCCAAAAGTCATTTCAGCCCCATGGCCTATTATTTAGCTAAGAAAAAAGGGTGGGGCAAAATATATTGAGCGCCTCTAGTAGAATTTTAAATTAATTCACTTCAATCACAGGTACGATCGTCAAAGGAAAGTGGATTAATTTTATACATATATAATAATAATAATAATAATAATAATAATAATAATTAAAAAATTAAAAAATCTTAAAATAGGCAGATTAAAATGGAATAAGACAATAAAACTTACTTAGGATACGTTATCATTGTGTACATCATATTGGCATTTAAAATACTAAAATACAGAGGCTATAAAAAATTTAATATAAGCAGTTAAAAACTTAAACATTATCCTGTAATAACAAGATCAAATGCTGAAGCGTAATCGTTCTGAATGGGTTTAGTTTTTGGAATATATAAAGATTCTAAAGTGGAGATTGGCATATTGGTTACTATTAGCAGTGTTTGTAATTTGAAAGGATGAAAGGTCAATGGGACGATCTGCGGCAAATGATCTCTTACTGAATATACTGAGAGTCTATTTGAAGGACGTGAAGTCTATCCTAAGTTTGTATTGGCGGCAGGTACTCCCAAGTAGTTTGACCTCAAAATGTTAGAGTGCAAATTGCATCGGTCAATTGTTGCAAAGGTGAAGGGGGGTTGGCACCCATGGGGCGGATGGGGATTGGCACCAATGGGGGAGGGCGGTGGCACCCATAAGGGAAGGGGTTTGCAAGCAAGGGGGAGCGGATCTAGCCCCCAAGATGCATGAAGGGGAGAGGGGGTTGGTCCGGAAGAATGACCTTCCCCCAAAAGGGGCACCCTAACCTGACCTAGGAAGGTAACCTAAAAGAGAGAGAGGAGAGAGGAGAGGAGATCTTTTCGCTGGCATATCTCATCGCATACTCAAGCTCTTGACAGCCTCAGTTGGTTTAGAAGTGTTAATCAGCCAGTTGGCTTAATCTAGCTTAGGAGGCGTAATGAGGAGTGTATATATATATATATATATATATATATATATATATATATATATATATATACAGGGTGGGCCGTAAGTTTCGATACATAGGAAAAATTAAACGTTTGTTTTTATGTTTCAGATACCCTAAGAATATGCGTTTGACGTAAGATCTTGTTTACTGATGAAGCAAATTTTTACGTCAATGGAGAGGTTAATCGGCAAAACATACGTTATTGGAGTAATGCTAACCCTAACTGGCTGAGTCCGACGAAGATGCAAGGTGCCGGTAAAGTGATGTGTGGGCCGGGATATGGGGTGACAGAATTATTGGACCAATTTTTGTCAGTGGAAATCTTAATGCCGAAAGGTATCTTAACATGTTGCAAGAAGAGATTTCCATCCCTGCTAAACGAGGAAGATAACTTCCCAGTTTACTTCCAGCAAGATGGAGCTCCACCTCATTATGGTCTTCACGTGCGTCGGTATTTGGATCAGCAGTTTCCGGATGCTTGGATTGGTCGGCGTGGTCCTGTGGAGTGGCCTCCCAGATCCCCAGATCTCACCCCCCTTGATTTCTATCTTTGGGGGCACTTGAAGGCCATTGTGTATCAGGAAAAGATACGAGACATAAATCATCTAAAGGAACGTATCACCAACGCCATTACAAGCATAACGTCAACTGTGCTAATGCGTGTTCATCACAGTGGGGAACACGTATTGAAATGTGTTTTCAAAACAATGGCAACCATGTAGAGCATATTATATAAATAAAAATGGTTGTCCATAAAAAAATTTTTATTTTTCCTATGTATGGAAACTTACGGCCCACCCTGTATATATACTTATCCGAGCTGGCTTAATAGGCCAGTTGGTTTGTTTAGAAGGCAATATATATATATATATATATATATATATATATATATATATAATACAGGGTGGACCGAAAGTCTGGATCCATATGAAAATATTTATTTTAATGCATAAATTACAACAAATGGTAAATACTTAAAATGAATATCAACTTTAACTCGTAAATGCGTATCCGTGATACTGTACAGTGGTTCGTACTCCAGTATAAACAACAAATTATAACAAATGCTCAAATTAGCGGCCTCTGACATCGAGACACTTAGGGATGGAATTTATGATTTTTAATAATTCTTCGAATTGACGTTCTCGAGATGCGTGTTTCATTTGATAATCTTCTTGTTGACCTTACTGGACTATTCGTTAAAGTTTCACATACCATTGCAGAGGTATTTTCATCAGTTGCAGTTTTGGACGACCAGAACGCCGTCGATCATGTACACTTCCTGTTTCTTTGAAACATTTAAACAACTTGCTAACAGTCGCATGTGTTACTGGATGCTGATCAGGATGATTTCTATTGAATTCGGTAGCAACTTCTCTGTGTGTAGCGTCCTGTCTTGCGTACATGAGCACAAGTTCTACCCAGTCTTCTGTTGTTAGATTCGAAGCCATTTCTGGGCTGAAATAAAAAAGTATTTGAGTATTTATACTGGAGTACGAACTACTGTACAGTATCACGGATACGCATTTACGAGTTAAAGTTGATATTCATTTTAAGTATTTACCATTTGTTGTAATTTATGTATTAAAATAAATATTTTCCTATGGATCCAGACTTTCGGCCCACCCTGTATATATATGTATATATATATATTATCCGAAGCAATCCATAAGAATAGCTGCCAGATTGCACTATTTATTTAATTTTATATATTTAATGGAGAGGAGATGTTCTCCTTATAATTAAGTTCTTGACAGCTCAGTCGGCTTAGAAGTCAATGCAGATATATAATAATAACTTTTGCAGAGCCGTTAATTTTTTGCTTAGAATAATCAAATAATATCATATACTTTGACTAATAAAACACAACTACGTCATTCTGTTCATTTAGTGGAGTTATTTTACATTGAATCAGTTATTTAACATACATTTGTTCGAAATATAAAGGAGATAAAATACAATAAAAATAATAATAGTAGAAGTCGACTGTTATAGCTTGACAGATACTTAATTACCTGTTGCACTCATAACATGTGAGACGCACTTTCAGGATGTATTCAGGACCAGAAAACAATGAAAAAAGTTCATATAAACATATGGCCGAAATCGCTTTGTTTCCGAGTTACAGCCCGTTATGTGTTCAAGCAAGTATCCACCTTACCTTTAAAGGAAGTGCTCAAAATGACCTCCTTGCGCTTGAATACACGCCTGAACACGCCTCGTCATAGACTGCCTAAGGCGTTCAGACATTCCAGGTATTGCTTGGATTTTCTGGCATCCTTGTTCTACACGTTGGCGAAACATTTCAACGTTGTTAAAGGATGTCACGTAAACAATGGATTTCAGATGACCCCACAGGTAAAATTGAGTAGATTCAGGTCCGGGGAGCGAGCAGGCCACGCAATGGATCCTCCACGACCTATCCATTTATCAGGGAAATGGTCAGCCAAAGAGTCTCTGGCTACTCGACTAAAATGAGGCGGAGCGCCGTCATGCATAAACCACATACGACGTCGGACACCAAGAGTAACTTCATCTCGTAAATCGCTTAAATCATTCCTTAAAAAATTGGAATAGGATTCTCCTGTTAATCTTCCAGGCAAAACAAAAGGATCGATTAAGTTGTCAGCAATAAGTCATGCCCATACATTGATACTAAATTGTTGTTGGTACCTTGATTGGATGATGGCATGCGGATTCTCTTCGGCTCAGTGATGAGTGTTGTGAAAATTGACCACGCCATTTCTTGTGAAGGCAGCCTCGTCAGAAAACAACACGGAGGATAGAAAAAGAGGATCGCGAGCACACTGTTGAAGGAACCAAGTACATAAAGCCTCTCGTGGTGGGAAATCAGCTTCAGTAAGGCCTTGTACTCTGAATGTTATATGGGTAAAGCTGTTGTTCCCGTAAAATTCTCAACACAGTTGTGTATCTTACACCCTCTGCTGCTGCTATCCTTCGGGTGCTGACACCAGGATGTTCCTCCACGCGATTCAGGACACGCTCCTCCAACTCAACAGTTCTGGCGCTGATTGGTCTACCACCATCTGAAACTCGCGTGTTGAATGATCCTGTATCACCAAGACGCTCGTCTATTCTCTGAAAGGTCTTATCTGGCAGACGGCGATTCGGAAACCTTTCCGCATACAGACGTCTTGCTGCGGTCGCATTACACTCGGCAAATCTATACATGAGATGCATGTCTGTCATTTCTGTTTGACTAAGCCTCCATTCTCACTTCAAATGCACATTATCACTGAATAGCACAAAAACTGTTAAGGTTTTTTCACAAGACTGCACTTATTCACGGTAAGAAGTTACGAATACGAACAGTGAAACACCGCGATGCACCTCTGATTGACTGATGGCTCTACACTCACCGGTATTGAAACATGTCATAGAGTATACGAAACATTACAGTCGGCAAGGCCATACATGAAATAAGTCTCGTACACACTCACAAACATTGTCGGCAAGCAGTGTTTGTAAACAGTTTGCTGAAAGAATTGCTGGAACACAAAACGAGCTGTAACTCGGAAACAAAGCGATTTCGGGCATATGTTTATATAAACTTTTTTAATTGTTTTCAGGTCCTGAATCCATCCAGAAAGTGCGTCCCACATGTTATGAAACACCCTGTATATACTAAAAATACACACTTTAAGCGAGGAATACATATACAGTATATACAATCATAAATAATAATAGTACAGTAGAACATTTTGAGCACTTGGCGTAGTTAATTAAATTTTATATGCAAACAACTCGCTATAACATTTTGATCACTTAGATTACTAATTTACCTTTCATTGGCAATTGTTATAACAATATATTGTTTTGTTTTTTTAAATTATAAAATATATGATGCTATAAAGAGTATATAGTTTTTTGGGACACCCTGTATGCATGCGCATCTACACACTTATATATAAGCATCAAAAATAATAATGGTACAGGAGAAATATATATACAAGTTTAATATATGTACGCGCATCTGCACACTTATATATAAGCTTGAAAAATAATAGGGCAGAAGAATTCCAATACATGGCTAATATATATACATCAAAATATACGCACTTTATTATCTACTCTGCTTCAGTAAAATACTAAACTCGCATGTGATCGAGTCTACAGATACATCCTCGTTGCTTTGTACTATGCAGTAAATATGATTTAACATTATTTCACCACTCAAAGTACATGGGTGTCTATATTGAATGTAAAGGGCTTTCAGATCGTTTAACACTATTTTTGTACGTACTTTACAATTGGTTGAAAAGTTGTCACTCTCTTTAAACACGGTTAGAATACATTCAAACGCACGCACAAAGAGGGCATCGTTTGCCAAAACATCGTTATTAAATTCAAGTTTATAATGTAATGTGTGTAATTATAATGTAATGTAATTTGACTGGGGATGAGACTTTGGTACACCACTTAGAACCTGAAACAAAACGCCAATCCATGGAGTGGCATCACGCAGACTCCCCACGCAAGAAAAAGTTCAAAATGGCTTCCTCTGCACGAAAGGATATGGCCACCATCTTCTGGGACATGAAAGGGGTGATTGTGGTGGACATTATGAAGAAAGGACAAACATTCAACTCAGAGGCATATATTGCTACCCTACAGAGACTCCAGAGACGTATAAAGCGAGTTCGACCGGCGAGAAAACTGGAAGACGTCTTTCTTTTGCACGATATCGCAAGACTACACAACAGTTTCCAAACAAAAGAGGCTATCACAAAAATGCGCTTGACTGTATTACCCCACCCTCCATACAGCCCGCCTCTGGCACCTTCATACTTCCATTTGTTTGGGCCAATGAAGGATGCTATTCGTGGAAGAAAGTTTCAGAGTGACGATGAAGTTGTGGAGGAGGTTAAGTTGTGGAGGAAAAAAAAAGGTTATTTAGTGGCCCTCGTATATAATGATTGAGGGGAAAATTTTTCCATTCGGTTACGGGAGCTTAACAGTGAAGCTGAACTTTCGTCGCACTTTGATATAATGACCCGAAGGCCATTCACAATCTAACGAGGGGTGAGATACCAGCGCGAGAGTGGGATTGGTTCCATTTTTTCAACCATTCTGCGTACGGCTGTCCCCTTACTGAAGAGCGGTGCCAGATATCTCGGCAGGAAAGCTTTACAATCAGGTCTTAACACGGTGGAAGACATGATGGCTGGACTCGGCTTAAAGAAGCTCTAAAAAAGACTTAAAGTGTACACGGGACGAAATCATCAAAGATGCAAAGAGAAAAATGCGTGGTGGTGGGAAGAAGAAGAAGAGGCCTGTACGGAAGAAGAAGAAGGGGTTACAGGCACGTGGCTTTAAACGTAAAAGGACATAAAAAAGAAGTGTTCTAAGCGCATGAAACGTATGGTTGACCACTTTTTAAGTGATATAAGCTAAAGACGTTACTCTCATGAATCATAGGCTGTTTACTATTTGTCGAGAGAGGTGTCACTATTTCTGGCTCGCCATGCACGTTTCATCCATCCGTGTAGTTCACAATGTTGTAAATTGGAGCTGGCCCTCTTTGACATGCCCCCAACACAGGTTTCTCTTGAGCACAGTAATTGATACAGTCAAACCGTTAAATACCATTAGCTCACCGAGTGCTCCTATAGGGTTCATGATCCCTAGCGCAGGCCCTTACTTTTTTTATCCAAGCTGTGTGCACATGTACGCGAAACTACGAATAGCACATTCAGATGGAACGGTTTGCAAAGAAAAATACGTTGTATTCCCAGAAACAAACTTTCTACACCCTATATTCTGTCACTGTGAAGTGTATTTAAATTAGGTCAACATCTCGGCAGGAACTAGCTATCGCCTATGAGCTATCTGGAAATATCTCCGCGTGCGTCGAGTGAAATTAAGCTCTGCTAAACAAAGAGAAATTGAAAAAAATTTACTACACGCCACAGTAAAATACCAATTAAAAGATTTCAGCTCAAACTATAGGGTGTCCCCAAAAAAACTATATACTCTTTATAGCATCATATATTTTATAATTAAAAAAAAAACAAAAAATATATTGTTATAGCAATTGCCAATGAAAGGTAAATTAGTAATCTAAGTGATCAAAATGTTATAGCGAGTTGTTTGCATATAAAATTTAATTAACTACGCCAAGTGCTCAAAATGTTCTCCGGCGGCATGAATGCACTTTTGAATGCGTCGACTAACTGATTCGCAGACATGGACTAATGTGGATGCTGTGATGGTCCCGCACTTTTCCGTAATTGCATCCTTAAGGTGTTCGAGTGTTGCAGGTCTTGTACCATAAACTGCATCCTTCAGGTAGCCCCACAAGTAAAAATCAAGTGGAGTCAAGTCCGGTGAACGTGGAGGATACTCAACGCTTCCTCTTCGTCCTATCCAACGGTTAGGCAACGTTTCATCGAGGTACCTTCTGACATCACAATGATAAATGAGGGGGGCTCCATCTTGTTGAAAGTAAAAGTCGTCGTTTCCAAACAACTTCCGAACTGCAGGTATAATTTCTGTCCGCAGCATGTCGAGATATGCGGCAGCGGTAACTGTCCCATTAAAGAAAAATGGTCCAACCAAACCCCTGTATGATAAACCACACCATGCTGTTAATCCTGGTAAATTAACATGTTTATCCACATAAACGTGTGGATTATCAAGTGACCAGTACCTGCAGTTGTGTCGATTACAAGACCTTTGATAAAACAAGGCCAGGCTTAGTCGACGCATTCAAAAGTGCATTCATGCCGCCGGAGAACATTTTGAGCACTTGGTGTAGTTAATTAAATTTTATATGCAAACAACACGCTATAACATTTCGATCACTTAGATTACTAATTTACCTTTCATTGGCAATTGCTATAACAATATATTGTTTGTTTGTTTTTAAATTATAAAATATATGATGCTATAAAGAGTATATAGTTTTTTTTGGGACATCCTGTATATACGGTGCCCTCAGGGCTAACATCAAAGCAGATAGAAAATGTTGCCCTTGCCCTTGGAGCATTTCCTGAGCTCTCTGATATTGCCTCTACTTTTGCATACTGCTAATAATTTTACTTCTGGAAAGTTTTGAATTTTATATACTTGAGTTTATATTCACATTGTTATAGTTAAGTAATTGAATATTAGTGGTTTTTAGCGATTTAGAAGTTTTCATAGCGTGCCGGCTTAATTTAAATTAAACTTTTGACGGTTATAAACTAATTTTAACTGCGCGATGCCGTCGCAGAAAGCGTCGTGTGTTAGGTGTGGGTAAACCGGTGGTATTCGGATTTAAAGATTATAACGGCGGTCCTATGGCGATTACCGAGAGATCAGTTTGTTTCTTTTGCGAGTTAATGGGAGGAAATAGTTGACATAAAACCCAGTTTACGTGAAGTAACGGAAAGACTTGCAATGCTTGATGAGGGCAGGGGTAGGGCTACGGTTGACGAAAGCCGAACCAATACTAACGTTGAAGACGTTAATAATTTGAAGGGTGAGGTGCGTAACCTAGTTTCTAGTTTAGGTAGCTTATGGAGAAGGTTGGATAGAATTGAAGAAGGGGTTAAGGTTGGTCCGAGATTAGTAGATGGGGATGGATTTAGAGAAGTTAAGGGTGGAGCTAGGAATCCATCCCCCTCTATCGAGGTTTCGAACCCTTTCGCCCATTTGGAAAGGGACGTGAATGAGGGGAACCTATTTTAATTGGAGACTCTTTAGTGCGCCATATGGACACAGAGTTCGTTAAACGGCATCCAACCAAGAGGAGGAGGGTCTGTCTCCCAGGGGCCAAGTTTGACAGAGTTAGAGACGAAGTGGATAGGATTGACGTTGCTTCCCGTCACTCGATGTTGGTGACGATGGTAGGGGGCAACGATTCGTATAAGCCCGATACGAGAGTGCCTGACCTTTTCGAGAGATATAGGGGGTTAATTAGGTCCCTAAAGGCGAGGTCAGATAAGTCTTTAGTTTTAGGTATTAGCCCTAGGCACGGTTTGGGTCTTAGGATTATGTCTAAAACAATATTTTTAATAATAAATTAGAAGAGATTTGTGCTGAGGAAAATGTACCCTTCGTAAAGCTGTGGTCCGAATTCAGTGATCCTAGCCTTTTTATAAAAGATGGGGTGCATTTTAATGAAATAGGTAATACTAGGAGAGTTAGGTTAATTGACGAAAACGTACGAAAGCTGTATAGGTCGAAGCCTTCTTTAAACGTTGTGGGTCCGGGGAACGCGGGCCCGACGTGAAAAATAGTTTAAAACGCCGGCCCGTGGTAAAAAATAACTTAAACGTCTTTTATTGTAACGCGCGTAGTATTAGAAATAAATTAAACGAATTTAAGGCGATAATTTATTCCGGCAACTACGATATAGTTGCTATCACTGAAACGTGGTTAAATACCGTGACTCGGGACTTGTTGGGGGAACTTGATATACCGGGTTTTAAACTCTTTACTAATGATAGGTTACATAGGTTTGGTGGCGGCGTTTTGCTGTACATTCGTAATTCCCTTAGGGCTATCGAGGTTAAGATAGATTTTCCGGCAGCAATTAATGCGATATGCGTTGAAGTTAGGGCGCGTAGTATTAGTTTTAATTTTGTTTTGTTTATAGACCTCCCGTTCAACCCCTCGATACCGATACTAGATTTTACTCACTTCTTGGTAACTTTATTGACAATCGGAATAGTATAATTGTCGGAGACTTTAACTGCCCTAATGTTAATTACGAGACTTTTACTGGTAATGAGGAGGGTTTGAGATTGATTGAGTTCATGGAAGATAATTTTTTACGACAGATGGTTACCGAACCAACGCGCGGTGACAATATTTTAGATTTGGTGATGACGAACGGCGAAAATATAGTCGAAGGTTTAGAAGTAGGCGAGAGTTTAGGATGTAGTGATCATCAAATTCTTAGGTTTAAGTTATTGATAGAAAACACTAAGGATAGTAACGTAATAGAAGTCCCTGATTTTCGTAGGGCTAATTTTGATAGTTTTGCGGATAGGATGAGGTAGTGGACTGGGATAACTTATTTATGGGTAATGACACAAATTTGCATTGGGAGGCGTTTAAAGAAAGTTTTATGAATATTGAAAGGGAGTTTATTCCTCGTAGGCCCAAGCGCGCTAGAAATCATGGTAGGCCCGTGGTGGACTAGGGAAATAGGCGAGTTCATAAACGAGCGTAACAGAGCGTATAGACTTAATAAGCGCAATGGCACGGCAGCTAACTTTAATAGATATATCGAGCTTAGACGTCAGGTTAAAAGATCAGTTAGGAATGCTAAGCGTAATTTAGAGATACTTATAGCTGCGGATAGTAAACATAATCCAAAAAAGTTTTTTGAATACGTCAATAATCGTAAGCCGATAAAAGATAACATAGGCCCTCTAGTGGATGTTAACGGCGCTTTGGCTTCTGACGCTCAGGCGATGGCGGGTATTTTCAATAACTTTTTTGCGACAGTTTTTACCGTAGAAGACGTAAATAATGTCCCCGACGTGGACGATATCGTTCCATTTAGTAGCGAGACTATTTTGGATGAAATAACTGTTTACGAGGGTGAGATTGCGCATTATATCGATAGGCTAAAAGTTAGCAAGGCTCCAGGCCCTGACGCTTTTTATCCCAGACATTTGAAAGATTTGAAAGACGTTATTGTAGGCCCCTTAACGAAGATTTTTAATCAGTCACTCGAAACGGGGATTATTCCTGAAGACTTCAAATTAGCTAACGTCACGCCCATTTTTAAAAAAGGCGACCGCACAGTAGCTAGCAATTATAGGCCCATTAGCTTAACGTCAATTGTCGGTAAACTTTTGGAATCCGTAGTTAGGGATCGTATCATCGATCACTTAGAAAGTAGAGATTTGATTAAGTAGTCAGCATGGGTTTCGACGCCATAGATCTTGTTTAACTAATTTGTTAGAATTTTATAACGAAATAGTGCGCGAATACGATAGGCATAGAGCGGCTGACGTTATTTATTTAGATTTTAAAAAGGCGTTCGATACAGTTCCGCATAGAAGATTAATTGCGAAGGTTAAAGCGCAGGGTATACGCGGTCAGGTAGCTAACTGGTTAGAGGAATGGCTTCCTGCTAGGAGACAGAGGGTCGTTGTTAATGGTAGTGAATCGGGGTGGTTGGATGTAGGTAGCGGTGTCCCACAGGGTTCAGTGTTAGGCCCATTGCTATTCGTAATTTACATTAACAACATAGATGTAGGATTGACTAATAACGTGTCAAAATTCGCGGACGTTACTAAATTAGGCGGTAAGGTTGTTAACGAGGATGATAGAAATAGGCTCCAAGACGATGTAAATAGGATATTGGAGAGGACGGATAAGTGGCAGATGCAATTTAACGTAGACAAATGTAAAGTTTTGCATATAGGTTGTCGTAACAATAATTACACTTAGACGATGGATGATAGAGAGTTAGCGAGCTTTGACGAGGAATTAGATTTCGGCGTACGCGTATCTAAGGATTTAAAAGTTAGGAACCAGTGCCTTGAGTCTTGCACAAAAGCTAATAGGATGTTAGGCTTCATAGCGCGTAATTTCGAATTTAAATCGAAGGATATTATATTGCCCCTTTACAAGTCCCTAGTCAGGCCTCATTTAGAATATGCCGTTCAGTTTTGATGCCCGTTTTTGCGTGTGGATATTGATGGGTTAGAAAGGGTTCAGCGTCGTGCCACGAAACAAATTCCATCATTGCGCAACAAGCCTTATGAAGATAGGATTAAAGAGTTAGACTTGCATTCACTCGAAGATTAATGGGGGAGCTTATTGAAGTTTTCAAAATCGATAATAACATCGATAACGTAAATTTTGACAAACTGTTCACTTTCGATAATAGCAATACTCGTATTAACGGATTTAAGTTGCGTGGCAGACGTTTCATTACTAATATCGCTAAAAACTTCTTTACGTTTAAAGTAATTGATAAATGGAATAATCTTCCCGCGTCAGTCGTGAACTCTACCAGCGTTAATGTGTTTAAAAACCGTCTAGATATGCATTTTAAAAGTGCAGGGTGTCCATAAATGTTTACCCTGAAAACAGTATGCTCTCATGTTTTAATAACGAATCTTACATCCGTTTTCTTTTTACAGGTGATCTCGTACACGCATAGAGTTTCTGTGCTGTTGTGTTTCGTCTACCGCATTCAACGCTAGGAGCGCTGTAGCTGTTCAGTTAAGATGGCGTCTGTGACAGAGATGGCACAATGTGTTGTGTGGCTTGCAGAAACAAAATCTCCTGTCAGTGTTCAGCGAAGGTTCAGAACAAAGTATGGAAAGAATCCACCTGATGTGAAGTTAATTAAGTCGTGGAGGAAAAAATTCTTGGAAACTGGAAACATGGAAAAGGGAAAGAGCAGTGGTAGACTATCAGTTTCCCCCAGCTGCAGGACATGCAGCCAACTGTCATCTTCCAACAAAATGGGGCACCCCCTCATTGGGCACATGTTGTTCGTGAAACTCTCGACGCAACATTTCCTAATCGATGGATTGGCAGGGACGGGCCAATCCCATGGCCCCCAAGATCACCAGACATTACCCCGCTGGATTTCTTTCTCTGGAGTCATGTTAAAGATTTGGTTTATGCGACAGTTGTTCCAGATATCAGGACATTGCGAGAACGCATTACGGATGCAATTGCAACAGTTAACCCACAAATGTTGGAAAATGTGTGGCGTGAGTGTGAATACCGTTTAGACATTTTACGTGCCACTAGGGGTGCACATGTGGAAGCTTATTAAGTTCATTAACTATGTATCAAAACTTTGTATGTTTATCTGCTTATGATTAAAACTGTGTTTGAATACGAGTGTTTATTTAAAAGTTATAGCATGCTTTAATGAGGGTAATCATTTATGGACACCCTATATTAACGTTGTTTAAAATAAAAAAAATTGGCAACAGGAGCTCTGGGGGTGGTAATCGGGGATGAGTGTGTTGACGTCTAATGCCAGCTTGTGACATGCCAGCGTGTGATATGACAGCACCCCCCCAAAAAAATTAGACTAACACGAACTTAGTTTTAGCTTGTTTAGTAAATTAACCTACTTTTTGTTATTCTTTATACTTTTTTCTTCTTCTCTCCTTATTTGCATGTTTAACTCTCTTTATTGCATGTCTGTAGTTTGCATGTTATGATAGTGTTGCAGTTAAAAATGTGTTGCATGGTTTATAATGCGTTCTTGTTTTACTTCTTTTCATCTTTCACGCCTTTCCAGCCTAGTGGGCTGCATCCTCTACCTCCCTATGGAGTAGAGGATCGGTCTGCAACAGCTGGAAGAATGTGTTGCTTTGAGTTAAGAATGTGTTGTTCTTGAGTTAAGAATGTAGTGCATGGTTTGTAAGCGTTCTTATTTTACTTCTTTTCATCTTTCACCCCTTTCCGGCAGAGTGGGCTCTACCTCCCTATGGAGTAGAGGACCGTTCTGCAATCTTTCCTATTCTCTCCGACTATTTTTCTGACTTGTTGGCAGTGGCCGGCGGATGATGATGGTGAGTCTTTTTTCTCTTTTTCTGAATGAATGTTAACCCACAAGTGATAGGTGCTGCTACTTACTTAACCCTTATTCTCTTCTCTTAACCCCCTACTCTTTCCTTTCTCTCGGGCTAACCTTAGAGTGGATCTTAGGGTCTTTGTTAGCCTTAGTTTCTGTAGATCTGTAGATCTGTAAGAGCACTTTCTGTGAATGGAAAATATGAAAAGAACGCATTTAATTTTAAAAATTTCGGCCTTAAAAATATAACCCTATACGTCACTGGAGTCGCCTCAGGGGGGACATTAGAAACGGATTATTCAACAGAAGCCGTGTTCCCGCTTTGCCCGAGAGCTTATAGTTATCTTGCGCATATTGCCGGTACTTGCAACGAATTAAGATTCGGTGTAACACAGGAGTTCGTCGAACAGGTTAACCTTTACCCGTTTGACATCTCGTAAGACTTATCTGAGAGTATAAATACGCACATAAGCCCAAAGCAGAGTGGAAACATT
The DNA here is from genome assembly GCA_023014485.1 of Bathynomus jamesi. Classification (NCBI taxonomy): domain Eukaryota; kingdom Metazoa; phylum Arthropoda; class Malacostraca; order Isopoda; family Cirolanidae; genus Bathynomus; species Bathynomus jamesi. The sequence continues at coordinate 283,725 of JAJOZX010004687.1, read as the reverse complement.
TCAGTCAGATTAGAATTCGCCATGCCGCTAGACGCCCCTATTAGCGTACTAGTTTACCTGGAATCGTAAGCCCTAATGTAGACTGATAGTTTTATAGGTGTAGTCACAGACTTTTAAAAATGGATAGGAATATACTCCAGAGAGTAATGAATAGTGAACGATTCACACTATTCATATTTATCGGTGTGTTTGCGAAGAATGAAACGCTGAAGCTTCCACCTACGAGACACTGCGGCGCACTTATTCTTAATACGGATGTTAGTGACGGAGAAGGGATTCATTGGCTAGCCGTTTATTTTAAAAATAGGGAGCGAATGTATTATTTCACTTCACTTGGAAACCATCCTTGGAATGATGCTATAATTGTAAAATTTCTCGAGAAATTGCAAATTCCCCAAATTGTCTGGAACCCTTACCGATTACAGGGCTACTATAGCAATACCTTTGGCATGTACTGCCTATCTTTTCTCATGCATATGGCCCGCGGGAATGAATTTGCAAATTTTAAAAAATTATTCGATTTGTGCGACACCGAGCGGAATGATGCTCTGGTATGCATCCACATAAAAAATGGTTCCCGTTTGTATGCACGCGTTGAATTGTGTGAAGTTTTATCCGTATATATATATATAATTGTAGCTTCATCAATTTTAGAATTTTGTGTAAAATTATAAGATGTACCAATAACATTAGTTTGTACGGCGTTTAAGGATGCGGCTTATGTCCTGTAGCTTATTTAAAAATGTAATGGATGCTAATTCTGTAAATAAATTAAGTTGGATAAATATATATGTGTATATATATAATATATACCAAAAATGAGATTATTGTCACCCCTATATATGTGAGAAACATTGAAAACTAAATAATTTTAAAAAATAATTCCTTATAGCTTTATCATTTAATAGAATGTTGAAAATACAAGACTTATTTTTACCCGACACACACACACAAGAAAAAAGAAAAAACTCTCATCACTTCGACGACCAGGCATTCGTAGGACTGAGTGTCCAGTAAAATTTCGCCTCTGTTCCCAAATCCTCGTCCACGATTTAAGTTTCTTTAAAACTATTACGAAAAGATTCTATAACACGTTACAGCTCCGCCTGCGTCCTTTAAGAAAAAGAGGTACGGTTGTAGATAGAAATTTAAAATTTTTTTTATGGTCAGTTCATATATTTTTTCTGAAGAAAGTTTCCGGGGCTCTCAATTATGAATATTTATTTTTCCGATTCAGATATATATAAGCAATGTTCAATCTTATCATATGTACCCAGGATACCCATTTATCTGCTAACCATTTTCTTTATTGTGCGGAAGGATGATCAGCTGGGTTTACTGCGCGCCGCCTGCCGTCACCGTGTCTCGATCCCGGCCCGATGGATTGGTAGTCAGCAACTCCTTTATTATTTTAACTGACAAAAGACATCTCAAACATTTTAGCGTTGAAGGCCAATAATAACTTTAATTTCTAAAATTGCTCAAATATCTGTTTAGAATTACATTTAAATATAACTTTTAAGCATGAAATAATGTTTATAATTAGAGATATTTTATGATGAAATATATTTTCAGACAAAAACATTTTTTTGCAGTATTATTACATACAATTTGGTTATAAAATTTTCGCAAACAATTGTAATAAGCATTTTAAAGCTCACGAGTTTTATAATTAATAACTAAAATAATATGTAATTATATATGAAAATGAAAAATAAACCACTTCGTATTGTTCTCCTGTACGCGAATCAAATAAGTGAATTTGTTCAAATTGCTTTGATCAATAACCACATCTAGGTAGTATAATTTATAAAAATTAATAACAGACGCACATCTTAAATGTATTAAATGTTATTAAATATGCACCATATATATGTATATAGTGGTATAATTAAATGATGCATAGAGACTAGTTTAATTTCTATTAATAAAGAGAAAATATGAGTATAGATCTTGACTTTAAAAAAATGAATATTCAATCGTTTTGTAGAAGCTAATTTTATGTAATTTACATCCATCTGCATATTTACATTCAAATGTTAATAAACGTAAACTTAGTAGCTGTTAAATAATTAACACTGATTATAAACTTTCATTTGTGTTTAGAAATATTTTAATATGCTGTAACCGGCTGACCATTTCTAGTTTTTACTTACAAATTTTGAGAATTTAAAAAGAATCTCTTTATTTTAGGTGATTTTATTGCAAATATAATATCATAATTGGAGAGAGAGACGCTTAAACGGCCAGGGTACCCGATCAAATAATGGTTAGGTTAACTGAATACCCGGTTAGGTTAATTGATTGCATGGTTAGTTGAATTGTACGCGTTTGACGAAGGGTGAGGTTAAATCGTGATAAGCTCGGCTAAACAAATAGAAATTGAAAAAACTGACTACACGCCACAGTTTAATTTCTATTAAAAAGAGAAAATATGAATGCAGATCTTAACTTTCAAAAAATTAATATTCAATCGCTTTCAAAAAGCTAATTTACACAATTTACACCCATCTGCATATTTCTATTTGAATGTTAATAAACATAAACTTACTAGCAGCTAAATAATTAACACTGATTCTAAACTTTATTTTGTGTTTGGAAATATTTTAGTATGCTGTAACCGGCTGACCAATCCTAGTTTTAACTTACAATTTTGAAAATTCAAAATTATCTCTTTTGTTCAGCATACATATTTTAGGTGATTTTATTGCAAATATAATATGATAGGAGAGAGAGAGACGCTTAAATAGCCAGGGTACCCGATCAAATAATGGTTAGGTTAATTGAATGCCAGGTTAGGTTAATTGATAGCACCGTTAGTTCAATTGTACACGTTTGACGAAGGGTTTAGTTAAATCGTGATCAACTCGGCTAAACAAATAAAAATTGAAAAAATTTACTACACTCCACTGTTTAATTTCTATTAAAAAAGAGAAAATATAAATACAGATCTTAACTTTAAAAAATGAATATTCAGTCGCTTTCTAGAAGCTAATTCACGTAATTTACAGCCATCCGTAATTTGTTTATCATTTGACCGGTCACTATATATATATATATATATATATATATATATATATATATATAGAGAGAGAGAGAGAGAGAGAGAGAGGAGAGAAGTTAAAAAGTTTTGGTGAAATACGGATGTATAATTTTCCTACTTACATTTCATGCGTGTTCCTGTCCATTGTTTCAACATGGTCTGCTTCACAAATGTTGGCACATCCTGCGATGAAAACAATTCTCCCCAATCAGACGCAGAGAAGATGAGTCTAGACATTTCAGTGCTGTAGGAAGTCAAGTTAAAATCACTATCGTGTACATATATATATATATATATGTGTGTGTGTAGATATACACACACACACACAGTATATATATATATATATATATATATATGCTCATTTCACTTTGCGAATGTGACTTACATAACATCGCCAACTTCATATACGTCTGGTGATGAAAATTCACTATATGTATTCATTGCGACTAGAAATGCATGGTTATTCACTAACAAATATCGGCTAACAGGCTCTCGAGCTGAAATTGGCCCCATTTTTATATGTGGGAGCGTTGACTCATTTCGAGTGACGAAGAGCTGTACACCAATCACAAGCTCACGGACTTCTTGATTGGACAGTGATACCTTTGTAGGAGTGTCTTTATCAATATCGATTTAAACACTCCGCAGATTTTTTTAAATTAATAAGTGGACGTTCAACATAATTATTTTAATTAGAAAACAAATAACTAAGAAGGAATGGCCTGACACAATTAAGGTTGGGGGGTTGGTCTAATACACCACAGTATTCTAAGACCGTACATTTTAACACAGGTATTGCATGGTGAAGTAAAAAAATGTATACACTTTGCTCAATTAAATATTTTTATATCACCATTTCTGTACATCTTCAAAGTGAGATTTAATTTGATCCTGAAATCGGTTTTAAATTATATTAAAAATAATGCAGCATTATCGAGGCAGGGATGCGAGCAGACGTTTTCACCTTGGTAGAACATCAATATATATATATATATATATATATATATATATAATATATATATATATATATATACACATACGAAAGAATCACTTTTGAATGAAAATGAAAAGGTTCATTGGGGATCCATACACCATATGTAAAATATTAGCGTTAGTAAAGTTTAACAATTAAATTATATTATATGAATATTAATTTGTTCAACATAATTGTTTTAAATAAATTTTTAACTCTAAATTTGTTTTATTATTATTAGAGGTAGAGAATGATACTTGGGAAATAAATTTTGAGAACGGACTTAGGAAAATTTAGGCATCAGTAAGTCACACTGAAATCAAAACAACAGATGCTTTGGGTAACAGTTGTTTGGTTTGGGGTAAGGTAGATCATAATTCAGAGCATTTGTCGTTAGTATGAGATTTCTTATCGCGTCGGTTCCCCAGTCGCAGGTGTTCATAGCGTCCTCCTGGAGCCAAGGCTTATCTAGAAACCATCATTCTTAGTTAATTCAGTTCTCTCTCTATGTTTCGAATATCTTATTCCGAAAAATTTTTAGAAATATATTTTGAAAATGTCTATTTAGCGATCAAGTTTATAGATATGCTTTTTTAGAGAATATATATAGTCGTGTTTTCTGTGCGATAAATCTGGTTCAAGAAGACCTATGGTTAAAACCTCTATGCAAACAAAGTGAATATTTTCTGTTCTTTTATGAGCTTATTGAGTTTTGATTTATTGTTATATTCGTTTACTCTATGTCTAATAGTAGAATTTATTTGAAATTAATTGAAATATATATATATATATTAGGGTAGGTTCATTTTGGAACTGTGATTTTTGACTAGTCTAGATAGAAAGGTATTAATGTATAAAAAACGTTGCACCAACTCATATTTGTGAAAATGATTGTATTTTTTGAGGATTTTTAATTATTTTTAAGTTGTAAAATTGCCGAATTTTACGCGTAAAATCGCGCGCGCGGCATTCGCGCAATGTAAACAAACAAAATATCGGACTTTATTTCATCAAAATAATCAATTAAAATTCGGCTTTTTTAACAAAACGATGCTTGAAACTTATTGTAAATGCATTATAGATGTTTATTTGTGTATTATTTTGTATTTTTTAATATTTACCTATAAAATGTGTATTAAATTAAGTTATTTTATGATGGGTTCATTTAATTGTGTTATTTTCAGATATTTCATAAAAATGGGTAAAAAACGGAAGTCTGCAGTGTTAACTCGAAGTGATAGTGCCAAAAAATTCAGTGGCCAGCCTTCCCCTTTGGATAAAACAGAGCCTCCTACCCTTCGCCAAGTTACAAGTTATTCAGTACAGTTATTTCCTCCAAAACAGCCACCCGGACTTGAAAGACTATGATATTGCTAAAATGATAGCAAAGGATGTGATTGAGATCTGGCAGGCAGTGAACCCGCGGCTGCCCCTGTATGAGGAATATTATGTAGTGAAATTGGCGGATAAAGTGTGCTTCAAGAAAGCAAAAGAGATAAACAGGAAATCTCTTTCTACAGTCCAGGAGCAGAATCTGGAGGAAAAGCTGGATAAACTTTTTGACATTTCTGCTTGCACCTGTAAGCTACCTGTTCGTCCCTGTGATGACAATGCTGTGAAGTGCAAGAAAGAAAATTGTCAAACACAGCACATAATCTGCACTTGTCCTCTCAGTAAGAAGGTAATGTTATTATTTTTTTAACTTTTAACTGGCTTAACTTAGTGCGATTAGGTACCTTTTAAATGGAAGGAAATTCAATGCTTGTAATTGAAAAATATATGCATTTTCCTCCTGTAATCTTCCTTCCCCACCCCTGGTAATAGAAACTAATAGTACATTTTTTTTCAGGATTTTATCTCTTATTTTAGATCCGCTATTTAATATACTTTAATATTTCAGGTTCTAGTAGAGGAGAGGGAATACTTGAGAGATCAGAGGGCCAAAATAGGACCCAAGGGCTCTTTCCAGCTGGGATCTGTGGATAAAGCTGCTGTGAAGAGAGACCAGAGGGCTGCAGCTGAAGCAGAAAGATTACAGAGCCAGATTCAACAGCAGCAGGAAGTGGATTTGGCCACTTTTGCCTCCACACCTTCACAAGATATTTCTTTTGAATCCAGCTCAGGAGAATCAGGAGAGGTAATGTATATTTTTTCTTGTATCTTATCCCATTTTTACCCAAATTTATCCCTACTTTTTGTCCCTATTTCCCTCATTTTCACTTTAGTAATTTATTCTTATTTCCGCCCATTTTCGTCGATTTTTACCCATATTTTTCCCTACTTTTTCCCCTATTTTCCCCCATTTTTGCTTTAGTAATTTATTTTTTATTTTCATTTCAGCTATCTGGTGGTGAGCTGAAGAGTTCAAGCCAAGGAGGCACCCAAGTGTAGGTTACAGCTTTTTGAAAACCCCCAGATATGCCATGGAACTGATCAGGGGTGATGTTTCTTCCAATCTTGGGGCAAGTCTTGCTAATGCCTTCCTCCTGGACTTACAAGCTATGGACCTGCTTAAGCCTGGCCTTGATGTGAAACAGATAATAGTTGATAAATCGAAAATGGACGGGGAAAAAGCTAAAATGAAAGTGAAAAGTGATGAAAAGCAGAATGAGGGTCTGGAAAAGTTAGTCTGTATTGGGGTTGATGGGAAAGTTGACAAGGACACTTTGCTGTACAGAGAAGTTAAGGATGAAAATGGGGAGACTAAGCTGAAGAAAGGAAAGGGACAAGAGCACCATTTGACTTTCACAAAGGACCCGGGAACTGAAAGTGGAACATATCTTACTCACAGAGTCATCCCAATTAAAGGTGCGACTGGAGTTCTTCTTGGTGAAGAAGTTGCTAGTGTCTTGGAGGAGTTTAACAATGTTCATACCCTGAAAGCTGTCCTCCTTGACAACACAAATACAAACACTGGCTGGGAGGTAGGCCTTGTAACAGCTCTGGAAAATAAAATTGAGCGGAAATTGCACACCATTGGCTGTTCATTCCATAAGAATGATCTTCCTTTCAGAGCTGTTTTCAAGCATCTTGATGGCAGTACCAAAAGTCCCACTGCTTTCACTGGTCCGCTGGGAAAACTCTGTGAAATTGACTACCAAGATCTGCCACAAGTGGAATTCACCAAACTCAGTGGCCCCCTGGATGACATGGAATTTGCTGAGGAGACACTGAATGATCTCAGTAGCGACCAGAGGCTTCTTTTGGAGTATGTGCTTGGAATTTCCAGGGGCAAAATCAACCCAAGATTTGCTGCCTGGAAAATTGGACTATTAAACCATGCAAGATGGTTGACTTTGGCAATTAGATTGATGTGTCTGTGGACCAGAGGTGCTTACCCTCCAGAACTACAGGATAAGCTTTACCAGGCCATCAAGTTCATTGTGGAAGTGTATGCAGTCAGTTGGTTTGAGATCAAAAGGGACAGCAAGTAACACAATCAGCAGCTGTACATCTTCAACATGATCCAGAGGATCAAGCAGCATTCTGAAGAAATCCAGGGTGTTGCTTTCAAGAACCTGAAGTACAATGCTTTTGCCTTGCTGCCCGAGAATGTGCTGTACTCCATGATGAAGTCTGATGACTTGGAAGTGAGAGAAGTTGCTCTCAAGAAAATTCTGTCCATCAGGTAAGCATTTATTAATTTAAAAAAATGTGAAAAAAAAATTTGATTATGGGGATTTATTTAATAAAAAAAAGGCCCGCGTTCTATAAATCCCCATAATCGAATTTTTTTTTCACATTTTCTTATCCCACTTCCCCCCTTGCCCTCTGATAATGGAAATAATCTTACCTTCTTTCTGAAAAAAAATTCGATTATGGGGATTTATAGAACTCGGGTTTTTTTTTTTTTAATTTAAGTTTAATTTAAATCAGCAATTCTGAGACTAATAGGTATTAAATCTTAAACTGGAATAAAAAATAAATTAATTATTATTCTTTCAGAAGTGGGAAGCCAGCCAAGAAGAGGCTGAAGAAGATCACAGCCATCAACATTGAAGCTACCCACTGGTCAGAACTAGTCAACCTTTCTCAAAGTGGCATCTGTGAACCTGCTCTCACAGAAGACTTTTCTGACCAGGAGCTTCAAGAAGCATTGCTGAATGGCACCAAGCTGGAGCTGCCTGATCTGCCTTCACATTCTCAGAGTGTTGAAAGGGCCGTGAAGCTGAATCTGAAGCTTCCCATACTGTTTATGGACTCGAATCAAGGCAGAAACTCATTCTGGCCAAAGCCCTAAGCCGCCAGATGAGGCCTTCCTTTGCTTCTAAGGGCTCTTACAGTGAAAATTATGATGATCTTGGGATCTAAATGTGTCTAGTTGACTCTGTACATGTTTTTTTTACTTTTTTTCAATAAAATTGTAACTTTTTTCAGGATTTTTTTATGAAAATAGCATGTTTTTTCTGCCGAAAATTGCGAAAATGCGATATTTTTCGGTACGATTTTTTGACGATTTTTGAAAGGGTTTCCTCAAAAAACGGTTAAAGCTAGGGATCTGAAATTTTTTGTCAGTTATTATCAACCTACCTTAATATATATATATGTATATATACACACACACACATATATATATATATATATACACACATATATATATATATATATATATATATATATATATATATATATATATATATATACATATATATAATATATATATATATATATATATATATATACTTATTTCGTAACATCTATATTTAGCCTGAAGAAAGAAAGGAGTGTATTCGTTTAGCTATATGGTAAAAATGGCTTCGAGAAGGCAACATAAGTTGCTGTATGTTTTGAATCCCGTACATCCTCTCGTATAAGTCTATTTCTATCTATTAAGGCCTTTTCAAATATTTATTTTAGTATACTTCTGTTTAGTCTCTATTGTTTAAGGATATAAGGCTCAGATTGAGTGCCAAACTCGGATATTTTTAACCTCTACCTGTATAAAGTAGGATATATATACATACATACACAGAATATCAGTCTGATGTAGAAGAATGTTGTTCCCCTTCAACTAGAAAGCTAAACTAGCGGAGCCGTGAACACGGATGCGCCGGAACGCCCCTGAACGCTGAGTAAAATGGCCCATAATTATTTTCCTACTCAGCATCTCGTCAGGGAATGTTTGTTTGTTTAAATTTCTCTCATGAAAGACTGTGAAGTCTCCTAAATGAACCCAAGGAGGAAAAATTTATCCTCTTTCTTTTTTCTTTGTGGGCAGAACATCTATTCCATTTATATTTATATATATATATATATATATATATATATACACTCCTCCTGATTAAGCCTTCTATCTCCTCAGGGAAGTCATGGAAGAATTATTTCCTTTTTCTTTTTTTTTTCTTTTTGGGCCGAACATCTATTCCATTAATATATATATATATATATATATATATATATATATATATATATACTCCTTCTGATTAAGCCTTCTAAGCCAGATTAAACGGACTGATTAAGATTTCTAAGGAGGTTATTCTCCCGGACAAACCCCCTCTTCCTTTCATGCAGCTTGGGTGGCTAAACCCCCTCCCCCTTACTTACAAATCCCTCCCCCCACGGGTGCCAATCCCCTCCCCCCATTGGTGCCAACCGCCTCCTCCCTTTGCAACAATTGATCAACATTGCATTGCAATTGTACTCTATCATTTTGCGGTCATACTACTTGCCAATATAATTCGCCTGGCAGACAGTTCATTTGAAAGAATAGGCAACGGACAAGATCAGAGCGTCGGGTAATTTTTCTTTGGGCAGAAAGTAAGATTTGATACTGTGGGAATTTGTAAATATGTACCGGAAATCAATTTGAGGATATAATGGTGCAAAGAAGGTGAATAAATCAGTGTGCAGTTTCGGACTTAAATAATTATAAAAAGAAAACTTAAAATATTGAATATCCTTTTCGACAATTGGAATATTATAAATTGGTTGGGTAGTAGATCTTACCAAGAAACTTTTTGAAGGATCCTTGGAAGAGATGACGGGGAAAAAGGTTGTTCGAAAAGAAAGGTTGAAGGAAAATAATTTCATAATGAAAAGATAAGAACAACAGAGATAAAATGTAAAGTAAATTAAAGTCTTTATACAAGTGAATTTCTGTATAGTAGGTAGATCACTGATTATAGAAAGTAAATGTGTCGATAATGTGACGTCCTTCTCGACGTAGGGAAAACCTTTTAAAAAGGGAATGAGAATGTAGTTTTCCTTCCTGAAAATACTCACCATACCAAAATTGTAATATTGTTGTCTCTACATTTTAACTTTATTCACTTTACTTAAATTAACAAAACTTTATTTTAATCTTATCTAAATTTACACAACTTAAAATTACTTTATTTGCCTAACTAATTCCTGCTGATCTAATCTATATAGCCTTATATAACTGATATAAGATTATTCGTTCTTCTTTGATACAATTTACTGAAGGGTTGCTGCTGCATTTTCTGAGGAAACTGCGAGATAAAACGAGTTTCGCTCAAAAGCCACACCTGAAAGGAATTTTTTTTTTGTTTTCCCGGATGGTGTAGTGGTAAGAGACTCGCTCGGGACGTTGCCTTGTGACGCGAAGACGAACCCTCCTTTGCACTGCACGTTTTAGTTCAATCTCCATATATTTTATTTAACACTGAGGTAAACATTGGGGCTAAAATCTATACTATATTTTATAGTACGTAAGGTACGTAAAGCGCAATTTAAATAAATCGAGGATGCCAGTTTGTGTCTGGACCCTCTTTAACTGAAACGCAAACATAAAGTTAATGAATGTCGAAGAACTTTTAGTAAAAAGAAAGTAATATGTAATGTAGGAAGGTGAGAAAGAAAGTGTAGGCAGTTAAATATCAGTAACCTAGTTGTGTATTACAATATCTTGTTATAATATATACAATAATGCATAAAGTAATACAGTAACAAATAATTGGAGTCAACTTCTCTATATCAAAATAAACACCTAAGCGTTGCCAAAGCTACAGTCTGACGTCCTAGCTTCACATCATTCCCAACATATCTTATTTCTGCTTATCACACGATGTAGATCGGACATGCTACCTCATGAATACGGTCAAAAAAGTCGAGAAACATATAACGAGAATTCTTCGTTATTTCAGTAAAACCTTAATGTGGAGGGATGAGAACGTGATACATATCCTGTATTATCCTCATTCACTTTGACAGTGTAGCAATCATAATTTCTTAAGGCTTCTGAACGTTTAATAGAGATATTAAGTGCATTACTGAAATTAAATGGCGTCGCACGTATAGCGCCTCTAATGATGTAGTGCGAGTGAATGGAGGAAACTAATGAAGAGGCTTCAGAGATGAGAGTCAGAATAAGACATGAGTGAAGTATCTAAGGAAGAGGCAAATTTTGTGTATGTGTGAATGAAAATGTTATTTTAAGGATGAAAAGGGCCAGCATCGGATATTCATTTCTTCCTACGACACGCATTATAAGCCTTTTGCAGTATGAGAAATAAATATGCATCAGGGTTACGTAAAGTACTTTCAATTTCTCTCCACATATTATTTACATTTTTAAAATATATTATACATGCGTATTCACCATGAAAGAGTCAAACGAACATGTACATATGCATAAAACACACACACACACACACACACACACACAAATAAACATCATCCACATGCATACATAGTCAGGCAGATACAGTATGTATTTAATTTTGTTTTACACACACACACACATATATGTGTATATATATATATGTCGAGGGGTATGTCCCTAAATGGGCCACTCGATTGTTGAAGACGACTAAGGACGATGAATACCGGGGGTGGTCCCCTTGGTTGGAGTCGGAATTGTATCCGAAGGATAATAGACAACGTCACTCTCGGGTTACCAGTGGATGCACTCGGCGCTCGCGCCTTGTCAAAAAAATGTGTGTGGATGTCACTGACCACTCTTACCTCAATGGGTTGTAAAGTTTCGGAAGATCACCTTTGAGTGCTTCCGTACGGAGGTTGTAACGAGTTTATGCGGTGAATGGAAACGACTAACTAAATTTAACAGAGTCTTTTTATTAATTCACTTTGGGACAGAATTCTTTTTATAGTAAAAATAATATTTAATTAAATTAAATGAAATTAAATTAATTAAATTAAAATTAATTAATAATTTAACTTTAGTTACGTAAAAAAATGGCGATTATATATACAGCTCTTAAGGTGAGACTTAAGACAGATTAATCGGTAACAAGTTAACTAAAGCGCAATGAACAATTTATATATATTTTAAGTCAAGTTCCATTATCAAATGGAAGCTAAATTTATCCGGAGGGGTAGTGCCACTGCAGGAATAATTACAGACTTTAAGTCACAGAGTTTACGTATTTATGAAGATGGTTAGAAGGCAAAGAACCCCGTTTCCGACGCTCTCGGGGTTTTTATAACCTCGGGGTAGGCGGGGACGAGGTAAACTAAGGGTCACCCTCTTACGGGCGGAGCCTAACAGCAAGCGCCTATAATAGTTTTCTATATTCGAATTTAAGCGGAGGCGACGTTAATTGACTGCCTCGATTGGGAGATGGAACTTCGGGAGAGTTCCGGGGGCGAACCAATCCTGATCGAAATAGGTTTCGCGGAATTTACATTTTTCTTTTGATAATAAAGCATAATTATAGGATCGAGAGGCGCCAGAGGGGCGGCATGAAAGGAGGGTCGAACCTATACAAAAGGGAACTGATTTGGAAGGAATTTATAGGGCGCAAATGGATTTCATATTCGAGATAACCACTTTTGCGTGATTCTTTGGAAAAGAGAAATAGGGGTTAGGGAGAGCTGAAATTTGGTATGCGAGTAGGTCGAGCTAGGGGAAATCTGGTGGGCTATAGGTTGACACAATTATGCTTTATCTATGGGAATAGGTCAAGATTTTAGGAAAATTTAATAATAAAAAGATATAAAAACTGAGGTGTTTATAGACGCTTGCCTTGCATCACGTGATGCTGACAATAATAGAGACGCGGAGGGATCGAAGAATTCATGCGATGTGCATATTTTCATAAGCACCTCGCATCTAACAATTTAGATTGGGATTACTGGGATTTATGTGGATTAATGGGATTACTGGGATTTCTACGGATTACATGGGATTTCTGGGATTTATGTGGATTACATGGGATTTCTCCGCGTATGAAAGAATGCACACTCTGTGATGTCAGAACAAAGGAATTTTGGGTTCAAGGTTTAGAATGCAATTCGTCGGAGACGAACTCTTTTGTACCGTAAGGATTTACACTACGGGACATATATATATATATATTAATGTAAAGAACGACGCTTGTATAGAAGAACGTTCCGCACAAGATGAGGAGGGACAACGAACAAATGAAAAATGAGGTAACCACCCGGGAATCGAACCCGGGATCTTCCGATTGCCGGTCAGATATGCTATCCACTACACTCGTATGTAGGAGAATTACGACTTCTGATTCAATCGAGGCCCATGGTGTAGTGGATAGCATATCTGACCGGCAATCGGAAGATCATGGGTTCGATTCCCGGGTGGTTATCTTATTTTTCATTTGTTCGTTCTCCCTCCTCATCTTGTGCGGAACGTCCTTCTCTACAAGCGTCGTTCTTTACATTAATTATACTGTGTGTTGTTTGCAGTTAAAATGTATATATATATATATATATATATATATATATATATATATACATACACACATATATTTATATATATAAAAATGCAAATCCACAAGGAAAAAGAAAGATGATTCCAAGTCCTTTCGTGTATTCAGAAGTACACCTCGTTCGGGAATGAAGGGAGAAGGCGAGATGACAAAAAGATATACTGTACATATGTGCAACTGGACAGAAAAACAAAAAGCTTAGCACATGATTAACAAGAGTTAATTAGAGGCAAAAGGTATTTTAACAGGATATTGTCAATTTTATACATTCCCGCACTGCTATTGAAATTATTTTTAAAATGGATAAATGCACATTCTAGAATATTCCTCTCAATTATATCTCTGTTTTTAACGACGGCTTTAAAACTATCCCACTTGATACTATGATTACATCTATACATATGGTTAAACAATGCACTAGAATTATTTGCTGTTCTACACGCATATTTATGCTGTTTTCCCTTAATATCTAATGTTTTACACGTTTGGCCTTTTTTCATTGTTTTCAAGTCCTGAATCGATCTTGAAAGTGCGTCCCACATGTTATGAAACTCCCTGGATATGCGAAGTCTGTTCAAAAAGTATCCGGACAAGGTGTTTATTTTTAGAACAAAGTCACGTTTGGAGGTGTGACTGTGCTAAACATATCTCTGCATGTCAAGACAAGTTCTCTGATCAGGTTACACTTCATTGTGTAGCGTCAGTCCACTGTGGTGAGCCGATAAAATTAAATTTGTTTTGTTTCGCGGTAATTTCTTCATGTTACTTGTTTTTTTTACTGTGAAGGTGTTGTGCAGCATAAATATGTTCCACAAGGACAAACAACCAACAAGGAATTTTACATTGAAGTTTTGAGACGTCTACGTGAAGCAGTTCGGAGGACACGGTCGAAGAAGTGGGAGTCCGGAGACCGGATGCTTCATCCCGATAACGCGCCATCTTACTCGTCGCAACCTGTCTAGCAATTTTTGGCCAAAAACGGTATTCCCCCTTTGAAAAAACTATATAGGGCTATGGGTTGATTGCCTGTGCCCTCATCCGTTGGAAATTTCCAGCAGACTTCAGTGGAGGGTTACCGACAAAAGCCCTATGCTTTTTCGTTAGAGAGTTATAAATATGTAGGTTTTAAAGGACCTTTTATATTTAAGTGATTACGGTAATTCTAGCTCGGGATTGGCGACGTTATGTTAATGAAAACTGAAATTGCCTCACCTTATTTTTGCTGGGTCTTTGTTTGCTTCGATGTAGGGCGTTACGATCATTTCGGTGTAGGGCCGCCACGATGGTTACGCGGCGAATTTACTTAAGGTAATTAATATAGGCAGTCACTATATAAACCCCTGAAGGAATAGGCCTATCCTTTTATAGTCATTAGGTTTTATTATAAGGAATTCACTCAGAACTAGAGGGGGACAAACATCCTCCCAGTTTAAAGCTTCGCTGTAACATAAACAGCCCTGAGAGCCGTTCCTTGGTTCTGGTGTATTATTTGCCGAACTAGCAATTTTTTGTTTGTCTACTCCTTTGGTAGACTAAACAATAAATTGGGTTTTCTTGTTGCTATGTGGGCTGATTCATACATACAGGTTCTTTGTACGTATGGCAATTCAATTATTTCATTCCCAATAGGCTATGTCGCCAATCCCGAGGCAATTTTGTATAGATATTTAATTCAATTAATTAATAATTTATATTTAATTATGAAATAAATGTACCACATATGATACCATGTTGTGAGTGCGTATAGTTTTTCCATATACTGGGGGGGGCCGGAGAAAAATTTGTATGTTATAGATCAAAATTTTTTGACAAACTGTGTAAAATGTAAAATGATCAAAGAATGAAGTAGAAATTTAGGAGAGAGAGGTTACTCAAGACCTATTCAAATAGAAAGTTCAAGAGGCCAACTTCTCAAGTTTAGTTAAAGTTATGTCAATCAGTTTGACTCCCTTTAGGTATAGGAAATTTATGGGATTAAAGTAAAGTTATTAAGCATTTTAACTTTGCTCAGTTTGTGTAAGTTTTATAAGTCACCAGTCTTAATTTTTTCTTGTAAAAGTTTTCTGGCTTTCAAAGCAGTCTTTCTTTGAGGCCTGTCTGGTTTAGTCTGAGTTACATCAGGCACATTGAGAGATTCCTCCCCAATAGTATCCTGATCCATCCTTTGGGGTAATGGTTCTAATTTAGCCCCACACTCCAAAGGATATAGTAATGTGATATCTCTGGTGGTTCACCAGTTGCTGTTTTCAGTTTTACAACCCTGGTAACTTCGTCTTCACCAGTTTTGAGTTCCAAGACTTTTCCCATTGACCAATGTTGTCTTGGTGTCTTGTCATGTATCAACACAATGTCCCCAATTTTGACTGAATCATTCCAACTTTGTTTTGTTAATTGTTTATGTCTTTCTCTAAGACTTGTTAAGTATTCTTCTCTCCATTTTGTTATAAATTGAGTCTTGATTTGTGTCAAATGTTGGTATTTTGTGTTGAGTTCTTTGTGTCCTATTTCCCAATCTGGATCCTCTGTACTGTTATGTTCAGATTCTGGTAACATGTTTACTGTTTCTCCCTTAATTAGGTGGTTTGGTGTGAGAGGTTCTGGCTCATTAATACCATCTCCCACATAAGTTAATGGTCTGTTGTTGACAACATTTTCAATTTCTGACAGAATAGTCATGAGTTCAAAAAGTTGTAGATGTTTTGTCCCAATAGTCTTTTTAAGGCAGTTCTTTACAGTTTGTATGTTTCTTTCCCAAATTGAACCATACCATGGTGTATTAACAGGAATGTACTTCCAGGTTATGTTGTGTTTGGTTAAATGAGTTTGTACTGTTTCACTGTCACAAATCTGATGAATAATTCTTTCACCAGATTTGAAGTATGTGGCATTGTCTGACCATATAGTTTTGGGTACAGAATTGTGTGCACAAAATCGTCTGAAAGCAGCAATAAAAGCTTCTGCTGTCAGATCTTCTACTATGTCTAGACATATGGCACGTGTGGCAGCACAGGTGAAGAGTACAATGTACACTTTGTATTCCTTTGAATCCATTTTGTCTCCAAAACTCACATTTACCGCTCCAGTGTAGTCAATACCCGTGGTTTCAAATGGCCGAGTAAATGTTACTCGTTCCACAGGTAGGTCTGGAGGGCTTGGGGTCTTAAAGGGTCGTGAATGGATACGTTTACAAGGAATGCATGTGTTTAAAATTTTCTTTGTTTCAGTTCTACCCTTTGGTAGCCAGTAAGTTTTTCTCAGCTCTGTCAGGGTTTGTGGGACTCCCATGTGGTGTATTTTGTTGTGGGTATCCCTGATGATGAGTTTTGTGAAGTGATTTCTCCTTGGAAGAAGAATTGGGTGCTTAGAGTTGTAAGTCAAAGTTGACTTGTTAAGCCTTCCTTTACACCTTATCAGACCCTCTGTATCCAGGTACAGATTTAGATCCATGACAAGTGAAGGAATACCTTTGTTTAATGTGCTACTGGACCTAAGATACTTCAACTCCTTGTCAAATTCTGAAGCTTGTATCTGTTTGAGCCAGTATTTTGTTGCAGTTTCTGTTAAGTTAGAAAAGGCTTTCTGAGGACAGTGTTTGAGAAGGTAGCTATTGACAAACTTGCAGCAATAGACTGTAATTCTCAAGAGTTTGTTTAGGTCTGAATAAAGGTGAGTCAAATATAGGTTTGTCCTCAGTGATCTTTTCAGTTGTTGTAGAGTTGAGTGTGAGGTTAACTACTTTGGCTGGCCAAAGATCCTCACATGTTAGCCATTCGGGCCCTTCATACCAGATTTTATTTGTTTTCAACAGCTTGTAAGAGAGCCCTCTTGTCAAAAAGTCTGCAGGATTCTCTTTTGTTTTTATGTACCTAAATTTGATACCAAGGTTTGTGTTTGCAGTTTTGATTTCTGTTAGTCTGTTTTTCACAAATATATTTTTGCAAGAAGTTGTATCTGTGTTGGTCACCCATGTTAGACAAATTTGACTGTCTGTCCTTAAGTAAATGTTTGTTATGTCAACTTCTTTATACACTTGTGAAAGAAAGTTTGCTGTTTTAACTCCCAATGAGACAGCTAATAATTCAAGTTGTGGTACAGTTTTCTTTTGGTTTAAGGGTGCCACTTTTGCCTTTGAATAAACCAAGTTACTTTCATTTTCACTTGTTAAATAGGCACAACACCCATAAGCTTGTGTGCTGGCATCTGTAAAAATGTGTAGTGTTTGCGATTTCAATCTGTAGCCAGCACATCTTGGTACGTAGATGTCTTGAACTTTGTTCAAGTCTGTGGCTAATTTTTTCCAATGAAGTTGGTCTTCCACTGAAAGTGGTTCATCCCAATCAATTTTCTTTTTCCATAAGTCTTGCAAAAGGGTTTTGGATCTTATGGTTGCTGGTAAATATAATCCAATGGGGTCGAAAATTTTGGATGATTCTGAAAGCACTTGTCTTTTTGTATCGGCATTTGGATTTAAGTTATAACTCTTTGTGCAAAGAGTGTCATCGTGTTCGGAATTCTGTTTTAAAAACCAAAGCATTCCAAGTGTTTTCGTGTAATTGTTTGGTTCAATGTTCCCATTGTTGTCTTTTGTTATTTGTTCATTTAATTTAGGAGAATTAGAAAGAGTTTGTACTGTATTCAAACCTCCTACCACTTCAGACTAGTCAATACCCGTAGTTTTAGTGGAGTAAATTTACTCCTCCACAGGTAGATCTGGAGGGCTTGGGGCTTTGAATCCTGTACTGTTTTTGTGTTGTTTGGCCTATGGCCAAGGGAGGCCACAAGACCCTTTTTGTTTGGTCTCTGGCCAAAGGAGGCCACAAGACCCTTGTTGTTTGGTCTCTGGCCAAGGGAGGCCACAAGACCAATGTTGTTTGGTCTCTGGCCAAGGAGGCCACAAGACCCTTGATGAATTGTTGGGCTATGGCCAAGGAGGCCATCAGCCCTTGATGAATATGTTGGGCTATGGCCAAGTGAGGCCATCAGCCCTTGATGAATAGTTGGGCTATGGCCAAGGTAGGCCATCAGCCCTTTGATGAATTTGTTGGGCTATGGCCAAGGTAGGCCATCAGCCCTTTGATGAATTTGTTGGGCTATGGCCAAGGTAGGCCATCAGCCCTTTGATGAATTTGTTGGGCTATGGCCAAGGTAGGCCAAGCCCTTTGATGAATTTGTTGGGCTATGGCCAAGGTAGGCCATCAGCCCTTTGATGAATTTGTTGGGCTATGGCCAAGGTAGGCCAAGCCCTTTGATGAATTTGTTGGGCTATGGCCAAGGGTAGGCCATCAGCCCTTTGATGAATTTGTTGGGCTATGGCCAAGGTAGGCCATCAGCCCTTTGATGAATTTGTTGGGCTATGGCCAAGGTAGTAGGCCATCAGCCCTTTGATGAATTTGTTGGGCTATGGCCAAGGTAGGCCAAGGCCCTTTGATGATTTGTTGGGCTATGGCCAAGGGTAGGCCATCAGCCCTTTGATGAATTTGTTGGGCTATGGCCAAGGTAGGCCAAGCCCTTTGATGAATTTGTTGGGCTATGGCCAAGGTAGGCCATCAGCCCTTTGATGAATTTGTTGGGCTATGGCCAAGGTAGGCCAAGCCCTTTGATGAATTTGTTGGGCTATGGCCAAGGTAGGCCATCAGCCCTTTGATGAATTTGTTGGGCTATGGCCAAGGTAGGCCATCAGCCCTTTGATGAATTTGTTGGGCTATGGCCAAGGTAGGCCAAGCCCTTTGATGATTTGTTGGGCTATGGCCAAGGTAGGCCATCAGCCCTTTGATGAATTTGTTGGGCTATGGCCAAGGTAGGCCATCAGCCCTTTGATGAATTTGTTGGGCTATGGCCAAGGTAGGCCAAGCCCTTTGATGAATTTGTTGGGCTATGGCCAAGGGTAGGCCATCAGCCCTTTGATGAATTTGTTGGGCTATGGCCAAGGGTAGGCCATCAACCCTTTGGAGTAGAGTAGTTTGTTTGTACGTGTCACTGTCTAACCATATAATTTTTGGCACAAAATTATGTGCACAGAATCAGAGCGCAGCAATAAAAGCTTTTACTCTCCGATCCTTGGTTATGTTTAGACAGGTTGTTGTGTTTGAGACACATGAAAGAGTAGTGTGTGTGTGTGTGTTGTGTGTGTGTCATTCCTCCGAATCCAGTTGGTCTTCAAAACTTGGATTCACCACTCCAATGAAGTTAATACCCGTAGTTATGAATGAGTAAATGTTGTGTATCCTACAGGTAGGTCTGGAAGGTTTGGGGTTTTGAAGGAATCCAATCTGTTTGCAAGGAATGTTTGTGTCTGTTGATGAAATCTGTTGTGATTCTTCCTTTAAAAAGAATTGGATGTTTGGAGTCGTATGTATATATTTATATACTGTACCGTACGTATGTGTGTAAATGTGTATTTTGTTATAGGGTTTTATTTTTTGGTTTTGGGTTAGGTTAATCAATTTGGCTGAGTAAAGACCCTCAAACGTTGCATTTGAGACCCTTATATCAAGCCTTGTCTGTAATAGGTTGTGCCTATATGTCAAATAGGACTTGAAATAGGTTGGGCCTATATGTCAAATAGGACTTCGGAATAGGTTGGGCCTATATGTCAAATAGGACTTGGTATGCCTATATGTCAAATAGGACTTCGGAATAGGTTGGGCCTATATGTCAAATAGGACTTGAAATAGGTTGGGCCTATATGTCAAATAGGACTTCGGAATAGGTTGGGCCTATATGTCAAATAGGACTTGGTGTGCCTATGTCAAATAGGACTTCGAATAGGTAATAGGTTGGGCCTATATGTCAAATAGGACTTGGAATAGGTTGGGCCTATATGTCAAATAGGACTTCGAATAGGTAATAGGTTGGGCCTATATGTCAAATAGGACTTGGTATAGGGTTACGAATAGGTGTTAGGTGGGTGTAGGTTTGAATTCGTGCAATTGCTTTAGGTCTTTGTGATGTTACAGATCTGAGTCGAATTTTGTGATGTTACAGTTCGAGTCGAATTTTGTGATGTTACAGTTCTGAGTCGAATTTTGTGATGTTACAGTTCTGAGTCGAATTTTGTGATGTTACAGGTCTGAGTCGAATTTTGTGATGTTACAGGTCTGAGTCGAATTTTGTGATGTTACAGGTCTGAGTCGAATTTTGTGATGTTACAGGTCTGAGTCGAATTTTGTGATGTTACAGGTCTGAGTCGAATTTTGTGATGTTAATGAGTCTTATGAGTAAGTTAAATTGCTGAAATAAATTTTATAACCTACACCACAGGTTCAATTATAAATTTAGTGTTTTTAATTAGGATAGGCCTTGAGTGTAAAGAGTAAGGCCTACTTTAAGAGGTAGGCCTATTATGTAATGTAAAGTTAGGTGGGCCTACTATATAGACCTATTTGTTGGGCCTACCAAATAGGCTTATGTTTGGGCCTATTATTTTATAGGACCTTAAATGAGTTAAGCCTGTTAAATTAACAAGGCTTTGTTTTTAGTTTTTGGAGTAGGACCTATTAAATAGGCTTAATGTTGCGGGCCTATTTTTTTAGGACCTAAAATAAGTTATGCCTGTTAAATGAACAAGCCTTTGTTTTCGGTTAGTGTAAAGGTAAAGGGATCGGTTCCCAGTTGAATAGGCCACCATATGAAAAAACTATAGTGGGGTTACGGTTGAAATTGGGGTTAGGCCTACTGAGTTAAGCCTAGCCACCGCGTGTGTCAGTGTAAATTTTAGAGGGGTTAGTTCCCCATACACAGGGCCACCATTTGAAAAAACTATATAGGGCTATGGGTTGATTGCCTGTGCCCTCATCCGCTGGAAATTTCCAGCAGACTTCAGTGGAGGGTTACCGACAAAAGCCCTATGCTTTTTCGTTAGAGAGTTATAAATATGTAGGTCTTTAAAGGACCTCTTTATATTTATATTGATTACGGTAATTCTAGCATCGGGAGTTGGGAAAGCCTTATGTTAATAAAAACTGAAATTGCTCACCTTATTTTTGCTGGGTCTTTGTTTGTTTCGATGTAGGGCGTGACGGTCATTTTCGGTGTAGGGTCGCCACGATGGGGTTACGCGGCGAATTTACTTAAGGTAATTAATATAGGCAGTCACTATATAAACCCCTGAAGGAATAGGCCTATCCTTTTATAGTCACTAGGTTTTATATTATAAGGAATTCACTCAGAACTAGAGGGAAAACTTTATACGTCTTCCCTGTTTAAAGCGTTCGCTGTAACATAAACAGCCCTGAGAGCCGTTCCTTGGTTCTGGTGTATTATTTGCCGAACTAGCAAAATTTTTGTTTTGTCTACTCCTGTGGTAGACTAAACAATAAATTGGGTTTTCTTGTTACTATGTGAGGCTGATTCATACATACAGGTTCTTTGTACGTATGGCAATTCAATTATTTCATTCCCAATAGGCTATGTCGCCAATCCCGAGGCAATTTTGTATAGATATTTAATTCAATTAATTAATAATTTATATTTAATTATGAAATAAATGTACCACATATGATACCATGTTGTGAGTGCGTATAGTTTTTCCATACCCCCCACCCCCATCCACCCAAGTACAGTAGCCTCCATATTCCACGGATTTGGCTCCATGCGACATTTTTTTGTTTCCGAAGTTCAAACAAACCCTGAAAGGACGCCGATTCGATGATGTTGAGATCATTAAAAGAAATTCGACGGAGCAGCTTCCGGCCATTCTGAAAAGTGCTTTCAAAAAATGTTTTCAACACTGCTATGATCGTTCAGCAAATTGTGTGGCTTCAGAAGGAGTATACTTTGAGAGAGATTAAGCCGGATAACCAACCCTACAAGTACCATATTTTATCTATTAATCGCATCAGTCTGGATACTTTTTGAACAAACCTCGTGTGTGTGTGTGTGTGTGTATATATATATATATATATATATATATATATATATATGAAAGATACACTGCATGTATTATTTAATTATATAAATAAAATCGTATTTAAATATAATAAATTGTTTATAAATATAAGGTAAACGGAACGTCAATAACAATAAATAAGTTGAAGCTATAAAGAAACCAGGGCCAACGACAGTTCGGTACAGCCAGTACAGATGTCCCTGGCCTAGTGAGTCACGGGCCATGGCATGAGCCCCAAAAAGAGGATAGGAGGAGGCCATGTTCTTTAAATTTGTCCTTGGGCCGAAGCTTTCTCCAGATTTCTCTCGGCGACCCTGTAAAGAGTATAACCAGGTATTTTTATTCTTTATTTGGCTAAGGCTATGAATTAAATAAAGCTAACGATGTTCAGAAGAGAAATAAGAAGAGAATGATAAAAAAATGGCGCTATAACATATATAAACTTGGTATAAGACGCATCATTTGATTAACAGGCTCCGGAAATGTTTACTTATATCATAAGAAAAAGATTAATATATATATATTTAGTGTTGTAATCTCTGATGACTCTAGATGGAGGTCACTTTAATCTATCATAATTGGCTCTTTATGAGCTTCCAAAGTATTATCTTAAGTAATACAAAAAATATTACAATAAAAGTGTAATTTATACCAAGATTACATAAAAAACCACGAAAGTAGGTAAAAGTAAAAACAAATAAGCGAAGACAATGGGAATAAAGAAAAAAAGTTTTGTTGTTAATCATACTCGTATATTGCCAAAATGGAGAGCTTGAAATCGAAAGTAGGCTACTCGGAAGAATTAAGTATAAAGGACTAATAGAATAGAATTCGCAAATACTCGGAAGAACTGTCATAGGAAAAAGTTTGGGAAGTATAAATTCCATTTGGTAAGAATTGAGGATTAGTATAAAGATGCAAAATAATAAAAAATGAACATACGTACGAAATAATAAGTTTATTGTTCTTTGCTACATATACAAAAGGTATAGAGAGAGTAACATAGGGGTGTCAGGAAATGATTGCCCCCCCCCTGTAGAGCAAAAACTAGAAGAGATAGATAAAAACCGGCGAGACCACTTGAAAGAGCGTTAAAATCTGAATAAACACCATTATATTCTATTCCTGTGATTTTAATTCTTACCATTTTTTTCCCCACAGAAACCATGGCATCATCTATTTTGAACGATTCAGAGAAAAAGCGAGTTCTTGACCGCATTCGAGCTGTCACATTTCGTGAAGCAAAGGAAGCTGGTGCAACTTTCATAACTCGACACTGGGTGGCTGAGAGATTAAAAAGATCAGAAGACTTTGTCAAAAGGAATTGGAATAAGAATCCTGAAGATTGTGAAACAGATTTTCGAGGAGGAAGACCGGAGAAATTATCTCAAGAATCGAAAGAGATTGTGCTTGCTGCATCACGGCGCCGAAAGAAGAGCTGCTCTGAGGTAGCGAAAGAGATACTTATCCGTCGTGGTAAGATAGTCAATCGGCAACTTGTGCATCAATTTCGAGTTCGCCAAGGCTTGAGTGCTTGGCATGAAATAGCTAAGCCACGGAAGAGTGATCTTAATATTGAAGATCGGCTATGGTTTTGTGATTATCTTGAGGAATGGACGGAAGACGATTTCCTTCACTTGGTTGTCAGCGATGAATTCTTCGTTTATGTCTCCAGAAAACCAAATTTTCAGAATGATCGGGTTTGGGCAACAACTCCTGATGAAGTCCCAGACGACCAGAAGTATCGAGAAATAGTAAAAAATCCAGCATGTGTGGGTGTTTTCATTATGTTCTCTATTCGGAAACTCATCTGGGTTATCAAACCAAGAGGAACCAGTTGGGATGGGCCTTATTTTCGAAATGTAATTTTAGCCCAACATGTAATTCCGTTTTTGAAAGACCCCGAGTGTGTTTTGGATGTTGAACAGGCAACCTTTCTTCACGACAAAGCCCCCTGTATGAAAGCACTTGCGACTCAACAACTGCTTAAGGACAATAACATTGATTTTTTCGGAAACAATGAATGGCCTGGCAATTCTCCCGATCTTAATGTCTGTGAACATGTCGGATCCATCATGAAGGATCGGGTGGAGTCCTTAATGCTGGAACAACCCATTCAGAATCGGTATTCAACAGAAATTATGACCGCAAAGATCAACGAAGTCCTTGAAGAAATGAGTCATGATACCGATCTCTTTGAGACACTTCTGGGATCATACCCCCGTCGATTAATGGCCGTCAGAGCTGCAAATGGGGGCAACACCCGATATTAAAACAAGTGTTTTTTATTCAATTTACAAGGTGTACACAAATTATCTTTACAATTTCTCTCTCAAATAAAATGTACACATACTGTTTTTGCGCCATCTCTGAGAGAAAGTAATAAAGTTTCACGTGGTAGTTGTCAGATGTCAAATTATTGTACAAGGTGTACACAAATTACGAAATTGGTACAAAATTCCCTTAACATACATTTCCCAAATCAGTAGATTGGCCGTGGGAGGCCCATCTCTTGGACGGCCAGATCACCAGACATAACATCCTGTGACGTTTTTCTATGGGGTTATGTAAAAGACTGCGTGTACACAACTCCATTGGCCAACATCGACGATTTAAGACCAGAATTGCTACTGCTTTTGGAA
The DNA here is from genome assembly GCA_023014485.1 of Bathynomus jamesi. Taxonomy (NCBI): domain Eukaryota; kingdom Metazoa; phylum Arthropoda; class Malacostraca; order Isopoda; family Cirolanidae; genus Bathynomus; species Bathynomus jamesi. Next base: position 258,527 of record JAJOZX010004687.1, on the reverse strand, counting down.
GAGTTGCGTTGAAATGTTGCAGCGTATATGACATGAGATAGAATACCGTTTGGGCGTCTTACCTGTGACATATGGTGCCAATGTTGAATGTGTTTAAAGTTATGTGAAACTTTATTACTTTCTCTCACAGATGGCGCAAAAACGGTGAAACTGAGTAGTATGACTGCAAAATGTTAGAGTGCAATGCAATTGCAAATGTTGATCAATGTTGCAAAGGGGGGAATGTTGCAAGAGGTTATACAACAAGGAGGAGGGGTTATCCCCAAAGCTGCAATGAAGGGGAACTCCCCCAGCTTGTTGGGGAAGAAGGTGGGACGGCCTCACCCCCCAAAAGGGTATACCTAACCTAAGAGAGGGAGAGAAAGGAGGAGGGTCTTTGGGGGAGAAGTTGGGACGGCCTCACCCACAAAGGGAAACCTAACCTAAGCCCTAACCTAAGAAGGATAGAGGGTGTTCGCCTGCCTCCTGCCAGACGCATAATGAGAGTTCATCTGAGCGCTCGCTGTCTTTTAAGATCCTAATCAGCCTGTTGGCTTAGAAGGCTTCTAGAAGGCGTAAATGGCTTGTTCAGGTGTACATTATTAGGGTTGAGTTGTCAGATTGCGCTATTTATTAAATTAAAGCATATATTCTTGACAGTTGGCTTTCCACAAGTTGGTTTAGCCCGCCAGATGGCTTAACCCGTCAGTTGGATTAACCCACCAGTTGACGTAGAAGACCTAGAAGGCAGGTGTATACATTAATTAGCTTTTCAGCTGCCAGATTGCGCTATTCAAATATTTTTGACAGTTGGCTTTGAAATCCGTCAGTCGGCTTAGAAGGTAGCCATTTGGTATACATATAATTAAATAATAATATCGTTTATATATACACCCAAAATAATTAAATAAAACACTATTACATCATTCTATTAATTTAGAAGAATTATCGGAATCAATTTCACGAAATATATAGAAAATAAATATACAATCCTATGCAAACGAGGAATATATGCAATAAAAATTATTAATAATATAAGAAATACGAACGAGGAATATATTTAATAAAAAAATAAAAATAATAATATACAAAACGACGGAGTATAATCATCAACATATTAGTACAGGAAATATATATATATATATATATTATATATATATATATATATACACATATATATTTATATATATACATATATATGTATATACACACACAATTATATTGAATAATTAAATATATTGAAAATAAAAAATAATAATATTAAATATATTGAAATTAAAAATAATAATATACAAAACGATGGAGTATAATCATCAACATATTAGTACAGGGAAAAAAATATATACATACACACAATTATATTAAATAATTAAATATATTGAAAATAAATATACATCAAAGTACTTTATGTTCTACTGCGCTTAACTAAAACACTAAACTCGCACGTAATCGAGTCTAGTCACATCATTATTGCTTTGCACTACGCATTAAATACGTTTTAACATTATTTCACCGCTCAAGGCGTGCGAGCTCCTATACTCGATGTAAATGGCCTTCATCTCATTCAATACTATTTTTATGCCCACTTTACATTCGGTTGACAAGTTATCTTTAAACACGGATAGAATACAATCAAAAGCACGTACAAAGAGGGTGTCGTTAGCCACCACATCATTATCAAATACAAGTTTATAAACACTCCTTTCCAATCGATGGTTTTTTTTCTTATCGACCCGAGCTTTTTAATCGTGAACTCTCGTTTACATTGCATAGCGGCAATTCAAATAAACTTCGAAGTCGTAACGGCAGCTGCCCATTATATAGAGGTACAATTCTTCAGGGTGAAGAGTGTAAGCAAGCTCTGCCCTGTACCGTTCAAGGCCTTTGTACCAAAGTTCGTGATATTTCGAAGAGTCTAAACCTTATTAATAAGCATCCAGCTCTAGACAATTCTCGCCTTGTTCATTCCTGCATTCACTAAATCCGTCAAGCAGAGTGGTGTATGCGTATTCAAGAACCGTGTCAAAACAAATCATATCCGTAACAGAGCGTCTAATATAGTCTTCAGCTTGCGGAATACGACGATTTCAAACATTCTGTCGAGGATGAATCGGTTTCGCGTGGGGACAAGAGCGTTATTATCAGATGCAATCTTTCACATCAGTCGTATATCAATGCATGGCTGATCGCTATTTAAACACAACGTACAAACAATGGCATATGAGGGGGCATCACAAATCTGTTCTCTTCTTGTACCTACAACTGCAGGTATTTTATAACGGTCCTCAACCCACTTCTCAACTATCATAAAGACTCTATTCATCTCCTCAACACATAAATAAATAACATTACGTTTACCAGAGTTTGTTTGCCTGCAAATCGTTTCAAGTACATAGTTAATGTTACCGGTTTCACGCCTGAACACGTGCAATGACTTCGTCACGGACACATCGTACGAGGCATTGAGAATGCTTCTCAAAGGAAGTTCCATCGTATTCGAGGAGTGTACGTCCAGTCGGTTCAAGCTCTGAGATGACTATGAGCCACGGGTGGACTGATCGGTTCGATGGGAGGAGCGAGTCACACCATAAGCTGATGAAACGTGTACGATGCTGTTCCGACGTGAATACTTGTATCCCATTATACTGCGTAGGTGTTTTGAGAAATTTTCCGATACATGAAGAAATATCGGTTTTAATATTTTATTTCCCACTCCCCAGAATACGCACCAGACTTTTTCGCTTAGGGGGAATTTCACGAACTAAACACATTTTATTCACAAACCGGTGCACTCTTTGAGAGAAGCATGTTACGCATTTTTCCTTTTTGTTTAACAATCGATACTCCTCTCTAAATTCTATCAAAAACTCACACAGGCCTTTAGCCACAACCTCACTGCGAACCTCGTCATGATATATATGAATGTAGTGGTAAAATATTTATTTTAGATTCTCCATGATCACAAGGTCTACATTCTTAGCCGCATGGTACGCGTAATCGGTATGATGCAGCATGACATAATACCGCCTGTTACCACTCATCAAATAGACACATTATCCATATCCGTTGTTTCTCTTCTGCACACGTTGTTTCTTTCTCCTCACGGTATATGTATGGTTTTATACAGTTTATCCCTACAACGTAGTCCATTACATCGTTTGTGCCGCGGAATCTGGCAATACTCTCGTCAGAATATCCATAGAGTATTTAAACATCTTGTTCCCTCGCGCTATTCAATGTATCCTTAAAAGTCTCAAAGGAAGGGGGGTAGGCAGTCTTTCATTATTCACCACATCTTCCGACTTTACCAAATACCACTTCATAAACGTCGAACACACAATATCAAAAGTAGTTATCAATATTTTTCTTCTACGTGAGAAAATATGCGTCTCAGCTCCAGGGTTTGCAGCGGCCAACTGAGCACGCAGGGATAGAGATATGCTCAGCTAGTGGCAGGATTCATGTGACCGATCATACAGTGGGCGGAGCTTAGGATTGTACACACGCACGCTCGCAAAGAAGAAAATGAAACCCTAATTGAAACAAATATACGTAATAAATAAACATATCTTTAACAATACATATATATATATATATATTATATATATATAAACAGTCAAGGATTAAGGTATCCAAAGGGTACGGTATCGTAGGTACCAGGCACCTGGTAACGTTTCCTATAGGTTTCAAGGCATATCTTCGTGCCCCTATGTTCCTTCACACACCGCAGTTTCTGCGTCCGAAAATTGTGGGTCCCCACAGTCAGTTGGGGTGGATGGTTGCCCTCATCTTCCAAACACACTAGATCCCTCAACGAGTCAAAGTTAACGACTCGTTGGTTCGCATGGTTAAGCGTGATACCCTTATCCTTCACGGTATATATCATATCCTCCTCCACCCTCACCCGTACCCCAAAGGTTTTTGGCCCTGTTGATACAAATGAGTAGCGTATGCACCATCACCATACTTATCCTCGATCTCGTCAGTTAACTCTCCAAGGAATTCCCCCAATAGCAGGAGTGTATTCACCTTCCCTCGCTGTGGCTATTACGCTATTTGTGTCAGCGTAGAGCACCCTCCGCCCATGAGAGTACAGTAGTCCCCAAAGCTTGATGCGGGCCAGTTCGGTGAAGTTGTACTTTATTATGTAAGTATTACCTACATTCACGATCTCCATAACCTCTTTATCGGGAGCGTTGGCATAATCCCAGACTTCACTATAACTTTGTGCCAAATGAACGTTACCTTTGCCAGTATTCTTCGCAAATTTACCCCAAAGACTGTTTAGACGGAACTTTGCAGTAAAGCCCTTGCCAGGATACTTAACAATTTGGGAACGGTCAAGCTGTATACCTTCATGGGCACCGTAACGCTGAACATAAGCCGTTTTTTCACCTTCGGTATCAGCTCCTCGCGGATACCCTGATGTTTCTACCTTATCCTTCAAAAAAGCGTTTACATATGGCGTGTAAAGGTTGGGTAGCTTCTGAAGCCTCCACACCTCATGTATCTTCAATATTCTGTATCCATGACGAAAGGCTAGGTCCAGCTCAGGGCTTGTATATACACCTCTGATCTTACGCTGATTGGTTGTATGAATACAATCCCCATTGTTCTCCTCTGCGCACTTCAGGCACAGGGGAAACATGAGCTCGTGATCTATAACGACGGGTAAGATCGGCATCCATAAATCGCGAGGGGGTAACACGTCTACGAAGAGAGTCCAAAGTAGTGCTCACTCAAGTTAGCTGAAAACTCCTCGATGGTTGGCATGGCGGAACCCACTAGTTTTTTAGGTGCACTTATGGGGTACGGATTGTTCTTCATCACGTAGGGATATAAAGAACAGAAGTCATAGTAATGGAGTTTCACGCCCTCCGTAGACGGGAAGTATAGCTTGAATGGGTTTGTACGCCCTCCAAACAAGCTGTCACGGCATTTGAGGGGGTCCAACGCCATTGAACGTTTGATGGCCATTATTTCTTTACGGTACTGGCCATCCGTTTCCAGCCGTGCATCATACGATCTTGTGAGTGAACTGGGAGCCTGTAATTTGATCGCGGTTACGGGTCCATGCGAGGCTGTCGGCTGGGGATCTTCCATGGAGGTCCCCTGTGACGGCACAGTCAGGGCGTGAGCATCCATGCCACCAGCAGCCGTTTAAGGAGTACACAGTCTTCTCACCATTGGTTGGATCCTCACTTAGACCATCACCCCAAAAACACGACCACTGACCTTAATGGATACTTTCCCTGTGTTGCGGGCGTGTTTCATGTATACCCCGGTCTGTTGCTGTAGGTGTATGAGCCAGTAAATAGCCTTTTGCCCATAACTGCAGGGATTGTTTCTGTGAATGACGGCTAAAGTGTCTTTAGGCATGAAGTTATTCTTGAACACCGTAAAACAAAATGAGGCGATCGTGGTTGCGACTTTCAGCGGATCGCATTTGAAACGGGCTATGTACATCCTTCTAAAAGCCTAGAAACATACTCTAAGCACGCGCACATCATTCACGCCATGACGCTCACATTCATCAGCTATATTGCATGGACTAGTTTCATTAAAACTGTTGTACTAGCGCTCAAAATCTTCATGTTCACTATCCCTCATGCTGGTGTAGTTAAAGTAGTGTTTGGGGGAAGGCAGTCCTACGTAATTTAAAGTTTCACTAGTGAGGAAAGTGTAGGGAAAATACCCGTTTGAAACTTCAGCGGCTACTCCCATGATCTTGGGTAGCTTGGCTAATTTACAAGGTGTGAACAGCAGGTTGTCTTTAAACTGAACATTACCTCTTATCTGTATTTGTATTAGTTTGTCGCCTCTTTTCAAGGGGTCGCTTGTGAATATCTTCGAAGACTCGTGTTGAAGCAGCTCCTTATAAAGGAACTGTGTGTCAAATTTTGCTCCGTTATGAGCAAGAATATACAGTCATTTTTTTGAACTTGTCCGCTAACTTGACAATATAGGATACAAAGAGTTTCACAGGGCGTGTGCATTCGTTTTAAAAACGTTTATCCGTTTATCGCATTTGTGACACTTATCACACTCGACATCCAGGCACTCATCACAGATAGTCTGACTTACGAGTAAATGTGGAATAACCTCTTTGGTTTCAGTGTTCGTGTATGTTTCTATATCGTAGTACACGGTTATACAAGGGCTATTTTTAGGCTTAGCATCTTTCATATAACATACATGATTCACACCATCCACCTTATATTTTTCATGACATGTAGAACAGTGAATTTCATCGCATTTATATACAAACTTACCCGAGTTATCCATCATATGAAACATGCCACATTCACAGATTTTCATTTTCCTGCAAGTGCCAATTAATTTAAAGCTCAAAGCATTTATTATTGAAAAATGTACGTCTACACACATTACATTCCCTCTTCTTAGCTTCAACTACACGTCTTTCACATTTGGGGCTTTTAAACCGCTCACATACCATGTAGAATTCCTTACAATGTTTCACTATATCATCCGCAAACTCCAGGCATCCCTTGCACAAATCATGATGCCTTCCATATTTTCGACTTTTATCATAACTAGCGTAGAGAGTCCTTATATTACGGATGGGGAGATACGATGTTCCTGACAATCCTAAAATAAGTACAGGTCTTGTATGAACTCTCACACAGCTTTTAAAAACATACACAGTCCTACGACGATTACACAGGTCTGCATGAAAATCGATTTCTTTATTTTGAGTTGTGATTCTAAAGCAGTTCGCTGCGCTGAATTTAAAAATGCTACCAGTCTTTTTCTATCACCCACAGTTTTAAAGTTATTAGCAAAACAATTTTGGGGCGTTTTGTAATTTTTTACATTTTTTATCTTTAATTAATTTCGTTTTTTCATATTTTTCAGATAGATAATTCTAACATTACCGAGATCCTCCTAAACCATTAACCCATGCCGAACTAAATGACTTAGTCAGGGATTTGAATCTGCCTAAGGACTCTGCAGAACTTTTGGGGTCTAGATTACAGGAGAACAATTTATTGGCATCCGACACATACTTCGCTTGGTACAGAAATCGTGAGAAAGACTTCGTGCCTTTTTTCGAAGAAGATGGTCCCTTGGTATTTTACAAGGACATCACAGGATTAGTGTGCAAGCTAGGCATCGAATACCAAACCAGTGACTGGAGGTTGTTTATAGATTCCTCTAAAACCAGTCTAAAAGGAGTGTTACTGCACAACGGTAACAAATATGCATCAATCCCAGTGGCCCATTCTACTCATTTAAAAGAGACCTATGATAACATGAAACTGCTTCTGGAAAAAATTCAGTATCAAAATCAGAGAAGGATATTGTGTGGGGATCTCAAAGTCCTTTGCATGTTACTTGGGCAGCAATCAGGATACACTAAGATGCCATGTTTCATCTGCGAATGGGATAGTCGAGCACGTGACCAGCACTAGAAGAGGAAAACTTGGCCTCCTAGAGAGAATCTTACCCCAGGATCAAAGAACATTTTACATGAACATCTAGTTGAACCAAATAAAATCCTCCTACCACCCTTGCACATTAAGTTAGGCTTGATGAAGCAGTATGTCAAAGCATTGAATAGAGAAGGTGAGTGTTTCAAGTACATTTGTTCAAAATATCCAAAGATTAGCTACGAGAAAATAAAGGAAGGTGTTTTTATAGGTCCTCAGATTAGAAAGTTATTGACAGACGATCATTTCCTGAACACAATGACCAATAAAGAAAAAGAAGCATGGCTTGGTTTCAAAGATGTTGTTGAAAACTTCTTGGGAAACTACAAGAGCCAAAATTATGAAAGACTGGTGGAAAATATGCTTAAAAGTTTTGCGCCTTAGGCTGCAACATGAGCCTGAAAGTTCACTTCTTATTTTCGCATCTTGACCGTTTTCCCGAAAATCTCGGAGATGTCAGTGAGGAGCAAGGGGAACGATTTCACCAGGACATCAAAACCATGGAAAGAAGATATCAAGGAAGATGGCATACAAATATGATGGCAGATTACTGCTGGTGTCTGCACCGAGATCAGCCTAACGCACAGCATAAGAAAACATCAAAGAAGCACCGGTTTAGTCGTCATTAGTCAGATCTACCTTCGTAGTCTTAAGTCTTTGGAATAAGTCCTGAAATGTTTGCAAGTAAAGAAGGTAAATATATTTTGTTTCTTTCAGTTATTTTTTTATTCTTTCATAAACAAGCAATATGCTTGTCCAAGAGCTAGGAGCTATTTAATTCTGCTTTAATTAGGTTTTACTCTATCACCTAAAGATTTCGTGCTACAAGGGGTGTTGTAATACCTTATCTGTCCCCAAATGTTAACCACCCATTGATGGGAGAGGAGAGAGTATTTTGCAGGGAACGGGACTGGTTGTTATATATATTTACCCTACATTATTATGTAAGCGTTACTGTAGTCTATAACAACAAAATTTATGGTTTAGCATGTGCAATCCAATGTTGGTCTCGATAAGATGGTTCACATTTGGGGATAAATGGGGGATTTATGACACACCCTGTAGTAAGAAAACCATACGTGATAGGGAAAAAACTAACTATATTTTTGAGATCAGCGCACTCAAATTATATAGAATCAACTAGTTTGTAAAAATCGATCGACAAGTTTTCAAATGTGTACTGGTGAATTATCTATTCCAAATACAACTGTATGTACATTCATTTCCTGCTCGACCCTTCTCAGCTCTTCAGGACCCATATTACACTCAAACTCAAGCTTACAATCTGAAGCCAGTTTATGGGCATCTTGCACAACCGTAGGTAGCGAGATATTATACGCGATTATATTTAGTACAGGGAACATATGAATTAAGACTATTGCTATAAAGCTGCAACCACGATCGACGTTTATATGCTTTCTGTAAATAGCCTGGAAATTGAAATTAAGAGTATAATGTGTGGCACTATGACTCACAACCCGAAATACTCTGTCAATATCTACCATGAAGTTGTCCATATTGAAGGCTGTACTACTTTGAGAGGCCTGCATTATACGGCCCAAGATATATTCTATGCCTACAGCTGCCAAGCGTCTGAACGGAATTACTAACCAAAAATCATCTACAGCCCGTCATCTGCCCCAAACCTGAAGGACAACCTCGTCTGGACTTCACGTTCGTCACGGTTCTGAAGGGCAAACGCCACAATACGTTCAACTACGCGTCGCAGTCCAACACCGTTGCTATACAGGGTTCCAGGGTCAACCCTTACCACGTACCGATTTCTAGTCAGGGCAGGGGTGGGGGTGGCGGTGCGCACCAACTCGAATGTTATACCTTCCTCTACAGCACGAGAAACAGCAGCGGCTGGTGTGAAGGAAGTACCCGGAATTGAAGAGGAATAAGGGGGTGTATATATAAGGAAGGTACTATTGTGGGGGTTGTGTCGTAAGACGTAGTGGGTTGGGGGTCTATTACTGGGGGTCTAACAACCGGCGCAATCCTGACACGCTTCATACCTGACGTGGAAGGTTCTTCATCATGCTTCCACTTTCAATTGTCGCGTGCTACAGGTATCGCTGGTGAGGGTTCGTCAGCGGGGGTGGAGTCTGTAGCTACACGGTCATCGGGCTCATCTGTAATATCGATGATGGGGGACGGGCTGTACATGGTCTCATTCACGGTTCTGTGGAAGAAGAAAAACAAGCATATAAAGAGCAGCACTTAATTTTTTTTTTATTTTGTAAATAACCCACTTAGGGTGTGACGTGTTAGAGATTGAATCTGTAGAAAAATTCAGGTTCACAAGCCCATCCACATGTATTATATCTGGCCCTACAGGATGTGGTAAAACTGTGTTCATGCTTAAAATCATTAAAGCTAAGGGGGGAAATGTTCTCAAAATTTGTGCATAAAGTAATATGGTGCGATTCGACGTATCAATCAGTGTTCAACAAGTACCAAGATGATATTTTGTTCCACAAAGGTGTTTATGACGTTAATTTGTTAAAGGGAAATGAGCATAGTCATTGTAATTGACGATCTCATGTTGGAAATGAATAAAACGTTTGCCGAGATATTTACAGTGTCCCCCCACCATCTTAACATAAGCGTATTCTTCATCAATCAGAATCTATTTTTAAAAAATAGATACATGCGCGATATGTCGTTAAATACACAATATCTAGTCTTATTTGCGCGACGTACAGATGTGTCACAAATTGGGGTATTAGCCAATAAAATGTTCCCGAAACAATGTAAGGAGTTTTTGGAGGTTTATAAAGAAGCCACAAGTCAGCCTTACGAATATTTGCTCTGTGACCTTCACCCGCGAAACACGTTTATGGTGCTTCTAAGAACGAATATATTCCCAAACGAGCCTGAAACGGTGTATATTCCAGAATGACAAATAGGTTAAAGAAATATCGTGAATTAATAAAAATCTATCAACGATTGCTCCGAGCACTGCAACAAATGTTTGTTAAAAATATCGATTCCGACTTTTTAAAATGCATCTGTGAAATCTGTCTTAATGTTATAAAATGTAATGTGCCAATGAAACCCCCTGAGAAGGCTCGCTTACGTCGTTAGAAGAACATAATACGTGCGCTCGCTCGTTAAAGTCAAACTGAGGTGAAGAAAACACGAATTATCGTATAAAGAGGGGGATCATTCCTCCCCATATTATTTTCAGGTTTGGGGCTTTTACCGTCTGCATTAATATAATGAAGAAAGTGGTACTGATTCCGCACGAGGTGTAAGCTTCATTGCGAAGTTCAAAGATTCCAGACATGGTTCTAGAACCCCGTAAAAGTAGGCTTAGAAGAATGGAAACCGATTAGTTAGCCCAATTAAACAGTGAAAAGTCACCTCATGAGAAAAGGATCTTGTACCAAGAGGCTCTACAGAAATTTCTTCATGAATACGAAGATTATAAGAATCCGACAGAGCTCACCGTGGTTCTTAGGCACAGCGCTAGCAAAGCTGAGCATGGCGACGTAGGACCTGGGCCTGACGTTAGAGATGACCAGTCAAAGAATAACGGAACGCAACACATCGGGCATGTATTAAAAAGCAGTCTCCCACATACATTGAGGAATAAAGGTTTGTCTTTATAATCTATTGAGTGAGAACCCCATCATACACTGGACCGATACAGGCGAGGTCATTGTTGAAGGAACAAGAGTACAGAGATCCAATATCGTCGACATCATTGGCCATGATCTGGTGAAAAAGTGGGACAGGCACTCACCAACAGGATTGAAGCATATTAAAGCAAGACTACAACAAATAATGTCCCCAAAACATTGATAGGAAATCTGAAGAGGTTAAAAGACTTGGAGCAATATGGCATGTCATTCTCTAGGTTTATTATTTGCAACTTTTCCGAAAAATCTCATTTTCATGGTCAAAATCGCGATTTTCTGATTTGAAGGCTGCCTAACGCAGCCTCAGGGCACCCAAACCAAAGAGCGCAGCTGTTTTGCATGTGATTTAGTCTAAAGGTTGCTTTTCTGACCTCATCCTTGCTTTCTTGCGTGTTTCAACACCTCTGGGTGCTGAAAAAATGTTTAGATTTCATGTAAAACTTAAGAATTTTAAGTTTTTCTTCAAAGAATAGGCGCGGCTCACCAGCTCTACTCTGATCGAGTAGCGTGAGACTTACCACCTCCACGTGTAGGTTTAAACGCCTGTTCTTCCTGGATCCCTGAAAAGCGTGGCCTCATAAGATCTTATATTATGATCTTATGAGGACTCTCAGCTCTTATGAGCATTAACGATGGCTTCAGCCTCTTCATCGGCCACTCGAACCTGAAAAGCTCTTAAGTATGTCCTGCTTCGATCTGAACAGTGGGAGCATTTTTTGATGGTCTATCCTGGCTCTCACCCACCCATCTCTCCTCTCGTGACCGTACACAACTTGGGAAGCAGTTGAGACTTCCTGTACAGCTCTCTCGCAGGACTGAGTATGAACAGAGAAAGCGTCCACTTTGAGTGGAGTTTTCCTGAGATCCTCGAGCTCAGTCAAGGTCATCTCGCAGGTGAAAATAGGCTCCTAAATATTCTCTGATTCCCAGTTGAAGAGATCCTCAGGTGAAGTGACTTGCAGATTGACTTTGGGATTTTATTGGGCCTCACTGTCGTATCACCAAAGTCTCTTCCTTCTCTGATCTTCTCTGGTTCCTCAGCAGCCTCAGGCTTGAAAAAACGTGTGCAGGACCAAATTTGAGGTGGTGCTTCACTTTGATGTCATAGTACATTTTGAAGTAGAAGTTAAGGCAGAACTTCACGACAGGTACTTCAGCGAGAACGTCCATAGGAGCTTCAGTAGCCTCAGCATTGCCAGAGGCTTCTTTTGCAGCTTCTTCTAAGTTTGGCTCTTCGTCCTCCTCAAAGTTTTTCATGAGAAGCTCCTCATTAGTAGCCTCCTCTTTCTTCTTCCTCTTCACAGCAGAAGCTTCTTCAGCTTCCTTCCTCTTCGCTGCTTTGATCTGTCTCCTGCTGTCTTCGAAGTCTACAGAAGACATCTGGATTCTTGAAGCTTCGGAAGTCTTCACTCTTTGGTAGTACAACCACTGAAGGTCCAGTTTAGGAATTTTCACCTCCAAAGGACAGTTATAGTTCACATGGACCTTGAGGGAGCATCCTGAGTATACACTTCCCTCTGAGCCGCACAAGAAGATCTGGTGCTTGCAAACGCAGACTTCACAGAGTTTATCCAGATCAGCCATCTTCTCCTGGGTAGCAGACTTAACTCTCTCGTTCACAACGTCTGTCATCTCCTTCCATTTGAAATAGATCTTATGAGAGAGCGATTTTTCCATGATTGTCACAGGCGGGGAGAACTTTACATTCGACTTCCTCCACTGAGTCATCACGAGTGAAGCCAGCTCGTCAGTCATCTCTCGGATAGAGTATTTAGACCTTTGGATGTCATGAATGAGGAACTTTTCCTCCTGCAGACGAATCCCTCTCTGAAGAACGGCTCTCAAGTCGGCACCTCGCTGGGAATGAACTCCTTCCCCGGGCCCACAACATCCGAGAGCTTTGAACCTGACATTTTCCTGGTTTTGGGGGCAGATTCGGCCATCACGTCTAGTCGGTGCTTATTCTCGCTCTTGTCCAATCTGTAACAAATTCATATCAGTATGTTTAGTGTTCTTTCGCCATAAATATAGACAAGGAATATAATTTTTGGTTATAATCAGGGTTGCGAACCGGCATTTTTAATACCAAATTAACCTGAATTTGGTAATGAATATTTATTTTGGTAATAGAAAACTGAATTTGGCGTTGCAAATTTAATTTAAAATTCGTAATAATGGTGTAACAAGCTTAACCCTTTGTCATTCAGTACCATTTAATTTTAGCGTAGGTTCATTTTTTTACTTGAAATATGCATAGGAGGTGTATATATAAGCATTTTTAGGAATCTTTTTTGTAAGAACATTTCCAAATGAAATAATTTATGTGCCCATTAGTCAACAAAGGTCTAATAAGGTAAGTAGTGGGTGGTAGTTAGTACTCTCTCTCTCTCTCTCTCTCTCTCTCTCTCTCTCTCTATATATATATATATATATATATATATATATATATATATATATATATATATCTATATATATAAGTACATAAAAAATCGTAATGAAAAATTTATTTCATGTATCTAATTGGACACACGTGTTATCATAGACAGAAATTAACCCTATGAAAACTTTGTGTCCATTTCGAAACGAACTTTGAATAAAGCTTTTTCTTCACAGTTATTAAAAATATTACTTAAACAAAGTAAACAGGGAGCTTCCTTAATACTTCTAGAATGAAATTATAGTCAAAACAAATATAATAATGGTGATTAAACTTAGGAAAATTACAAAAAACACTTACCGAAAAAAATGGCGTCCACTCACTTCTACTCCACAATTATAACTGGCGTAATTGCTCAGAGCCAGAGAATGTTGAACATCGCCTTCTGCGTCCAAATGGTTACAAAGATTCAAATGGAGTAGATTTTTTCTTATGTATGTACGTATGTATGTATTAAACCTGTGTAAGAATTAAGCAAAGTTAATGTGTCTAAATGGCAACAAATTACGACAAAGGGTTAAAAATATGAGGTTGTGTTCAATTGAATATTTGGTATTTCGACATAGAACAGAAAACCGCAATTTTGTACATGATAACGCGATTTTTGGGAAAAGTTGCGGAAAAGAAACCCCTCTTAGAATTAAATTTTACATAAAAATACATATTAGCCAGAATGAAATTCGGACTCGGAAAAGTATGATATGCCCTATTGGAGCATGTCTCGCATGTGTCAGAAATGAGTACGCCATCAACCCCAACAGTAGCATCTCTGAAGAGGAGAAAGAAGAGAACAAACAGCCAAACGTATCCACGTGTCTCTAAAAAATGCAAATGGCTAACATATTAAAAAAACGCTATTATGTAATTTCTAACCCAGCCTCCTATGGCGGCGCTACATCTTATTCATAATAGATGTATTCTCTAGATATCTGTGGCTAATTCCTCTGAAAAAAAAGCTACCAAAACGTTGATGTTGAAAGAAGACAGGGTCCCTGGCTATTTTTGTACGGATATGGGGAAAGAATTTATAGCCGCGCTTTTCAGTACATGCTGACAGGGTTTAATATCAGTTACTACACTAGCAGTTCTATACACAAGGCCTTTTTAGCTGAAAGAGTTCAACGTACCATAAAGGAACGCATGCATCGCTATTTTACACATAAAAACACATAAAGATATATAAACGTTCTGGGTTCATTGGCATCGTCATACAACCGTTCACACCACCGTACGATTGGTACAACACCTAACGAAGTTTTAGAAAGAAGTACGCGCACAGAGGTGTGAAGAGATGGAGCACCGCCACCACACTGTACACGTTTAAAAAATCAATGATTATGTATGGCTATCACGTTCGGGAAATAAATTCGAGAATTGATTTGAGCAAGGAAGGACACGTGAGATTTTTAAAGTTAGTGCTATGAGACCTAAAGGCGAGATAATGATGTATTACGTTGAAGATTTGAATGGGGAAGAAATCGCTGGAGGCTTTTACGGCGAGGAGTTGCAGAAAGTGACATTTAATTTAGGAAAAAGCGTGTTTAAAATTAAAAAAATTTTAGGCAGCAAAGTTTCAGGAAAGAGAAAAATGTACCTGGTTAAATGGCTAGGGTAGGGGTCACCAACCTTTTTTTTGTTCACTGCCCACTTTTACGATTTTTTGAAAATTAAAAAAGCTTATCGCCCACCTTAGATCAAAAAGAATAAATCAACATAATCGATAAAATAAATAATGAAATAAATGTTTAATTGCCTTTAATGTGAGCCCACTAGTGGGCGCTACCGCCCAGGTTGGAGGCCCCTGGGCTAGGGTATCCAGAAACCTTCAACACCTATATAAAAGCTGCTGCAATAATGAAGCTTAAGTAGTGTGCAACATGGCACCGAACCACTTCTATGTCACACTCCCTTCCTCTTCTTCTCTGTCTGTACATCTTAACAACACCTTGGCGAACTTTGTAACAGAGCTCCATGGGCCCATTGAGTTGGAACGTGATTCGTACGAAGTTGTGTTTGTAAATTCCGGCTAGCCACCAAATTTTTAACTCTTGAAAATGAGCAGATCATATTTCTGATCCTTAGAAGAGTCGATGAGTGTGAAAAATTAGGCATAACCTTAGACAATATGCGTCAGTCCTGTTCGGTGAGGCACAGTACTATAGTACAAATGTAACACTAGGAATCGGTCATTATGACACAGCCACGAACATTGTGACGGGGTTAAACAAGAGTCTTGAAAAGTCGTACCTGACATACGATTTACTTTTTGAAGTCGTAAACATAGACACGCCTGCACGCACGTTGAAGTTAGAATCAACGCTTAGTAGAAATATTAAAGACAAAGAGATGTTCACATTTGTTGCGGAAGGTTGATATGGTGCAGCGCTTCTAAGAGATACCTTTCATGAGGCACAACATGACTTGTCTAGCTTAATGTATCAGTTGAAATTGGAGATGTTAGGTGAACGCTTCCCATCCCCAGACATGTGCTATATTTACAGCAATATCATGGAGCACCAATTTGTTAGGGACATCCAGGCGCGCCTGCTGCGCATTATACACATTCCAACCATAGAGGGAAGAGTTTGAGCATTACATATGACAAGCCCCATTAGGTGATTGTTGCGACTAATCTATTAACCATTATATCAATATATATAAGAACGATTGAGGGAAAAAAATTCCTATTCGGTGATGGGAGCTTAACAGTGAAGCTACACTTTCGTCGCATTCAGTTATAATGACCCGAAGGCCTTTCACAGTCTATCGAGGGGTGAGATAGCGTGGGAGTGGGCTCGGCTCCATTTTTCCAACCATACTAAACACGGCTGTCCCAGTGTTGAAGAAGGGTGCTAGATATCTCGGGGGGGAAGGCGTTACAATCAGGTTTTAACGCGGTAGAAGACAAAATGGGGGGAACTAAACGTAAAGAAGCTCTAGAAAAACATTTAAAACGTACACGGGACGAAATCATCAAAGCTGTAAAGAAAGAAATTCGTGGTGGCTGAAAGAAGAAGAGGGTTGTCCGGAAGAAGGGGTTACCAACACGTGGCGCTAAACGTAAAAGGACACCAAACAAGAAGTGTTCTAAACGTATGAAGCCTATGGCTGATCATATTTTTAACTGATATAAGTTGAGGACACTACTCTGACGAATCATAGGCTGATTACTAGTTGTCGAGAGAGGTGGCACTATTTCTGACTCATCATGGCGCGTTTCATCCATCCCTGTCAGTGCTCCAACTCAGAAAATTTAAATAAACCTAGCCTCTACCTCAAATAAACCCACATTGTTAAAAAATAACCCAGATTTTTAATAATACAAATTTTATTTTAATGAAACATGATTAGACAACACAAATAAGAGAACGAAGCTTGCTTACCATACTTCTTGAGATGCAGTGAGGCTATATTACGCCTAATTCATCTTCGGAATTTGTATCAACTTCAGATCTTTCCTCTAAAGTTATTTTCAGCAGATCTTTTTGTTTTTGTAGGCGTGCTTCATAACGTCGATGACATACTCCCTCCATTACTTCTTTCACCAATTCTGCTTTAGGTTCCCAGGTATGACAATTTTGGTGAGCCCTGGTTATTGCCTGTTTTGCCATCAGTCGATCTTTCACAGTTTCTGTTTTAAGTGAATTTGTGCCCTTTGTCTTTACACGGTTAACTTGTGAAAAAACTCTTTCTACACATGCTGAAGAGTGGGGTAGAATAGTTAGATGTGTCATGAAATTAGATAGGAGCCCATATTTTGGATTGTTGAGCCCATCTTTGATATTATGCAGCAAATACCAAAATTCAGGGATGGTTTTGTAAGAGTGAGATATATCTTTAGATAGTCGAAATGATCTCCATTCATCATCTAAATTATCTATTTTGTCTTCAGGAACAAGTAGGGGAAAATTCATTGCTAATCTGAAAATTGATGATGGTGATTTGGCAAGATCATGTACTGAAGCTGGATCTAAAGTCCTTAAACTGGCAATAATTCCATCCTCATCCAGCGGAAATCTTTTCTTGATTTGCATACATATCTCAACAAGAAATTTTAAGCAACCACCTTTGAACCTATTATCACTATTTTCACCAAGTGGCGCCGAAACCAAAAGTGACATACACCGCCCACCTAAATATAGATCACTCAGTTTTTTATGATGTAGTTCATTGCTTGGGTCAATTTCTGATAGTTTGGATGAATTAATGACATCTTCTTTAAGGAAAAAACTGAGAATATTTTTATATTCTACAGAAACCATTGAATGAAGTAAATGCAATCTGAAATGTTCAGACTGGAATTCAATGTTTAAAGCATTCACTTTTTCCAATACATACCCCAAAAGAAGAAGCATATGCTTGGTTCCTCTGTTGGTCATAGTATCATAGATATTCTTTGCTCCATCAACTTTATCAACTTTAGATTCAGATTGAAAATAGAGGAGTAACGCATCCCATTGTTCAAGAATAATTTTTATTACATTGCACGAGATAACCAACGTGTTTGTGCTAGTTTAGGTATTTTGTGATTAGCTGTTTTTACAACATCTTGAATAGTACTAAAGTCTTTTAGTCTTTTACTACTACGGGAAAAGTAGGAGGAGACATCCTTGATAAATGTTTCTAAATATGATGGTAATACCTTAACTGCATGACTAGCACACAATGCAAAGGAATGACACACACATCCCAATGTAAAAGTTGATGGTACATTTTTTTTTAACAAGGCTTGAAAACCACTCTTAGCCCTCATCATGGTGGCACAGTTGTCACTCCCAAAACCAACAAGATTACTTATTGAGATGTCCTTTTCCTTAAAAAGAGCTTTCACTGCCTGATGCAGTCCTTCAGCAGTACCATTTTCGACAGAAACTGTGTCGAGCAACACATCAACCACATCAAGCTTTCAAAAAATTGAACAACAACAGCCAAAACTTGTGATACAGATATGTCTGTGCTTTCATCAATAACACCAGTACACATTTGAAAACTTGTCGATCGATTTTTACAAACTAGTTGGTGATTCTATATAATTTGAGTACGCTGATCTCAAAAATATATTTAGTTTTTCCCTATCACGTATGGTTTTCTTACTACAGGGTGTGTCATAAATCCCCCATTTATCCCCATATCTGGGTTTAAAAACCCAGGAGTGGGAGCACTGATCCCTGTAGCTCACAATGCTGGAAATCGGAATTGTCCCTCTTTGACATGGCCCCTACACAAGTTTCTATTGAGCATAGCGACTTTATTACAATTAACCCATTAAACACAATTAGTTCACCGAGTGCCCCTATAGAATTCGTGATACCCAGCTCAGGTCCATACATTTTTCATCCAAGCTGCATGCACATGTACGCTAAACTGTTTATAGCCCATTCAGATGGATCGGACTGCGATGATAGTTACTTTGCATACCCTAAAACCAACTTTCTACACTCCATATTCAGCCAGTGTAAGGTGTATTTAAATCAGTTTAACATCTCGGCAGGAACGGGTTATTATCACCTACGAGCATATCTGAAAAATGTCCTCAACTTTTCATAAGAAGCGAAGGACAACTTTTTAACTGCTGAGGGCTATTATCAGACTAAAGACGAAAGTAGTATAAAGGATAAATTAAAAAATTCTAAAAAAAGATATACGAATGTTTTGGACGTCTTCATACAGACTTCATGTTCCAGGAGAAACTGCTTATGAACTGCATCGACATGACGCTAAAACTCAACCGCACGAATCCTGAGATCTGCATAAATCTTGCACTTGATCAAGAAGAGGGCGCAAAACCCGTTGTGATTCACATCATGGAAACATATCTGCGTGTACGTTTAGTGAAATTAAGTTCCCCGAAATATGTAGAAATTTAAAAAATTTAATACACGCAACAGTAAAATACCCAATTAGCAGAGTACAGATCAAGCTATACACGGTGCCCGCCGGGTTGGTCTCGAAGCAGCTAGAAAACGTGGCCCTGGGGGTTCTACCTAAAAGGATATTAATTGGAATGCAGGATCACGCTTCGACGAATGGAAAATATAAAAAGATTGCCTTTAAATTCGAGAATTTCGGCCTTAAAAATATAACTCTATTCGTAAAGGACTACTTATCAGAAGCGGTGTTTCTGCTCTGCGCTAGAGCTTATAGTAATCTGGCCCATATTGCCGGTGGCTGTGACGAGCTTGCGTTTGGCGTAACGCAGAAAGAATTTTCGAACAATTTAACCTTTACTCATTTGATATTACCCCCGACTTATCTGATAGTGTAAACACACACTTAAGTCCACAACAAAGTGGGAACATCTCAGTCAGATTGGAATTCGCCAACCCTATAGACGGGCCTATAACAAGCTCTAATTGAAATTGACCGCATCCGGAACGTTGCCACAGATTTTTTAAATGGACGCGAATATACTATTTTGATTCACTCGGCACTCAGTCATGGAGTGACCCTGTGGTTGTACAATTTATCGAACAGCTACATGTCCCTGAAATTGTCTGGAATCCTTACCGTTTCCAAGGATATTTTAGTAATACTTGTGGCATGTACTGTCTTTCATTTCTCCTGCACATTTCACGTGGGAAGGGTTTTATAATTTTTTTAAAAATTATTCGATTTGTGCGACACTGAAATAAATGATGGATTGGTATGCAGACAGATAAAAAAAGGTTTCCATTTGTATGCACTCGTTGTATTGTGTAAAGTTTTACGTGTGTGTGTATATATAATTATAACTAAAATGTCTCCATTAATGTTAATCTTATTTAAAGGACGCTAGTTCTGTACGCCGAATTGTACTAAAACATGCTTTCTACCATTTAATAAATTTAATGAAAATACATTGTTTTGTTCTTAACTACAAAAAACAAACAAAACTTACATTAGTTCCTCGATGACTTGGTATTCGTTGGACAGGATGTGATCCAATACCTCGACCTCGGTATTTAGGTCACTGAATTAGCTGGACGGTAAACCCTCCAAATCGTCGTCATTTATTTGCCTTTCATCAAAACTGTTGCGAAAAGTAGCTATAACACGATCAAGTACCGCATCGGTCCTTTAAGCAGAAATTAACATGATTAGTTCATACTGAATATTTTTTAAAGTTAAATTAAATTAAAGTTTAGTTAAAGAGTTACAATAAGAGAAAATGCCAATTAGGATGCCTGGCAAATTATAATCACAAAGCAGATATCCTGACAGGTTTCAAAAGTAAGATTAGGTGGGTATGCTACGCATCATCTGCCGCATCGGGTAACCTTAAAAGTTTTTAATAATTCTAAAATCCTACCTGTAGAACTTTCTATAAATTTTTAAGTAACAAGGGTGGGATAAAATTTCACTTTCAAATGATACAATCAACGTATAATGAAATTCAACTGTCTAAATGACGTTATCAGGAAGGAAGATCAGATGGGTGTGCTACGCTTCGTCTGACGGCACCGGGTCTCGATACCGGGTCCGCAGGCAATTCTCAAAGGTTTTAGTAATTCTAAAACCCTACCTGTAGAACTTTCTATAAATTTTTAAGTTATCAAGAAATGTATTATTACAAACACACCATATATACATATATATATATATATACACCTTACCTTACAACCTTACAAAGGTTCCGCGCGATGATTTCTCATTTCGCGAAGGTCAAGCTTGTCGCCGAAATAAACACGAAAGAAACACAGAATGGGCAATAATTAAAAACCTTTTGTTTTGTGGCGGAGAGGACTTTTGTACGATAAACATCTGTAATATACAGGGTGTCCCATAAGTCTGGAACCATAGGGTAAATTAAGTAATTCATGTTTTTCCGTTTATGCAAGTGCCCATGATGTCTTTGAGTAAGGAAGAACGCATCCAGGTATTTCTGCTCTTAGGAAATCGGAGTCAGAGGGAGGTCGCTGAGGAATTTAACAGATTGCATCCGGACCGCGCGCCGATAACAAAGAGCTGTGTCGGAAAACTTGTAGCAAAGTTCAGGGAAACGGGATCCATAGGAGATAAACCACGCAATGGACGTCCGAGGACATCCACTGACGATGACACAGCCGCTACCATCCTTGCTCATTTCACAAACAGTCCCCAAAAGTCTCTTCGGCGTTTTTATTGCCGTTTTATCATTTTGCCCTATGGTTCAAGACTTACGGGACACCCTGTATATATATATATATGTATATATATATATATATATATATATATATGTGTGTGTGTGTGTGTGTGTGAGGGATTTACCAACATTGGAAATTAAAATTGGAAATCGGGAACAGATCGCATCGCCTTAAAAGTTATGATATCCAGAGATCGCTTATGATAAATATCCATTTATTGCCTGAACTGTGACAATATATATATATATATATATATATATATATATATATATTGCCTCAACTGTGACAATATATATATATATATATATTATATATTATATATATATTATATATTATATATATGAAGGGATTTGCACCCATTTCTAGATATCTGTGGTTAGTTCCTTTGAAAAATAAATCGCCATAAACCTGGAAAACAGTTTGCAAAAAAATTAACTGGCCGTGACGGGGAGATCGTATCGGTTTAAAGTTTATGGTTTATGGTTTAAAGTTTAAAGTTTATGGTTTATGGTTTAAAGCAGGGGTCACCAACCTGGGCGGTAGTGCCCACTAGTGGGCTCACATTAGAGGCAATTAAACATTTATTTCATTATTTATTTTATCGATTATGTTGATTTATTCTTTTTGATCTAAGGTGGGCGATAAGCTTTTTTAATTTTCAAAAAATCGTAAAAGTTGGCAGTGAACAAAAAAAAGGTTGGTGACCCCTGGTTTAAAGTCTTCAGAATTTTTTAGAACTTTTTTCCGGAACTGTACATATATAGGCTTTCCTTTGGCTAACTTTTCGTTAGCTTCCACCCGAATTTTGACCTACTGTTTTACGCGGAATCAGCAGAACCAGCCTCTTAGCCACTAGGACACTCAGGGTCCCCATTTATCTACCAGTCATTTGTGTGGAAGGATGAACGATTGTTGCACACTGTTGCCGTCAACGGGTCTCAAACCACCCGCTGCATATAATCTGTGAACGTGCATATAGTTGTGTGTGTAATAATAGGGGCTTTAAGGGCGTATAGTTGGGAGTGTACGTGTGTTTGTGTGCGTTTCTTGGCTGTCCAAACGTTGTATACACTCTGCCAACTGGCACCGGAACTGTACATATATAGGCTTTCCTTTGGCTAACCTTTCGTTAGCTTCCACACGAATTGTTCATTCTGACGAAGGTCAAGTTTATCACTCCACCTTAGACCAACTGTTTAATGCGGAATCCAGCAACCCAGCGTCTTAACCACTAGGATACCGAGGGTTTCCATTTGTGTGGAAGGATGAACGATTGCTGCGCACCGTTGCCGTCAACGGGTCTAGAACGCGGTGCATATAATCTGTGAACGCGCATATAGTTGTGTGTGTTAATAGGTGCTTTATGGGCGTATAGTCGTGAGTGTACGTGCGTTTGTGTGCGTTTGTTGGCTGTCCAAACGTTGTATACACTGTGCCAACTTTCTGATAATGCCTGGAGGCACTGGCTTCTACGCCAACTGGCGGATTAGGATCTTATAAGACAGCGGGCGCTCGGATGAACTCTCAATATGAGCTTGGCAGGAGCCAGGCGAACACTCCTCCCTCCTTCTCCTTTCTCTCTTAGGTTAGGTATACCCCCTTTGGGGGTTGAGGCCGTCCCACCTTCTTCCCCCAAAGAGGTCAGGTGGACTCCTTACCCTCCCCCTTCTTTCTTTTTTTTGGCACCCTGGGGTTGGCACTGGGGGTCTTTCAACAAGGGGAGAGGAGGGTTGGCACTGGCACTCATTGCAACATTGCACCATTGCATTGCACTCTAACATTTTGCGGTCATACTACTCACCTGGTTCCCTAATATTTTTATTTGAGAGAGAAGTTGTAAAGATAATTTGTGTACACCCTGTACAATAAAACACACACACACACACACACATATATATATATATATATATATATATATATATATATATATATATATATATAACCTTTGATTAGTTTCCGCCTGAACTGCTCATTCTAAAGAAGGTCAAGCTTTTCACTCCATCTTACTGTAGACCTACAGATTAACGTGGAATCCGAATCACACCCCCCAGCAGCCCAACGTCTTAACCACTAGGCCACCAAGGGTACTCATTTATCTACCAACCACTTTCTTTATTGTGTGGAAGGATGAACAGCTGAGTTTTGCTTCGTTCCGCCTGCCGTGACCGGGTCTTGATCCCGGGGCCGATGGATTCGTAGTCAGCGACGCTAATCATTACACCACCGAGGCGCATAGGTATGGCCGGCAGGGGATACAGAGTTATGGCTTATATATACAGTAAACCCTCGTCCAACGTGTGTTTGTCCAGCGTGAATTTGCTTATACAGGGTCCGCCAAACACGCTCTAATACAGTAGTACTGTACGCGTGCCAATGCGCGCTCTAGTGTTTTCTCCTACACTCTCCAACACTCCCGCATCTCCTCCCTCTCGCGTCATCCCTCGCATCACCCTTTGTCTCAGTCTCGCTATTGCGTTAAGTTCAGTGAAGTTGTGTTGGATGGTGTTTTTGTCGTATTTTGCCGTTGTTTTGCTATTACCATTAGACAGCAGTATGGCACGAAAACGTAAAGCATCTGCAAGTGATAGTGAAGAGAAGAAAAGTCGTAAGGTTATGACATTAGTCGAAAAAATAAAGATTCTAGACAAGTTGCTTGGTGGTATGAGCATAACATCACTTGGCCGCGAGTACCACGTGAGTGAGTCTACCATACGCACCATCCGAAAGAGTGAAGAAAACATACGTGCTATTTTCATTTAATATATTTTTATTTATCATATGTAAATATCATTATGTTTATGATTTTATTATGTTCTTATTTCATATATAATATACAGTAGGTAAGGAAATTCATTTATGTATGAATAAAAAAATCTACGTAGCTAAGTATTAATGGAGACTTTACTCTGCCGCGTTCACGTATCCCCATTTATCTGAGGTATTAAATTTGTCCAACGCGGATTTAACTAACGCGCCGTTCTCGAGGAACCTAACCCCCGCGTTGGATGCGGGTTTACTATATATATACATACAGTATATGATAGTACGACAGTTAGTGCATTCCTAAGCACATTTATCGCAGTAGAATAGACAATATAAAACAACAGTAACAGCAACAACAATAATATAAATATTGCAACTTCTTATTGTTTTTATACGAGTTGATGGTGCACATCATTTGCTACAGGAAGTATACATACATACATACATACATACATACATACACATGTGACATCAGGAGTGTATTTACATATGGGCCAAATGGGCCATGGCCCAGGGCGGCAAAATTTTGAGGGCAGTAAAATTCTGGAGGAAAAGTCTTAACAAGAAAGGTAACAAGAAAGAACTTTTTAGGTGGGAAAAAATGCAAAATTTCTGGTATTTTTTACAGTAGCTACAAAAACGGAGAAATGTTAGTACCACTTAAAAAAAAATCTCATTACGTTTAAACGAAGTCGATTTCAAAGTTGGTCCTTGGCCTTAATGTATTTTATTAATTTTATTTATTTTAAAGCTAATTATTTTTATTTTATTTCAGATTTATTATTTACACTTTACAGAATATCAAGCCAAAAATTGGCCAATTATTTTGTTTAAGGCTTTCTCTATAAAATTGAATTTATATTTTTTCTATTTTGCAACTTTGAACTTTGAAACTGGACAACATTTAAAATTTAAAGACAAGATTGTGTTTATCTCAGTTTAGTACAGTATGATTACGGCGGTTTAAAAATTTTTATTCTGAAATTAGATTTTATGAAGACTTTGTAGGATGGCTGCTGTGTTGTGCTGGAGAAGGACGTCTTCTTGTAGGCCTATCGTAAAATATTGTTCGAATATTGGTAATCATAGGATTTTCCTTAATACAGTAAGCACAAATGTTATGAATTAAATTCTTAATTGTTCTTTCCACGCGTAACGTTGAATTTATTAACTATAAATCTGCAAATTATTAAAAAAAAATTTATTTGAAATACAGGACTTGGTGTAGTAAATTCTTTTGATATATTAATTTCTGGGGTTGTTTTTACTTTTTTATATATTCACTCATTTTTATTTTATAGGTGGGCCGATTTTTATCTATTTTTCTTTCTTCCATTTCAATGACAACGTTAAAATTTTATTCTGATTTAGATTTTATTGCAATATAGGGGTGTTTTGTGTTGACTTTTTATTTTGGGTATTAAAAATGAAAAACGGTTTTCGTTCGCGCGTTTGCATAGAAAATGTTACAAAATTGTTTTCCAATGTACTGCAGTTAAGTTCGGTTTAGGATATGTTTTATAGAGCTCGCTTTACAACTCAAGCGAACACTCTTCATATACAATGATTTGTTTTATTTTAGTTTTGTTTACATGACGTTGCGTGTATTTTTGTTTGGTTCATAATATCTGTTCTTACTTAGATAACGATATAAATTTGTAGTTCACGTGGAAACGATAATTATGGATTTTGTGATTTACAAACCATACTGGGTTTTTGTGTTGAAGGAGAAAGTTGTCTCTCAGATGTAATTTGTGAATTGCGAGTGTGATCCTATGAATTTAGCTTTTCAGTTGGAATTAATATATTAAAATATTTTGGTAGTAATATTTAAATTTTTTTTAATTTTTTACACTGTTTTGGAAATTGTTATTGTTTAAAACCTTCAGTCGGGTTTACTAATGCAGTTAAAACATTGGCTCGAGTGTTCACCCGAAATGGAGCCTTCTTAGATGGCCAGTAACGTTTTCGTGGCGTCTATAGTGTGCTCCCTCCAAAGTGTAAGAGGGTTGTGATTTTCAAAGAATTGATTACATGAAGTTTCTGGAGCTCATTTTTGTCTTTTGTATTTGAATGTATCGATGTGATTTCTGAAGGTAGTTTGAATAATAATATTTGTTAAATTATAATAATGGTTACTATGTATGGGCGCTTTTATATTTGTGATTAAAATTTTGTGAATTCTGTAAAATTTGTAAATAGTTTTTTAACATGAATTTGGCCAGAGCAAATTTGTAGTTATTGTTTCGAAGTGAACTGTCGGGAAAATTTAATAAATTAAATATGAAATGATAATCAGTAGCAGTATAAACGTTTCGAATAATTTTTTTTTCAAAATTTCAAGAAGATCGATTAGGAGGCAGCTAAGTTTGATCCAAATTCCATTCAGTGAGTTTAGTCGACCCGATAGGTGATCGATCACTGATGAGAAGAGATGAGTAGAGGAGAGACAGAGAAGGAAACTGAATGCACAGGGACTTGGCGCAGGACAGTTTCCGAAGAGACGAGAGAGAGAGAAGAGAAACCGAAACCGAATGCGCAGGGACTTGGCGCAGGACAGTTTCCGAAGAGAAGAGAAGAGAAGAGAAACAGAATGTGCAGGGACTTGGCACAGGACAGTTTCGATGGTCTACTGGTATTTTTCGGGCAGTAGCAGGTCACGCTGCTCGATGCTTCGCTAAATATGTGTTTTAGCGCTCGGTAGGCAAGCCACGAGAGCTTGAACGAGTGTCTAAGGCTTCACTGTCCATACAAACATACAGTAGGTTCGTTGGGAAACGGCCTACGGCGAAGTGATCGTTTGATTATTGCCAGTGAGAGAGCCTCTCATCTAGGCGTAGGAGGAGCAGCGTTCACCGACAAAAGTTGAGATGAGACAGGCGAGTTGATTCTAGCTTTGCAAATTCCGTCCATTTCCGGTGCGTGGTCCCGCTTTCAGATATCTCCCCGCCTGATCCTTTTAGAATTGGACGTCTCTCTTGTTTTTTTTTCGCCATTTGGAGAGAGAGCGGAACCAACCTAAAGCGTGCTGACCTGTTGTATGGTGATGCAATCCCTTGCATTCTAGCGAAATGAGCAGTAGCTGCGATTGAAATGATAGTCCGTTGTCAGCGTGCGAATTGTAATCTAACAACGTCCACTATGAATGTACTGATTATTATGTAATGAAATTATAAGTGAAAGGGTGCGATTATTGGCCTATATTTGTTTTGTGTTTTCATGAAATAGTATGTGCGCTCTGGTCAGTATTTTATATAACGTTTTCCCTATTTTTCTATGTTGCCCTGATAGTACAGTATAACTATATAAATATTGCTTCGCTGTAAACGATCTTTCAGGAGGAATCGCTGGAATAGAGTTGTGAACTTGAAATTGTGTAACCATGTTAAGAAAATTGTCCGTTATTTTTTTTGGCACGTTATAGATTCATTACAGGTTGTAAATTTGATTATTAGTGTGAAATGTTAATTTATGCAATGTTAGAAAATTATAAAGTTTGTTTTCGATTTTTATAAAATGATACAAATAACCTATGTGTGGAATTTGTCATTCTATGATTTCTTGTCTATCTCTAACTTGAATTTGTTGAAGAAAAAAAATTGCAAATAAATAACTTTGTTGAATAAATAAATAGATGTTATATTAATAGTTTTCCTAGTGTAAACTTATTTTCAAGGGGTGTATGCCGAGTGTAGTAATGTCGTTGGAATATTAATAATGTTTTTTAATAAAGATTATAATGTTTAATAATAAATGTCAATATTGTATAAAATTGGAATAGTTGGCAAGCCTGAAGGCTAGAGAGACAAGATGCCAAAAAACATGTAGTATGAGTGTAGTAATGTCTAAATTAAGAATATTAATAATGTTTGTTTAATAAAGATTATAATGCTTAATAATAAATGTCAAATTACGATAAATTATGTTTGAGATTATAATGCTTAATAAAAAATGTCAAAATTGTATAAAATTGGAATAGTTGGCAAGCCTGAAGGCTAGAGAGACAAAGATGCCCAAAAATGGGCAGTCATTGGACTGCAGTGAGCTGAGTAGGGCGTTTTGCGTGTGACGATGTAGTCGTAAATTTAAACTATTCTTTCGTGTCTCTCTCGGCTTAAGTATGTTAACGTAAATTCCCTCCCACTCGCAATACCCCGTTTAACTAAGTCTGTTTCGGCAATAATAAAGTAGTAAAAAGTGTAAACAAGAGTATGATTAATCCCCGCGGTCTCCCTCGTATTGTTTAAAGTGATAACGGTTTCCACTCACCTCGGTTCGCGCTACCACGCGTTTATAAAGTATTGTAAAGTATAATGAAAAGCGTGTAAGAAATAATGATAGAAGAAGAGGAAAGTAAATAAAGAAATAATGAATTATAATAATAATAAACATATTTACTACACTCCCCACCGTACATAGCCAGGTACGCCCGTCTCATCTGGTACCGTCCTGAGCCAGGCATCCAGTCTTCTCTTGAAGAATTCAACTTTGACCCCCGTTACGTTTCTGAGGTCCTTTGGAAGCTGGTTGAAAAGTCATGGCCCCCTGACAACCAAGCTATTTTCTTTCAGTGTTGAGAAGGTCCCTTTTCGGGCCTTTAATTTGGGAACACTACACATTCTGCTTCTCCTATTTTACAGAGATGTTTGAATGGTAACTGGGTTTAGTTTTAGGTTTGGTACCAGTTTTTCGATCATTTTCCATTTGTAGATTATGGTGTACCCCTCTCTTCTTCTTTCCAGGGAGTACAGATTTAGTTTACGTAGTCTTTCCCAGTAGTTGAGTTGTTTGCAGCCATCAATCTTGGCTGTGAAATGTCTTTGCGTTTCTTCTAATTTATTAGTTTCTTCCTTTTTACATGGGGACGTCAAAACTGAGCAGTATTCAAGTTTTGGTATGATGAGTGTTTTTAGCAGGGGAATCATTACTGTCCTGTCCCTTCTCTTGAACGTTCTTAGTACCCGTTCCGCTACTCTTTTTTCTTTATTTATCGCTATCTGATTTTTGTGTTTCGAATTTCGCATCATCTGTCATTACTACCCCAGATTGATCGCTTTCGTGCTTCTCTGAATTTCCTGTCTATCTGCAGCATAATATGCAGTCTAAGTTCCACTTTTCTACCCTATCTCAAGAGCTGAAATTTATCGGTGTTAAATGACATATTGTCTTCTGACCATTTGTATATTTTGTTCGTGTCCCTCTGCAAGGCTTCTACTTCATTTACATCGCTGATTTTTCTTTGTATCGTCTACAAAGGATGTTACTATACTGTTGCTTTTTACTCCGCTGTCTATGTCTATTAGCATGATAATGAACAGGAGTGGGGCCAGTACTGTCCCTTGTGGTACTGAGCTGCGTACTTCCGATTCTGATGATGATATACTTTGAATTTTGACGACCTGCAGACGTTCTCTGAGGAAGTTGTAGATCCATTTTCCTAATTTGACTGTTTTTCCCATATATATCATTTTATGCGCTATTTTACCAAGATCACATTTGTCGAAAGCTTTAACAAAATATTTGTATACAGGGTGTCCCAGAATTAACTATCTATTTCAATGAAATCGGACAAATTTTTTAAAAACACACTTTTATTTATGTTTATCATGTTTAATATGTGTTAAAAATGTATAAATTTCTAAATTTTTTTTTCATAATTTTATTTTCATAATTTTTTCATTATCTGGTCCAATGAAAGACCGTCTGAAGTCATAGAATGGCAGAGAGACTCTCCAAAAGTTAACGGTGACCAAATCCAAAATTTATGACCCATTCTTCTTTGCGGAAGCAACTGTAACAGGTACCGTCTAGTCTACCTTGATATGCTTCAGCAGTTTCTCGAACCACAGCTTCTTGGTGATGGCATTCTTGATAATGTTGTGTTTCAACAAGATGGCACCATAAATTTTGGATTTGGTCATTCCAAGCCACACGTTAACTTTTGGAGAGTCTCTTTGCCATTCTATGACTTCAGACGGTCTTTCATTGGACCAGATAATGAAAAAATTTGAAAATAAATTATGAAAAAATTTAGAAATTTATACATTTTTAACACATATTAAACATGATAAACATAAATAAAAGTGTGTTTTTAAAAAATTTGTCCGATTTCATTGAAACAGATAGTTAATTCTGGGACACCCTGTATAACATCGTAGTTGTCATTGCCTTCAAGTGCATCTAGGATATTGTTGTAGTGTTCAATTAGTTGTGATAGGCATGATCTACCTTATCGGAATCCATGCTGATTTTCGTTGAATCTTTCCCGTTTCTCCAGGAAATCATAAATTTTCTCTGTAACTATTCTCTCAAATACTTTATATATAGGGACAATGTTTGCTCTTTTCAAGATGCTCGGTATTTCCCCAGGGTCTAGGAATCTTCTCTATACCCAGTATAAAGGTGTAGCTATTTAATTTTTACAGTTTTTAATCAATAGTGCTCTCCAACTGTCCGGACCTGCAGCTGAATGTGGTCTCATTTGTCCTATAGCTCTCGCTATATTTTCTGGGGTAAAATCAAAGTCTGTTATATACTCTCTTTGCAATTCCTGAAAAGTAATTCATATTGGGCTCTCAATGTTTCAGATATTTCTTTTGGATCGTCGGTTACTTCATTATTTCTCGTCCTTCAGGGCCCAATAGTAGTGCGCGTTTTTGTTTTCCTTTTTGCATAGCTATAGAAGTATTTTGGATTTTCCTTTATTGCTTCTACCGCCTTTTCGTCTTCCCTCTCTGTATGGTCCTTAATCAGGGCTGGCATTTTCCTATCGATACCCTCCGGTTTTTCTTATATAAATTTCCTGTCATTTTCTCCACTGTTGCCTACAGTAACTTCGCCACCACTCTCTTTCTTTGGCGGAATAGTCTTCTCTTTTGCCTCTCTAGCAGCATCTCTTTCCTTTTGGCTGTGATTTCGGAGCATATTTTTCTAAATTTCTCAGCGTTTTTTCTTCCAAGGTTGTTAGCATTTCTTCAGTTGTTTTATTTTCGAAAATTGTTCTCCACTCTATTTGCTTCCCAATTTATAGTTCGGAGTTTAAGTTACAGGCCTCAAACTTGCTTCTTTCCTCAATATGTGTATTGCATTTTAATGCTGTCGTTATATTTGTTGATATCTCGATTAAGTTGTGGTCTGAGATAATGGTTGGGGTTATTTTTATATCAGCAATCAAGTTCGTGTTATTCGTGAATACCAGATCTAGGCAGTTATTTTTTATGGTATTTCCTGTTATCTCCTCTGTCAGCATAAATTCATTTGTGAGAGCCATCAACATTTTTGCTTGCTCCCGGTCTTCTCTTGTGCCCCCCTTGTCCTGGTGAATATATATATTCCTCTCCACTTTTTTGTATTTTATAAATGGGAAGTTAAAGTCTCCGCTGATCATTATATTGGGGGATGGAGGGTTTATGACCTTTATTAGCTTTCTGATGTCATAAATGGCCTTCGAGAATTTTTCGGTTGTGGTGCTTGGAAGTCTATAGATGACTATTAGTATCACGTTTAATTTTTCTATTTTAACTGCTAGGAGTTCCACATAGCCGTTTGATTTACTTATTATCGTGTCTGTCATATGACCTTCATGTACTATATAGCACAGCCACCTTTACGTCTCGTCGTTCTATCCGCTCTTAGTAAGTTGAAGCCCTCCATATTTATCTCTTTTTTATCAATACAATGTTCGCAGTTTTCATAATTTCCTTGGCAATCCTTAAGATAGTTTCTGTGAGGCATGCGATGTCCGCCCTTGTTTCGTCAATAAATCCTTTCAGGTACGTAACCTTATTGAGTGATTGGTTTGGTTTTATTCCTTGAATATTAGTCAGGACAACTTTTATGTTTTCTGTTTTTCGTTGCCCCTTGTGCATTTCAATTTCGTTTTCCTTCGATATCACTTGATTCGTTGACCTATGATCCTCCGAGAGAGATCCGTTTCCGCCTACTTGTACTGGTAGTTTCTTGCCCAGTATCGGTTTGGCTCGGGGGTTTCCAGCTGTGTCAACTGCATGTGGATGACATTTAGCACCCGTAACGTGTCCGCGATGTTGAAAAGAATTTTTTGTTCGCTTATTGTGTTCCTATTGTTATTCATATTGTTATTGTTATTCCTATTGTCATTTAAATTTTGTCCTTTGTTCTTTGAGTCCGTCGGGAGATGTTAATAGTAGCATTTTTTTTCCGAATTTGCAGGTTCCATATTTTGCGTCAATCCTGCAGATGTCTGGGTGGTAGAATTTGCATCTCTCTCCAAATT
This sequence comes from Bathynomus jamesi, assembly GCA_023014485.1. Taxonomy (NCBI): domain Eukaryota; kingdom Metazoa; phylum Arthropoda; class Malacostraca; order Isopoda; family Cirolanidae; genus Bathynomus; species Bathynomus jamesi. The sequence goes on along the minus strand of JAJOZX010004687.1, from coordinate 225,894 downwards.
TTCAATGACTATTATTATAGAGAAATTACATATTCGGGGATGTTCATATATACATTGTCCTCTTTTAAATCTGCATTATCTTTTATATATATATATATATATATAATATATATATATATAGTATATTATATGTGGTATATATATGTATATAAGCAAACAACCACAGGGAAAAGGCAAAAGAAACACGAAATCCCAGCGCTTTCGTGATATATTCACATCTTCAGGGAAAAGAGATAAGTACGATATGATCCTATACGATCCTATTTCTCTCTTTTCCCTGAAGATGTGAATAGATCACGAAAGCGCTCGGATTTCGTTTCTTTTTCCTTTTCCCTGTGGTTGTTTTGTTATTAATAGGATCACGTGTTATTCGTGATTTTACTGCATATATATATAATTATATATATATATATATATATATATAATATACTGTATATATATATATGTGTGTGTGTATATATATATATATACATATATATGTAATATTATATATATATATATAATATATATATATATATATATATATATATATATATATATATATATGAAAAGAAGGATCAACACAACGGCAAACATTTTCATTTATTTGTACATCAGACGTTTCGACAAATCTTTGTCATCATCAGTGAGTTAAGTCTTAAAACCTTAAAACAAAATTGAAAAGTGAAAGTTACATCAATACAATATTAAGACCATTAAAATTAAACCTTAAAGCAAAATGAAAATTGCATCAATACAAATTAAAAACATTTAAATTTCATCACTCTAAAACTAAAATTAAATTAAATTTCATCACTATAAAAACTAAAATTAAATTACCTCAATAGGTAAATACACAATGTTTACATCCACCTCCATACTTGGCAAAGTCTAAGTGAACACTAGGTGGTCAGAGGATTAGGAAGGGTATATCTGTGAAACACGGTTGGTTGTCAAAAGAGTCGTAATTTGTAGGATGAGCTATTATTATTAAGGAGGGTTTGTTTCTATAGATGTACAAAGATTCTAAAATTCGGAGTTCTGTAAGGTTATTGGATCTAGTTTAAAATTTCAAACTGAGTTTTGTGAAGGGGATGGTCGTTTTCATCACTGTGGTTTCTAATTGCGGATTGTGGAGGGCTACTGAGGGGACGGTTTGGTACGGACTGACAAGCCCAAATGTGAGAAAGGCGCACCTCCAGTTGGAGTTGAGTGCTGCCAATATACGCAGCCTTACAGCTGTGTCGCACGTGTATTTGTAAACAACATTGGGGCATACAGTTTTGGGGAATTCATCTTTGAACTTTAAAAAATTTGATAATTTAAGTGGTTGACGAAGGCGAATCTAAAATTTATTGGGGATAACTAGACTTGAGTAGTTTGGGACAATTCACCTCGAATACGCATGATAAATAACCATAAAAAGGTAATTTAATATATCTGGTTTCTTTTGTACTGTAGTTACGGGGAGTTTAGTATCAAAAGTGTTATTTAAAAATTTCTTTAATTGGTTATCGAATAGATGAGAAGGGTAGTAATTGTTAATAAAGTACTGTTTTAAAATTTAAAATTCTTCGTTTAACGAAAGTATCCGAACAAATACGGTAACTTCTTGTTAATAATGTTACTATAGCACTAATCTTATATTTATAAAACATACAACTTAAATAATTGGTTGCCAAGCCAGTAAAAGTTTTGTTTCCGAAATAGTGAAGTATGGAACTTATTATGGGCCCGTTTAACTAAAACATCCAGGAAAGGTAAACTATTATTTGTTTCGTTTTCACACGTGTCTTAATATTACTATGTTGTTTATTGATAATCAGAAAAAGTTTTACGTGTGAAGGATGGTTAATATTAAGTAAAGTGTCATCCACGTATCTTCTGTAATATATGGGTTTAAAACTACTAGGACAATTTTTCAACCAAATTTCTTCGTAATGGCAAAGAAATGCATTTGCTAGTGTTGGCTTAACGGGGAACCCATAGCTACCCCCATCAATTTGGCTGTAAGGTTGCTATTAATAAGAAAAGATTATCAAACACACTATTTCGAGAAGGTTTTTAAATGAGTCTGAGTGAGGCCATTAATAGAGTATTATCAGTAGTGAATAACTTTTTAGTAGATATTTAATGTTTTCTTCTTTTAACGGGACATTAGTAAACATGATGAGACATCAAAACTGGCCCATAGTAAGAGAATCGCATGATTGATCTCTTTTATCTCTTTAGCAAAATCAAAGAGTTTGTTAATAGAATAATCATTAAAGGTGAGTTTTGAAAGCAAGGGAACGAAGAATTTGGCTAAGTTATAATTGAATGTACCACATGCCGAAAGAATAGGTCTTAGTGGGAAATTTGGCTTGTGGACTTTATATAAACCAATAGAATTCATGGATTAGAACCAGAAGCAAATAAAAATTGTATGTATTGTCAGCAATAATATTACTATTTTTTAATTTACGCAAACACCTATTAAGTTTATCTTCGAGTTTTAGTAATTTAGACAGAACATTCTCTTTTACCCTTTTAAATTTTAGACGTTATCCGACAAAATTGTCTCCATTCTATTTATGTAAACTGTTGAATCACTCAGCACTACTCCTTTACCCTTATCCGGTTTTGTAATGATGACAGAGTTATCCTTTTTCAAATTATTAAGAATTTTAAAATCTTGCTTATTAAAGAGGGGAGAAAACACCTTATGGGGTTTAAAATTGTAAAAATTCTTAAAAGAGATGCTCTCCACTTGTTTTTACCAAGTTATGAACGAGAAATTTGGTCGGATCTCACAATTCTTAATATTCATGAGAAGATTTTCAAAGCCCGAGAAAAATTTATAAAAATTTAGTTTATAATGAGGTAGATCAAAATTTAAGCCTAACGACAATATTTCTTTCTCTCTAATACTTAAAACTTTATTAGAGAAATTACAAATAAAATTATCTGGATTATTAAAAAACGACTGAGTGATTCCCAATTTTTCCAATTTGGCAGCATGTATCCTTTTATTCTGTTGACAGTTTTATCACAGCAAGTTTGAAATTTAGTAACTAAACAATGATAATCATATAGACACCCTAGATTTTAGACCAAACAGAGAATTTTTATTTCAGCTTGAGAAAACTCACTGTTTTAGTTTTCGATTGAAGCTCCAAATTTAATAATTATGTAGCCATGATTTATATAGTTTGGAGTTATGAGGCGTTTATTATAAAGTTAAAATCTAAGGAAATTAGGCACAATATTATAACTTTTGCACTTAGACAAGAAACTCTCATCACAGATAGCCTTGTTCAGTTTCAAATAGACTCTTTCACATTGTCTGTTAGTTCAATGTCGATCGGCCATATCTCTGGGTTAATATCAAAGCTATTGACTTCTCCTTAGGGAACCGGAGCTACAGATGAAAAGAAGGATCACAAAACGGCAAACATTTTCATTTATTTGTACATCAGACGTTTCGACAAATCTTTTGTCATCACAGTGAGTTAAGTCTTAAAACCTTAAAACAAAATTGAAAAGTGAAAGTTACATCATACAATATTAAAGACCATTAAAAATTAAAACCTAAAGCAAAAGAAAATTGCATCAATACAAAATTAAAACATTTAAATTTCATCACTATAAAAACTAAAATTAATTAATTTCATCACTATAAAAACTAAATTAAATTACCTCAATAGGTAAATACACAATGTTTACATCCACCTCCATACTTTGGCAAAGTCTAAGTGAACAATAGGTGGTCAAGGATTAGGAAGGGTATCTGTGAAACACGGTTGGTTGTTCAAAAAGTCGTAATTTGAGGATGAGCTATTATTATTAAGGGAGGGTTTGTTTCTATAGATGTACAAAGATTCTAAAATTCGGAGTTCTGTAAGGTTATTGGATCTAGTTAAAATTTCAAACTGAGTTTTGTGAAGGGTGGTCGTTTTCATCACTGTGGTTTCTAATTGCGATTGTGGAGGGCTACTGAGGGGACGGTTGGTACGGACTGACAAGCCCAAAGTTGAGAAAGGCGCACCTCCAGTTTGGAGTTGATGCTGCCAATATACGCAGCCTTACAGCTGTCGCACGTGTATTTGTAAACAACATTGGGGCATACAGTTTTGGGAATTCATCTTTGAACTTTAAAAAATTTGATAATTTAAGTGGGTGACGAAGGCGAAATCTAAAATTTATTTGGGGATAACTAGACTTGAGTAGTTTGGACAATTCACCTCGAATACGCAATGATAAATAACCATAAAAGGTAATTTAATAATCTGGTTTCTTTTTGTACTGTAGTTACGGGGAGTTTAGTATCAAAAGTGTTATTTAAAAATTTCTTTAATTGGTTATCGAATAGATGCGAAGGTAGTAATTGTTAATAAAGTACTGTTTTTAAAAATTTAAATTCTTCGTTAACTAAAAGTAATCCGACCAAATACGGTAACTCTGTTAATAATGTTTAATATAGCACTAATCTTATATTTATAAACATACAACTTAAATAATTGGTTCCCAAGCCAGTAAAAGTTTGTTTCCGAAATAGTGAAGTATGGAACTTATTATGGGCCCGTTTAACTAAAATCCAGGAAGGTAAACTATTATTGTTTCGTTTTCACACGTGTACTTAATATTCTATGTTGTTTATTAAGATAATCAAGAAAAGTTTTTACGTGTGAAGGATGGTTATATTAAGAAATGTCATCCACGTATCTGTAATATATGGGTTTAAAAACTACTAGTTTACCTTTCCTGGATGTTTTAGTTAAACGGGCCCATAATAAGTTCCATACTTCACTATTTCGGAAACAAACTTTTACTGGCTTGGGAACCAATTATTTAAGTTGTATGTTTTATAAATATAAGATTAGTGCTATAGTAACATTATTAACAAGAAGTTACCGTATTTGTTCGGATTACTTTTCGTTAAACGAAGAATTTAAATTTTTAAAACAGTACTTTATTAACAATTACTACCCTTCTCATCTATTCGATAACCAATTAAAGAAATTTTTAAATAACACTTTTGATACTAAACTCCCCGTAACTACAGTACAAAAAGAAACCAGATATATTAAATTACCTTTTATGGTTATTTATCATTGCGTATTCGAGGTGAATTGTCCAAACTACTCAAGTCTAGTTATCCCCAAATAAATTTTAGATTCGCCTTCGTCAACCCACTTAAATTATCAAATTTTTTAAAGTTCAAAGATGAATTCCCCAAAACTGTATGCCCCAATGTTGTTTACAAATACACGTGCGACAGCTGTAAGGCTGCGTATATTGGCAGCACTCAACTCCAACTGGAGGTGCGCCTTTCTCAACATTTGGGCTTGTCAGTCCGTACCAACCGTCCCCTCAGTAGCCCTCCACAATCCGCAATTAGAAACCACAGTGATGAAAACGACCATCCCCTTCACAAAACTCAGTTTGAAATTTTAACTAGATCCAATAACCTTACAGAACTCCGAATTTTAGAATCTTTGTACATCTATAGAAACAAACCCTCCCTTAATAATAATAGCTCATCCTACAAATTACGACTCTTTTGACAACCAACCGTGTTTCACAGATATACCCTTCTAATCCTCTGACCACCTAGTGTTCACTTAGACTTTGCCAAGTATGGAGGTGGATGTAAACATTGTGTATTTACCTATTGAGGTAATTTAATTTTAGTTTTTATAGTGATGAAATTTAATTTAATTTTAGTTTTTATAGTGATGAAATTTAAATGTTTTTAATTTTGTATTGATGCAATTTTCATTTTGCTTTAAGGTTTTAATTTTAATGGTCTTAATATTGTATTGATGTAACTTTCACTTTTCAATTTTGTTTTAAGGTTTTAAGACTTAACTCACTGATGATGACAAAAGATTTGTCGAAACGTCTGATGTACAAATAAATGAAAATGTTTGCCGTTGTGTTGATCCTTCTTTTCATCTGTAAGCTCCGGTTCCCTAAGGAGAAGTCAATAGCTTTGATATTAACCCAGAGATATGGCCGATCGACATTGAACTATTACAGACAATGTGAAAGAGTCTATTTGAAACTGAACAAGGCTATCTGTGATGAGAGTTTCTTGTCTAAGTGCAAAAGTTATAATATTGTGCCTAATTTCCTTAGATTTAAACTTTATAATAAACGCCTCCATAACTCCAAACTATATAAATCATGGCTACATAAATTATTAAATTTGGAGCTTCAATCGAAAACTAAAACAGTGAGTTTTCTCAAGCTGAAATATAAAAATTCTCTGTTTGGTCTAAAATCTAGGGTGTCTTATATTGATTATCATTGTTTAGTTACTAAATTTCAAACTTGCTGTGATAAAACTGTCAACAGACATAAAAGGATACATGCTGCCAAATTGGAAAAATTGGGAATCACTCAGTCGTTTTTTAATAATCCAGATAATTTTATTTGTAATTTCTCTAATAAAGTTTTAAGTATTAGAGAGAAAGAAATATTGTCGTTAGGCTTAAATTTTGATCTACCTCATTATAAACTAAATTTTTATAAATTTTTCTCTGGCTTTGAAAATCTTCTCATGAATATTAAGAATTGTGAGATCCGACCAAATTTCTCGTTTCATAACTTGGTAAAACAAGTGGAGAGCATCTCTTTTAAGAATTTTTACAATTTTAAACCCCATAAGGTGTTTTCTCCCCTCTTTAATAAGCAAGATTTTAAAATTCTTAATAATTTGAAAAAGGATAACTCTGTCATCATTACAAAACCGGATAAGGGTAAAGGAGTAGTGCTGATTGATTCAACAGTTTACATAAATAGAATGGAGACAATTTTGTCGGATACGTCTAAATTTAAAAGGGTAAAAGAGAATGTTCTGTCTAAATTACTAAAACTCGAAGATAAACTTAATAGGTGTTTGCGTAAATTAAAAAATAGTAATATTATTGCTGACAATACATACAATTTTTTATTTGCTTCTGGTTCTAATCCAGGAATTCTATATGGTTTACCTAAAGTCCACAAGCCAAATTTCCCACTAAGACCTATTCTTTCGGCATGTGGTACATTCAATTATAACTTAGCCAAATTCTTCGTTCCCTTGCTTTCAAAACTCACCTTTAATGATTATTCTATTAACAACTCGTTTGATTTTGCTAAAGAGATAAAAGAGATCAATCATGCCGATTCTCTTACTATGGCCAGTTTTGATGTCTCATCATTGTTTACTAATGTCCCGTTAAAAGAAACATTAAATATCATACTAAATAAGTTATTCACTACTGATAATACTCTTATTAATGGCCTCACTCAGACTCAATTTAAAAACCTTCTCGAAATAGTGTGTTTTGATAATCTTTTCTTATTTAATAGCAACCTTTACAGCCAAATTGATGGGGTAGCTATGGGTTCCCCGTTAAGCCCAACACTAGCAAATGCATTTCTTTGCCATTACGAAGAAATTTGGTTGAAAAATTGTCCTAGTAGTTTTAAACCCATATATTACAGAAGATACGTGGATGACACTTTCTTAATATTTAACCATCCTTCACACGTAAAACTTTTTCTTGATTATCTTAATAAACAACATAGTAATATTAAGTACACGTGTGAAAACGAAACAAATAATAGTTTACCTTTCCTGGATGTTTTAGTTAAACGGGCCCATAATAAGTTCCATACTTCACTATTTCGGAAACAAACTTTTACTGGCTTGGGAACCAATTATTTAAGTTGTATGTTTTATAAATATAAGATTAGTGCTATAGTAACATTATTAACAAGAAGTTACCGTATTTGTTCGGATTACTTTTCGTTAAACGAAGAATTTAAATTTTTAAAACAGTACTTTATTAACAATTACTACCCTTCTCATCTATTCGATAACCAATTAAAGAAATTTTTAAATAACACTTTTGATACTAAACTCCCCGTAACTACAGTACAAAAAGAAACCAGATATATTAAATTACCTTTTTATGGTTATTTATCATTGCGTATTCGAGGTGAATTGTCCAAACTACTCAAGTCTAGTTATCCCCAAATAAATTTTAGATTCGCCTTCGTCAACCCACTTAAATTATCAAATTTTTTAAAGTTCAAAGATGAATTCCCCAAAACTGTATGCCCCAATGTTGTTTACAAATACACGTGCGACAGCTGTAAGGCTGCGTATATTGGCAGCACTCAACTCCAACTGGAGGTGCGCCTTTCTCAACATTTGGGCTTGTCAGTCCGTACCAACCGTCCCCTCAGTAGCCCTCCACAATCCGCAATTAGAAACCACAGTGATGAAAACGACCATCCCCTTCACAAAACTCAGTTTGAAATTTTAACTAGATCCAATAACCTTACAGAACTCCGAATTTTAGAATCTTTGTACATCTATAGAAACAAACCCTCCCTTAATAATAATAGCTCATCCTACAAATTACGACTCTTTTGACAACCAACCGTGTTTCACAGATATACCCTTCTAATCCTCTGACCACCTAGTGTTCCTTAGACTTTGCCAAGTATGGAGGTGGATGTAAACATTGTGTATTTACCTATTGAGGTAATTTAATTTTAGTTTTTATAGTGATGAAATTTAATTTAATTTTAGTTTTTATAGTGATGAAATTTAAATGTTTTTAATTTTGTATTGATGCAATTTTCATTTTGCTTTAAGGTTTTAATTTTAATGGTCTTAATATTGTATTGATGTAACTTTCACTTTTCAATTTTGTTTTAAGGTTTTAAGACTTAACTCACTGATGATGACAAAAGATTTGTCGAAACGTCTGATGTACAAATAAATGAAAATGTTTGCCGTTGTGTTGATCCTTCTTTTCATCTGTAAGCTCCGGTTCCCTAAGGAGAAGTCAATAGCTTTGATATTAACCCAGAGATATGGCCGATCGACATTGAACTATTACAGACAATGTGAAAGAGTCTATTTGAAACTGAACAAGGCTATCTGTGATGAGAGTTTCTTGTCTAAGTGCAAAAGTTATAATATTGTGCCTAATTTCCTTAGATTTAAACTTTATAATAAACGCCTCCATAACTCCAAACTATATAAATCATGGCTACATAAATTATTAAATTTGGAGCTTCAATCGAAAACTAAAACAGTGAGTTTTCTCAAGCTGAAATATAAAAATTCTCTGTTTGGTCTAAAATCTAGGGTGTCTTATATTGATTATCATTGTTTAGTTACTAAATTTCAAACTTGCTGTGATAAAACTGTCAACAGACATAAAAGGATACATGCTGCCAAATTGGAAAAATTGGGAATCACTCAGTCGTTTTTTAATAATCCAGATAATTTTATTTGTAATTTCTCTAATAAAGTTTTAAGTATTAGAGAGAAAGAAATATTGTCGTTAGGCTTAAATTTTGATCTACCTCATTATAAACTAAATTTTTATAAATTTTTCTCTGGCTTTGAAAATCTTCTCATGAATATTAAGAATTGTGAGATCCGACCAAATTTCTCGTTTCATAACTTGGTAAAACAAGTGGAGAGCATCTCTTTTAAGAATTTTTACAATTTTAAACCCCATAAGGTGTTTTCTCCCCTCTTTAATAAGCAAGATTTTAAAATTCTTAATAATTTGAAAAAGGATAACTCTGTCATCATTACAAAACCGGATAAGGGTAAAGGAGTAGTGCTGATTGATTCAACAGTTTACATAAATAGAATGGAGACAATTTTGTCGGATACGTCTAAATTTAAAAGGGTAAAAGAGAATGTTCTGTCTAAATTACTAAAACTCGAAGATAAACTTAATAGGTGTTTGCGTAAATTAAAAAATAGTAATATTATTGCTGACAATACATACAATTTTTTATTTGCTTCTGGTTCTAATCCAGGAATTCTATATGGTTTACCTAAAGTCCACAAGCCAAATTTCCCACTAAGACCTATTCTTTCGGCATGTGGTACATTCAATTATAACTTAGCCAAATTCTTCGTTCCCTTGCTTTCAAAACTCACCTTTAATGATTATTCTATTAACAACTCGTTTGATTTTGCTAAAGAGATAAAAGAGATCAATCATGCCGATTCTCTTACTATGGCCAGTTTTGATGTCTCATCATTGTTTACTAATGTCCCGTTAAAAGAAACATTAAATATCATACTAAATAAGTTATTCACTACTGATAATACTCTTATTAATGGCCTCACTCAGACTCAATTTAAAAACCTTCTCGAAATAGTGTGTTTTGATAATCTTTTCTTATTTAATAGCAACCTTTACAGCCAAATTGATGGGGTAGCTATGGGTTCCCCGTTAAGCCCAACACTAGCAAATGCATTTCTTTGCCATTACGAAGAAATTTGGTTGAAAAATTGTCCTAGTAGTTTTAAACCCATATATTACAGAAGATACGTGGATGACACTTTCTTAATATTTAACCATCCTTCACACGTAAAACTTTTTCTTGATTATCTTAATAAACAACATAGTAATATTAAGTACACGTGTGAAAACGAAACAAATAATAGTTTACCTTTCCTGGATGTTTTAGTTAAACGGGCCCATAATAAGTTCCATACTTCACTATTTCGGAAACAAACTTTTACTGGCTTGGGAACCAATTATTTAAGTTGTATGTTTTATAAATATAAGATTAGTGCTATAGTAACATTATTAACAAGAAGTTACCGTATTTGTTCGGATTACTTTTCGTTAAACGAAGAATTTAAATTTTTAAAACAGTACTTTATTAACAATTACTACCCTTCTCATCTATTCGATAACCAATTAAAGAAATTTTTAAATAACACTTTTGATACTAAACTCCCCGTAACTACAGTACAAAAAGAAACCAGATATATTAAATTACCTTTTTATGGTTATTTATCATTGCGTATTCGAGGTGAATTGTCCAAACTACTCAAGTCTAGTTATCCCCAAATAAATTTTAGATTCGCCTTCGTCAACCCACTTAAATTATCAAATTTTTTAAAGTTCAAAGATGAATTCCCCAAAACTGTATGCCCCAATGTTGTTTACAAATACACGTGCGACAGCTGTAAGGCTGCGTATATTGGCAGCACTCAACTCCAACTGGAGGTGCGCCTTTCTCAACATTTGGGCTTGTCAGTCCGTACCAACCGTCCCCTCAGTAGCCCTCCACAATCCGCAATTAGAAACCACAGTGATGAAAACGACCATCCCCTTCACAAAACTCAGTTTGAAATTTTAACTAGATCCAATAACCTTACAGAACTCCGAATTTTAGAATCTTTGTACATCTATAGAAACAAACCCTCCCTTAATAATAATAGCTCATCCTACAAATTACGACTCTTTTGACAACCAACCGTGTTTCACAGATATACCCTTCTAATCCTCTGACCACCTAGTGTTCCTTAGACTTTGCCAAGTATGGAGGTGGATGTAAACATTGTGTATTTACCTATTGAGGTAATTTAATTTTAGTTTTTATAGTGATGAAATTTAATTTAATTTTAGTTTTTATAGTGATGAAATTTAAATGTTTTTAATTTTGTATTGATGCAATTTTCATTTTGCTTTAAGGTTTTAATTTTAATGGTCTTAATATTGTATTGATGTAACTTTCACTTTTCAATTTTGTTTTAAGGTTTTAAGACTTAACTCACTGATGATGACAAAAGATTTGTCGAAACGTCTGATGTACAAATAAATGAAAATGTTTGCCGTTGTGTTGATCCTTCTTTTCATCTGTAAGCTCCGGTTCCCTAAGGAGAAGTCAATAGCTTTGATATTAACCCAGAGATATGGCCGATCGACATTGAACTATTACAGACAATGTGAAAGAGTCTATTTGAAACTGAACAAGGCTATCTGTGATGAGAGTTTCTTGTCTAAGTGCAAAAGTTATAATATTGTGCCTAATTTCCTTAGATTTAAACTTTATAATAAACGCCTCCATAACTCCAAACTATATAAATCATGGCTACATAAATTATTAAATTTGGAGCTTCAATCGAAAACTAAAACAGTGAGTTTTCTCAAGCTGAAATATAAAAATTCTCTGTTTGGTCTAAAATCTAGGGTGTCTTATATTGATTATCATTGTTTAGTTACTAAATTTCAAACTTGCTGTGATAAAACTGTCAACAGACATAAAAGGATACATGCTGCCAAATTGGAAAAATTGGGAATCACTCAGTCGTTTTTTAATAATCCAGATAATTTTATTTGTAATTTCTCTAATAAAGTTTTAAGTATTAGAGAGAAAGAAATATTGTCGTTAGGCTTAAATTTTGATCTACCTCATTATAAACTAAATTTTTATAAATTTTTCTCTGGCTTTGAAAATCTTCTCATGAATATTAAGAATTGTGAGATCCGACCAAATTTCTCGTTTCATAACTTGGTAAAACAAGTGGAGAGCATCTCTTTTAAGAATTTTTACAATTTTAAACCCCATAAGGTGTTTTCTCCCCTCTTTAATAAGCAAGATTTTAAAATTCTTAATAATTTGAAAAAGGATAACTCTGTCATCATTACAAAACCGGATAAGGGTAAAGGAGTAGTGCTGATTGATTCAACAGTTTACATAAATAGAATGGAGACAATTTTGTCGGATACGTCTAAATTTAAAAGGGTAAAAGAGAATGTTCTGTCTAAATTACTAAAACTCGAAGATAAACTTAATAGGTGTTTGCGTAAATTAAAAAATAGTAATATTATTGCTGACAATACATACAATTTTTTATTTGCTTCTGGTTCTAATCCAGGAATTCTATATGGTTTACCTAAAGTCCACAAGCCAAATTTCCCACTAAGACCTATTCTTTCGGCATGTGGTACATTCAATTATAACTTAGCCAAATTCTTCGTTCCCTTGCTTTCAAAACTCACCTTTAATGATTATTCTATTAACAACTCGTTTGATTTTGCTAAAGAGATAAAAGAGATCAATCATGCCGATTCTCTTACTATGGCCAGTTTTGATGTCTCATCATTGTTTACTAATGTCCCGTTAAAAGAAACATTAAATATCATACTAAATAAGTTATTCACTACTGATAATACTCTTATTAATGGCCTCACTCAGACTCAATTTAAAAACCTTCTCGAAATAGTGTGTTTTGATAATCTTTTCTTATTTAATAGCAACCTTTACAGCCAAATTGATGGGGTAGCTATGGGTTCCCCGTTAAGCCCAACACTAGCAAATGCATTTCTTTGCCATTACGAAGAAATTTGGTTGAAAAATTGTCCTAGTAGTTTTAAACCCATATATTACAGAAGATACGTGGATGACACTTTCTTAATATTTAACCATCCTTCACACGTAAAACTTTTTCTTGATTATCTTAATAAACAACATAGTAATATTAAGTACACGTGTGAAAACGAAACAAATAATAGTTTACCTTTCCTGGATGTTTTAGTTAAACGGGCCCATAATAAGTTCCATACTTCACTATTTCGGAAACAAACTTTTACTGGCTTGGGAACCAATTATTTAAGTTGTATGTTTTATAAATATAAGATTAGTGCTATAGTAACATTATTAACAAGAAGTTACCGTATTTGTTCGGATTACTTTTCGTTAAACGAAGAATTTAAATTTTTAAAACAGTACTTTATTAACAATTACTACCCTTCTCATCTATTCGATAACCAATTAAAGAAATTTTTAAATAACACTTTTGATACTAAACTCCCCGTAACTACAGTACAAAAAGAAACCAGATATATTAAATTACCTTTTTATGGTTATTTATCATTGCGTATTCGAGGTGAATTGTCCAAACTACTCAAGTCTAGTTATCCCCAAATAAATTTTAGATTCGCCTTCGTCAACCCACTTAAATTATCAAATTTTTTAAAGTTCAAAGATGAATTCCCCAAAACTGTATGCCCCAATGTTGTTTACAAATACACGTGCGACAGCTGTAAGGCTGCGTATATTGGCAGCACTCAACTCCAACTGGAGGTGCGCCTTTCTCAACATTTGGGCTTGTCAGTCCGTACCAACCGTCCCCTCAGTAGCCCTCCACAATCCGCAATTAGAAACCACAGTGATGAAAACGACCATCCCCTTCACAAAACTCAGTTTGAAATTTTAACTAGATCCAATAACCTTACAGAACTCCGAATTTTAGAATCTTTGTACATCTATAGAAACAAACCCTCCCTTAATAATAATAGCTCATCCTACAAATTACGACTCTTTTGACAACCAACCGTGTTTCACAGATATACCCTTTCTAATCCTCTGACCACCTAGTGTTCCTTAGACTTTGCCAAGTATGGAGGTGGATGTAAACATTGTGTATTTACCTATTGAGGTAATTTAATTTTAGTTTTTATAGTGATGAAATTTAATTTAATTTTAGTTTTTATAGTGATGAAATTTAAATGTTTTTAATTTTGTATTGATGCAATTTTCATTTTGCTTTAAGGTTTTAATTTTAATGGTCTTAATATTGTATTGATGTAACTTTCACTTTTCAATTTTGTTTTAAGGTTTTAAGACTTAACTCACTGATGATGACAAAAGATTTGTCGAAACGTCTGATGTACAAATAAATGAAAATGTTTGCCGTTGTGTTGATCCTTCTTTTCATCTGTAAGCTCCGGTTCCCTAAGGAGAAGTCAATAGCTTTGATATATATATATATATATATATATATATAATAAGTATATTATATATATTCATACTATATATAATATATTATGATTGATATAAAAATATCTTACATTTAAGATATATTTTGCTAGATTAAATGCCTGAACCATTTGACTGCATTTTAATGAAAACCCTGATATCAAATAGCTATTTATTACTAAATGGTAACTTCGTAAGTGTCCGAAGGGCGGCTAAATCAGTATGGCCCTTGGCGCCATGAAACCTAAATCCACCTCTGTGTAACATATATATACACATACTGTATGCAGATACATGCAGGTATATCCATAATACGCATCCGCATACATAGAATATACACGCATGCCCATTATACATTTGGACAAATAGGACGGTAATGCCTTCATATATTTACATAGCAAAGAACTGTCATTAACAAGCAAATTTCATAATTTATTGGCAGACTGGAGTTGTATGGTAAATCTTGATAGATAATGCAGAGCAGCGAAGTTATGTACACTAGCTTTAAAGGTATAGAAGAAAAGAGATAAAAATACATGGAGTTTTGTCAATAGTAAGATTTACCGCACATGTTTCAATGTGGGGTTTTACTGTACAGAGAGGGTGAATTTTTGTGCATTTTTTGGTATTTTTTTTATGTAAATACGAATAACGCCGCCTCTTTCTGTACAAAAAGTGTCAAAAACTGTATCGCCCTCTAAAGGAAAAGGATGTTTTTACGGGTTCTGTATGAAGGTTTCCGTGAGTGTAATTACATGGAAATATTTTTTAATTAAGGATAATATATCTTTGAGGTCATCATGATGTTTAGCAAGGCTTCTAATATTAAAGTTCAAAAGTGTAAGTGACCATCATTCGGTTTTGTGTTGAGGTCGTTAAGAGATGTTTTGTATTTTTATCAATGAAATTGTTATCTATAAAATCGGTCGACCCAATGGGATGGGCACATGTTGGAATTTTAAGAATGAACGATAGAGAGTGGATTTGGGCGAATGAATGCATGTACAAAACATTAAAATTTGAAAGAGAGAAAGAAAAACTACACTTAATTATATTATGAGGGAGATATATGAGTAACAATTAAATGAGGATGAAGAGATTAAATTATAAGGGGAGCCCATTGGCATCATGTATACAATACAATTTGATTACCGAGTTGTAAGATGGGGAGAAATATATACATACAAACAAACAAACATTATATATGTATGCTACACACAGATCGTAAATGGAACAAGGAACTCTTCTGGGAAAATTAAATCCACTATAGTCCGAATAAGTAATGGTAAAGGACAAACACTAGTTTTTTCCTTTTCATGATGTCAGCCCGACGTGAGCAACAGGTCACTCGCAAGAAGACCCCAAAAATATAGCTTCCCTCACCAGCTATCTGCAAAGCAGATAGGATCCAGCTTTGGGACAGGCTCTAGGGTTTGAAGCATCCCAGCCCAACTACCTTCAGAACCTCAATATAAGCAAAAGAATCGTTTCATTCACGTCGGATTGAATACATCAAAGAAAAAGAGGTAACTATTGTATTTTCAGCCAAAAACCAAAACTTAAGCCTCAATTGGCAAAACTGAGCGTCCACTTTTCAAGGCACATAACATGTCCGATTCATGATGGGACCATTCTGAGTTCAATCCCATCATGAAAGGGACAAGTTATGCCCCTCCTTCTTGCAAAAAAAAAATGACCGGATATTGATTTTTAATACCTTTAAATTTTTAATACCTTTGAATTAGGACGGGAATCATGAGGTAGAAATATACGAAATTCAGTCAGCTACCAAATTTTTAAGCATTGATAATAAAGAATCAGTTTTTACGGTTCTTAGAAACCGTGATGTGTGTGAGGCCGGGGTAACTCGGGACGATACAATGCGTGCCGCTCGGAGTGGAGAGGCACAGTACTACACTACAGTAGTAACACTAGGGCCGGGTCATTATGAAGCAGCCGAGGATGTTGTGAGAGACATAAATGGCAGTTTGAAAAGATCAAATCTTACGGCTGGTTTAATGTACGAAATCGTAAACAAAGACACCGGCACATATTCTGACTAAAATCAGAGGTTAACAGAAATATTAAAGACAAAAGGCTGTTCAAAATTATAACCTAGGGCAGATATGGGCAGCCATCCAAAGCGATGCCTTTCACGAAACACAACATGACTTGTGCACTTTAATGTATCAGCTGAAATTGGAGAAATTGAACGACGGTATTCCCAAAAACAAGCTTTCTACATTCCATATTCAGCGAGTGTGAAGTGTATTTAAATCAGGACAACATCTAGGCAGGATCTGGCTACTATCACATACGAGCCTATCTGGAAAATGTCCTCAACTTTTCAAAAGAAGCGAAGAACACCTTTTTAACTGCCGAAAGTTATTATGAAGCTAAAGATGTAAGTAGTAGAAATGAAAAATTAAAAAATTCTAAAAAGAAGATATATGAATGCTTTGGGCGCCTACACACAGATTTCACATTCCAGGAGAAGATACTTGTGAATGAGGTCGATATGAAAATAAAGCTCACTCGTACGAGCCCTGACAATGGTTTAAATCTGGGGGCTGACCAAGAAGTGAGCTCGAAGCCTGTGGTGATTTATATTAGGGAAACATATCTCCTCGTTCGTCGAATGAAATTAAGCACTTCTAAACAAATACTACGGGCACTCACTATATTTTGCCCCACCCTTTTTTCTTAGCTAAATAATAGGTCATGTGGCTGAAATGTCTTTTGGGTCGTAAATTTGAACTTTGTCCGCTCCACATAACCGGATTTTTCCAGTTCCAGCCTCCCCTCCTTGTATAAAACCGCTTTTAAACGCCCTTGTATAAAACCGATGGTTAATGCAGTTTCGAAAATGGCGTCTGACAGGGATGTGCGTCGTAAACAGAGAGCCGTTATCGAGTTCTTAACTGCAGAGAAGGAAACAGTTGGAAATATTCACAAACGTCTACAAAACGTTTACAGAGATGTTGTTGTTGATCGAAGCACAGTTGGACGCTGGTCTAAACGTGTCAGATCATCGGAGAGAGAGAGAGCCAGCCTCGATGATAAGCGACGCAGCGGTCGTCCGGCATCGGCTGTGATATCTCACACTGTGCAACGTGCTGAACACCATCATTCGATCAAATCGACGTTTCAGATAAAAGGTGCTATCACTGGAGATATAAATTAGTGAAGGAAGGTGAATACGATAATTCAGCAACTGGGATACTCAAAAGTGTGCTCACGGTTTGTTCCTCGCCAACTGACTGAAGATCACAATGCCCAAAGAAAAGAAATTGCTTCCGAGTCGTTGGTTCGATACGAGAGAGAAGGGGATGACTTCCTTTCACGAATTGTGACTGGGGATGAGACGGGTACACTACTTTGAACCTGAAACAAAACGCCAATCCATGGAGTGGCGTCACACAGACTTCCCACGCAAGAAAAAGTTCAAAATGGCTCCCTCTGCACGAAAAGTTATGGCCACCATCTTTTGGGACATGAAAGGGGTGATTCTGGTTGACATTATGAAGAAATGAGAAACAATCATCTCAGAGGCATATATTGCTACCTTCGACCGGAGAGAAAACTGGAAGACGTCGTCCTTTTGCACGATAACGCAAGACCACACAACAATTTGCAAACAAGAGAGGCCATCACAAAAATGCGCTTGACTGTGTTAACCGACCCTCCATACAGCCCGCATCTGGCACCTTCAGACTTCCATTTGTTTGGGCCAATGAAGGATGCTAGTCGTGGAAGAAAGTTTCAGAGTGACGATGAGGTTGTTGAGGAGGTCAAGAGGTGGCTCCAACGGAACCCAGCGGGCTTTTACCAGCAAGGAATAAAGGCGCTTGTTTCGAGGTGGAGGAAAGCCGTAGAAAAGGGTGGAGACTATGTGAAAAAATAAAAACTTGTAAAAAAGGTCTGTAACTACTTGTGTACAAAATTTCTTGAACTTACAAGGAAACTTGGAAAAAAAAAAGGTGGGGAAAAATACACTGAGTGGCCCTCGTAGAAATTGAAAAAATTTACTACACGCCACAGTAAAATTCCTAATTAATAGAGTACAGCTCAAACTATATACGGTGCCCTTGGGGCTAACATCGAAGCAGATAGAAAATGTTGCCCTTGGAGCTCTACCTAAAAGGTTATTAATTGAAATGGAGGAACACGCTTCTCTGAATGGAAAATATAAAAAGACCGCCTTTAATTTCGAAAAATTCTGCCTTAAAATTATAACCCTATACGTCAACGTAGTCGCCTTATTAGGGGCATTAGAAACATATTATTCTACAGATGCCGAGTCCCCCTTTGCTCGAGAGCTTATAGTAATCTAGCACATATTGCCGGTACTTGCAACGAATTAGGAATCGGCGTAACACAGAAGGAATTCATCGAACAAGTTTATCTTTACCTGTTTGACATTTCTCCTGACTTATCGACTAGTATAAATACGTACATAAGTCCACAGCAGAGTGGGAACATCACAGTCAGATTGGAATTCGCCAAGCCTCTAGACGCGCCTATTAGTGTACTAGTTTACCTGGAATCGCAACCCCTAATAGAGATTGATAGGTTTATAGGTGTAGTCACAGACTTTTAAAAATGGATACGAATACACTCCAGAGAGTAATGAATAGTGTCCGATTCACACGATCCAAACTTATCGGTGTGTTTGCGAAGAATGAAACGCTGAAGCTTCCAACTACGAGACATTACGTCGGACTTATTCTAAATACGGATATTAGTGACGGAGAAGGTATTCACTGGATAGCCATTTATTTTACAAGTAGGGAACGAATGTACTATTTTAATTCACTTGGGGCATCCTTGGAATGATGCTATTATTGTAAAATTTCTCAAGCAAATGCAAATTCACCAAATAATCTGGAACTCTTACCGATTCCAGGGCTACTACGGCAATACCTGTGGCATGTACAGCCTATCCTTTCTCATGCATATGGCCCGCGGAATGAATTTACAAATTTTTTAAAATTATTAGATTTGTGTGACACTGAAGGAAATGATGCTCTGGTATGCAACTACGTAAAAAATCGGTTACCGTTTGTAGGCACTCGTTGTATTGTGTGAAGTTTTTTGCATACATATATATATATAATTGTAACTTCATCAATTGTTACAATATTGTGTAAAATTATAAAATGTACCAAATAATATTAGTTTGTGTTGCGTTTAAGCACGAAGCTTATGTTCTGTAACTTTTTAAAAATGTAATGGATGCTAATTCTGTAACTAAATTAAGTTGGACATATATATATATATATATATATATATATATATATATATATATATATAATGTATAAAAACTGAGATCATTATTACTCCTATATGTTTGAGAAACATTGAAGGTCATATTACGTAAGAATGTGTTGCATACAGTAAACGCTATTATGTATTAATTTATAAAACATTCCTCATAGCTTTATCATTTAATAAAAAGTTAAAAATACAAGGCTAATTCTTCCCGCCACACACACACATACAAGAAAAAAACTCACATCACTACATCGATGACCATACACTCGTAGGAACGATTGCCCAGTATTACTTCTCGTCCCATATTCATATCATCATCGGTTATTTGAGTTTCTTCAAATCTATTACGAAACGTTTCTACCACATCATCCAGCTCCGCCTGGGTCCTTTAAGAAAAAAGGTACGGATATAGACAGAAATTTTTTATTTATTTCATGGCCAGTTCATATATTTTTCTGAAGAAAGTTTCCGGCCCTCTGAATTATGATATAATTAATACCTAAAAGTAGAAATTTTGAATGCCATTTAAAAGAAAAACGATTAAAAATATTGCACTTCAAAATGAGTTTTCGTATAAGCAAGCTACTCCTGCTATGTATATATGTATATATATATATATATACACATACACATATATATATATATAATATATATATATATACATATAATATAATATATATATATTATATATATATATATATATATATATATATACAGGGTGTTTGAAAACTTTCTGTACAAATTGTAATGGGGGATAGGCAACACCAAGACAAACCCTTTTCGTCTATAAGTGTATGTCCGCTGACGTCATCATTCGGCGCGAGAGGACGCCGCTGCAATTGGCTAAAAGGTGAAGTGGGCTGGACTCGCGCTTGCCGCGGGCATTCTTAAATCGGACGTAGTAAGCGTAACATGTTTATTTAAAGAAGGCATGTTTATTTAAAGAAGGTGCTGAAAGTTGCGACCGGTAGCATCAATGCATGCCCGACAGCGTCGAAGCATTGACCGACGTACACGTCGAAAGATTCCCGGCATTTCGGGAACAGTTCCAGCTGCGACAGCGATTCTTGCTACGAGGTCTTCTTCTGAGTAAATGGGAGTCTCGTACACGAAGTTCTTCATGTGTCCTCACAGGAAGAAATCGAGGCATGTTAAATCGGGCGATCTCGGTGGCCAGGCTACGGGCCCACCCCGGCCTATCCATCGGTCCCCAAAAGTGGCGTTCAGATAATCCCTCACATCGTTGCTGGAGTGTGCTGGGGCCCCGTCGTGTTGAAACCACATTCGTCTACGAATAGCCACGGGAACATCTTCCAGCAGTTCCGGCAACGTTTCTTCAAGAAATATCCGATAAACCCGCCCGTCGAGTCGGGCAGGCAGCAGGTACGGCCTAATCAACTTGCCATGGGCGATACCCGCCCAAACATTGACGGCGAACCGTTCTTGATGAGCATGCACCCGTGTAGCATGTGGATTTGCGTGCGCCCACACGTGAGAATTGTGCATGTTAAACACATCCTCACGTGTGAAACAGGCCTCATCTGAGAACAGCACATAAGCCGGAAAATTAGGCTGCACCGCTGTCTGCTGCAGAAACCAGCGTGCGAATTCCACACGAAGAGGGTAATCCCGAGGAGGTTGTAATGCCTGGACTCTCTGACGATGAAACGGATGTAACTGCTGCTCGTGCAACACTCTCCAGACCAGGTCGTGGTTCACACCGAGGATACGTGCAACACCTCGCGTGCTTGCGCTTGGATTGTCCTGAAATCGCCGTAGGATTTCTTCTTCCATGTCAGGAGTGCGCACGTTTCTCTCCCGACCAGTGTCATGCATGTTTGCATGGAATGTTCCAGTTTCTCGCAGTCGCCGATGCAAATGCGCAAACGTTTGGTGGTTTGGCACACGTCTGTTTGTGAAGCGCTGTCGGTACAACCTCACAGCAGCTCTTCCGTTTCCATTGGCAGCCCCATACACCATATGCATGTCAGCCATCTCAGCAGTCGTGAAGCGCTCCATGTTACGCGTACTACGTCCGATTTAAGAATGCCCGCGGCAAGCGCGAGTCTAGCCCACTTCACCTTTTAGCCAATTGCAGCGGCGCCCTCTCGCGCCGAATGGTGACGTCAGCGGACATACACTTATAGACGAAAAGGGTTTGTCTTGGTGTTGCCTATCCCCCATTACAATTTGTACAGAAAGTTTTCAAACACCCTGTATAATATATATATATATATATATATATATATATATATATATATATACTTTGATTGCATTAACCGCAACAATACAAGATCACCCAAACCCGCAGGGAAAAATTTATAAAACAGTGTTTAAAAAGGCTAATTAATTTCGACCGGTCACAACCAAGCACTTTTCAAAGCCATAAACTAGTTAAAATGTCCAGAAAGTTATAAAACTTCCGTCCCGCGGAAGAGCTGAAGTTAAAATGACTGCGTTAAGGCATAATCACGGACAGAGAGATGGTGGCTGTCGTACGTCTGGCAGATGGCAAAGGAAAAAATTGCCAAAATTTGAAACATTCGCGATGAGAAATCTTTAAGTAAAAATGAATCCTGTACATCTGGCAGCCGGTCACGACCCGAAATTGCTCTAAAATATTTTAAAATGTTAAAAATAAAGCTATCCATACTGTAGGACAACTTAATGTTGGAAATGGTGTTTTCTGCCAAATTATAAAATGCCTCGTATATTTGTCTCTGTTCCTGTTCCCGGAGCTTCATGATCGGTTTAGAATCTGGAAGTTAAAAATATGATTATGATGTTCCCTATGCTGAACCAAGCTACTGTAAGTATTATCCGATCTCAGGTCACGTTTGTGGGAATTAATCCTTTGAATATCAATTGTCTCTCCGATGTATTTTTGAGGGCAGCCTCCACATGGGATTTCATAAACTACGCCAGAATTGTTGGAGGCTTTTGTAATAGGATGACGGACGAACGAAGACAATTTATTTGGCACAGCGGAGACTAACTTAATCTGCTGTGGCAAGAGTGAGGAAAGCCCTTTGTTAACCTCAAAGGGCACTTTCAGGAATGAAACGTCTTTATTCTGGTTCCTAGTTTTGGGAGAAAAGAAAGTTCTAGCGGCGAAATAAGCTTTATCAGTGAACAACTTGGAATAACCCAAACCCATAAATATACTTTTAATATGTAAAACTTCATCGTCAAGACAAGTGGGGTCACAAATCCTGAAAGCTCTCAAAAAGAGACACGAAATAACGCCTTTTTTAGGACAGAGAATGATTGCAAATACTTTGAAAGGTCTTTGGTTGGGATCTCTTAAAATAAGAACATCCAAAAACGAGTGAGATCCACTAATCTTAACTTCATACGTAAACTGTATTGAAGGTACAGAACTGTTAAGAAATTCCACTAGCTCATCCAAATCCACATAAGATTCCAAAATAACACACGTGTCATGAACGTAAGGAAATCAATTGACCCCCGTCACCAAAGATTCTGGCACCAAAATTCCATAAAAATGTTAGCTAAAATTGGAGAGAGCGAAGAGTTCATCGGGAAACCTGTCTTTTGTCTAAAAAATGACCCGTTAAAATTAAAATAGTTATGTTTCGAGCAAAGTCTAACAAGTTCCAAAATAATTCCATAATCAAACGGAATAGTCTCAGGATGATCATGAAACTACTCTTCCAGGAACTACAAGGTTAGATCCAAAGGGACTCTGGTAAACAAAGATACCACGTCAAAACTCACCAATTTTTTTCCTGATAAGTCTGTACCTCGAAGTTTGTCGACAAACTCTGCAGAATTTTTAAGATGTACTCCAGAGATTTGTCCTACTAATGCGAAAGGAGGCTCGAAAGCCATTTAGACAGCCGTTCAGTAGAACTTCCCACATTAGAAATAATAGGGCGAAAAGGTACTGAGGGTTTATGCACCTTTGGAAGCCCATTCCACTCGGTCTTTCAGCATGGATCCTGAAAGATTCTGCCGCCGGACCATGGAGCAGCACATCGAAACAATCCTCCGAAATCTTGAGTACGACACTGACCGTTTCGAGTCTCTCCTCACCTCCTACCTTTGCCGACTTGAAGCCGTCCGCTAAGCACAAGGAGGCAATACTAACTATTGAGTGGTTGTTTAGACGTAGAATTAGATTGTCTAAAAGATGCAACAATCAGTTTTTTTGTACCTCTATTAGTTTCATCTGTGCAGGGAGGGGAAATCATTGCTTGCCACCCCTTATATAAGGAAGATGGGGCAAATAAGATTTAAATCTTTGAAAAAGACAGAGGAAGATTACACTGTTTTTCAAAACAAGCGAGACTGTAACAAATTTGTAAAGCAGAAGGTTTTTTAGCAATAAAAAAGGACATACCATATCCAAGGGCACTTTTTGCATCGTCACTAATGTTTTTTCCTTAGTCTTTGTTTAACATAGTTAAAGGCCATGTTTATAGTGCGGCGAATAGTACTTACGAAGATAACTTTCCTAAACGTTTTCGCAATAGCCTCTCACAATTAAAAAAAGATGGTGGGCTCCATATTACTAAAGCAGACAAGGCTAACACCATAGTTATTATGGACAAAGTTGACTACATCAGAAAGATGAACGAGCTTCTCCACGACCCCGACACATACAGCAAACTTAGGAAGAACCCGCAGGATGACGTCATCAAATCATTCAATAGTGGCTTGAAACGCATTGTCAAAGATCATAAGGATTTAATTCAGCTTTTCATGTCCACTTCACCTTCTCTTCCCTACCTTTACGGTCTTATTAAAACCCACAAATCTGGCAACCCTATGCGCCCTATTATTAGCTCGGTGGGCTTTATTACTTAGAAACTCTCCAAATGGCTTGTCAATGTCTTGTCCCCCATTTTCGGAACTATCTCTGATTCACATGTAAAAATTCCATGGATCTTACTGAAAAATTGAATAATGCACGTACTGAAACTAACGATAGATTGATCAGTTTTGACGTTTGTTCATTGTTTACAAAAGTGCCGATTGACGATATGCTTGACTTTCTCTCCCGAGAATTACATAAGTATGACCTGCCACTACCTGCACACATTGTTTTGGAACTTATTAAGCTCTGCATCAAAGACTGTAAATTCACTTTCAATAACGAGTATTATCAACAAGTTTTTGGGATGGCCATGGCCAACCCCTTGTCGCCCCTCCTCTCCAATATTTATATGGAGTTTTTCGAAATTACTTACATTCCGAGAATCCTGGGGGTTGGCATCCCATGGTTGCGGTACGTCGACGATATTTTGTGTATCTGGCCCATGAATCGTGACCTGGATGACTTCCTTCTTCAGTTAAATGATCAAGTCCCCTCCATTAAGTTTACTTTAGAAGTGGAACAAGACAACTCAATCCCGTTTTTGGATGTGCGTGTACATAGGGAAAGCCCAGGTTTTAAGTTTAGTATCTCTCGGAAAAAACAAACAATTTGTCCTACGTACACTTTTACTCGGGACATGACACCCCCACTAAGAAGGTAATTTTTTCTTCAATGTTTCTCCGCGCCCTTAGGATCGCCAGTCCGGAATACTGTACATCGATGCCGAATTGGAAAAAATCAACGGTATTGGAAGTGATCTGTGTTACCCACCTGAGTTTATGGAATCTTGTCTCAACAAGGCAAAACGAACCTTCTATCGTGTGAATAATAACACTTGTACTTTGTCAAAGAATATTTTAGTACTTCCATTTTTCCCGGGCTTTTTAGGCATTGCTAATGTACTTAAACTTTTGGATATTAATGTAATATTTTCATATAACAATATTGTGAAAAATATTGTTATATGAAAACAATAGTAGAAAATAGCCCTACCAATAATTCATAGTAAAAAATAGCCCTACCAATAATTCATAGTAAAAAATAGCCCTACCAATAATTCAAGCATTATCTATAAAATTGGTTGTAAACAATGTGATTCCTTTTACATAGGTCAGACGGTAAAGGATTTTCACACACGTGTAAAACAGCATCATTATTCGTTAGAACTGGACAGTCGTCCAGTGCCATTTTTGTCCATTTGTCAGAGTTATCCCACTGTATTGATTGGAATAATGCTTCAGTTTTGTTTCACTCTAGCAACATGGTTAATAGAAATATTCTTGAGTCTGCCATTATCCAACTTACGAATAACTTCAACATAAGCAAAGGTCTTTTTCAACTCGATCCCGTTGTTTTGAATTCGATCAGAACAGAACGGATTTAGACAAGAAGGGTAGAGTGCTAAACCTTTGGTAAACTTGTATGCTTCTCTAATAACTTTTATTTTTCAATTTATTTTTATATATATCGGACTTAGACAAGCAGGGTAGAGTGCTAAAACCTGGGCAGATTTCCAGTATAAATTTGTATGCTCCTCTTACAAGTTTCATTTTTATTTTTAAATTTATTATTTTTTTAATTAACTATAACATTGGTTGGAAACAATTCATTTGATCTTGTGTTGGATTCGGGCAAAGTGCTAAAATCGATAGTTTTTCCTTAAATTTGTATGCTCCTCCCAAAATCCTTTAATTTTTTTCTTCCGTTTAATGTATATATATATATATATATTTTTTTTTTTTTTTTTTGTAACCTATATATAGGCTGTAACTCTTTATGTAATTCAGTGTTCCTGAGGATATTCGACGAAAGCGCTTGAGCACCATTCTGTGTTTCCTTTCCTTCGTGTTTTATTTATCATAAAAAATAATTTATATATATATATATATATATATATATTGTTCTACATCTCGAATATATATATGTAAGAATCATTTTTATATGAAAATAAAAAAAATCTGGTCTAACAATTAAATTACACTATGAAATATTAATTTCTTCAACATCATATTTAAAAAAATATTTTAGCCCTATATTTTGGGCATATACATTTTCATAATTCACCATTTTATTTGAGTTAATTAATTTATAATTAACAATTCATATTTTGTAGATGCATTGAATTCGATCTACTTTTTTAATATATATATATATATATATATATATATATTATATATATAAGATAGAGAAATAGATATTAATAACAGTAATAGATAATAATGAGAGAGAGAGAGAGAGAGAGAGAGAGAGAGAGAGCGAGAGAGAGAGAGAGAGAGAGAGAGAAGAGAGAGAGATGCTTCAGAATAAATTTTGAGGCTTTAATGTACAGAGTCTCGGATAAAATCTTGACGACGGGTATAGTGGTCGGTGAGAAGTGAATTTTGGCCTCATTAATTCGCACTGAATTCAAAACAACAGGTATCTCAATTCATCAGAAAAAAAAATTGAGGATTGTATTTAGGTACACCACTTAGATAATATCATGGAGAAATGGTTTTAGTAGACGGAAAAAGGTTATTTTATCTTCCAATGCGGGGATAGATAAGGAAAATTTGGCGTCAATAAGTCGCGCTGAATTCAAAACAATAGGTGTATTGAGCTAATCTGACAAAAAGGAATTCGATGAGAGAGTCACAAAGTGAATATTTTCTGATCTTTATTGTGCTTTATTGAGATTTCATTTGTTGTTCTATACTGTGCGTTTAATACTTGAATTTACATGGCATTAATTGAAAAAATATATCTATATACAATATATATATATAATATATATATATATATAGATATATATATTATATATATATATATATATATATACAATATATATATTGTGCATATATATATATAATATATATATATATATATATATATATATACATATATATATATTCTGATCTTTATTGTGCTTTTTGAGATTTGATTTGCTGGTAAATACTGCGTTTAATATTTGAATTTACACGGCATTAATTGAAAAAAATATATACATACACACTCAAAAGAATCATCTCTTCCGATCACATATAAATAAAACTTTAGGTATGATGTGGAACTTGGGCTCGTTTTCTCTTAGGCATGATTCGCTTAGTACAAAGGAATTTGACCTTAAATCCCCATACTTTTAAAGTGTCTAGTGAATATCTCGTCTCTCCATATACTTGCTATTTGATTTTTACCTGTAAAGTACGTATATATAATATATATATATATATATATATATATATAACATTTGGTTAGCTTCTACCCGAATTGTTCATTCTGACGAAGATCAAGCATTTCAATTCACCTTAGACCTACAGTTTAACGTGGAATCCGAAACACGCCCCACCAGCATCCAGCGTTTTAACCACTAGGCCACTTAGGGTACCCATTTAACTACCAATCACTTTCTTTATTGTGTGGAAGGATGAACAGCTGGGTTTTGTTGGGCGCTGGCTGCCATCATCAGATCTCGAACCTGGTACCGGTGGATTCGTAGTCACGGCGCTAACACTACACCACGAAGCGCATATATATATATATATATATATATATATATATATATACATACACACACACACTCCTTTAGATTACGCCTTCTATCTCGTCAAGGAATGTCTGTTTGTTTGTTTGTTTATTTCATAAAGGAAGTCGTGGAGGAAATTTTTTTCCTTTTTTTTTGTTAGCCGAGCATGAACATCTATTCCATTTATATATATACACACACACACACACACACACACACACACACACACTCTTCTGATTAAGCCTTCCATCTCGTCATGGAATGTTTGTTTGTTTCATAAAGGAAATCGTGGAGGAAAAATTGCTCCATTTTTCTTTTTAATTTTTTTGAGGGCCCACCATGAACTTCTACTCCATTAATATATATATATATATTAGGGTGGTTCCATCTATAATGGAGAATTTTTATTTTTATTATTTTTTCTTCTCCAACCCGTCATTTGGTGCCAATTGCGATAGACACTCCATATTTAAAGTATTTTTTTGAATCAGACAATATTTAGGGAGGGGCTGCACAAGCTGATATAAATTTTGGTGTTTTATGATTTTCAGGTGATTTTCATCAATTTTCCAATTTTAATAAATCTCTTTAAAATGCGTTTCTATGTAATGATGGGCATTCATATATATTGTTTAACAGTGTTTATAGTGTCTAATCTATATGTTATTCTAATGTTATCTTTATTTCTATTTTTTCAGATCACAGCGACAATGGCACTTGCTAAAGTAACGTGCTCAAAAACTGCAATCTGGCTTGTTGGATGGACGGAAACGGCTTTCAAGTGCTCCAAACTTCCATCTCGTGAAGTGCTGAGGATGCTTTTCCATTACCATAACTGCGAACAAATGAGCCTAAAAGTGAGCAGTGCAAAGACTTCTGAACTTCTACTTCCAATCTGAAAAAGAACTAAAATTCCAACGAAGATCCCAATCACGTGGTAGAACATATCAGAAAGCTCCATGCTGAATGGCAAGGGCTAAAGAAACTAATAAATCGCACGTCGGCGAAGAACCTGGTGAACCAACAGATGTTCAGAGAAAGGCTGGATGATTTGTTCGACATTGCCCACCGTGAGGCAATGTCTATCATAACATTTGAGGAGGACCTGCAGTTCTTGAAAGCCCAACGAGAGAAGGGTCGCAAAGGTACGATAGGAGGACTCGATCAAACATTAGCTCTCCATGAAAAACGTGTGATGAAGAGGAAGGCTTCTGCGGAAAATCGAACATTGAAAGCCACGTCAGAAGCGGCAGTGGCAACTGAAGTCACTGTATTAGATGACTCGTCTTCTGACCCATCTGACCCAGAGGCTGAATTCGCCGTACCGCTCATGCCCAAAACTCCACGACTGCGAGGCACGATACCAGGTAGCTGCAGCACTCGACCGGACTAAATCTAGTAATCGAAATGCTGCCCATATTTTTCCGGCAATGGCTTCTACGAGTCAATTCCGTCCGCACGTGGAACAGCTCATCATCAGCACCAGCTCTATTCGACGAGCAAGAATGAAACACAGAGAGGCTATTACTGCCGAAATCAAAGCCGCTTTTGACCCTAATGTGCCACTGATCCTGCACTGGGATGGGAAGATCATGGATGATCTCACTGGACCTGTTCGAGAGCAAACTCACAGGCTCCCGATTTTGGTGTCTGGACATAATGTGGTAAAGCTGCTCTCAGTCCTAAAACTTCAAGACGCACGTGCAGTTACTACAGTATGTCGCAGGCAATTGTTGAGACCATAGATGAGTGGGGATTGCGGACCAGCATCAAAGGTATATGTTTTGATACCACAGCCTCAAACACTGGAATGAAAGGTGGAGTATGTATCAGGTTAGAGTCTGAGATTGGCCGTGAACTGTTGAACGTGGCTTGTCGCCATCACGTCGCCGAAATCATGTTGGAAAAAGGTTTCAGCCTTCACGAGGTTTCAAAGTCTCCCAACATAGAGATCTTCGAGAATTTCCGAGACATTTGGCCTAAACTGGATAAAACATCCTTCACTACAGCAGTAAGTGACGAGAGCACAGCATCTACAGATCTACAGAAGCTAAGGCTAACAAAGACCTTATGATCCACTCTAAGGTTAGCACGAGAGAAAGGAAAGAGTAGGGGGTAAAGAGAAAAAAAATAAGGGGTTAAATAAGTAGCAACACCTATCACTCATGGGTTAATATTCATTCAGTAAAAGAGAAAAAAGACTCAGCATCATCATCCGCCGGCTACTGCCGACAAGTCATAAAAATAGTCGGAGTGAATAGAAAAGGGGTGAAAGATGAAAAGAAGTAAAATAAGAACGCTTACATACCATGCAAACGCAGTTTGAACTCATAGTCATACCATGCAAACTAAAGACATGCAAGTAAAGAGAGTTACAGACATGCAAGTAAGGAGAGGATAAGAAAAAAAGAAGTACGTAAAGTTAAACAAAAAGTGGGTTAGTTTACTGTAGGAGCTACATCTACGTTGATGTTAGTCTAATTTTTTTAGTATTTTTTAAAATTTTATTGCTGGCATCACACGCTGGCATGTCACAAGCTGGCATTAATCGTCAACAGACTCATCCTCGAACCCCCCCCAGAGCTCCTGTTACTAATTGTTTTTTTATTTTAAACAACGTTAATATTTTTAAAATGCCTATCTAAACAGTTCTTAAACA
Organism: Bathynomus jamesi; assembly: GCA_023014485.1. Classification (NCBI taxonomy): domain Eukaryota; kingdom Metazoa; phylum Arthropoda; class Malacostraca; order Isopoda; family Cirolanidae; genus Bathynomus; species Bathynomus jamesi. The sequence continues at coordinate 195,072 of JAJOZX010004687.1, read as the reverse complement.
TATTAACGATGGTAGAGTGAACGACTGACGCGAGAAGATTATTCCATTTATCAATTACTTTAAACGTAAAGAAGTTTTTAACAATATTAGTAAGGAAACGTCTGCCACGCAACTTAAATCCGTTATTACGAGTATTGCTATTATCGAAAGTGAAGAGTTTGTAAAAATTTATGTTATCGATGTTATTAACGATTTTGAAAACTTCAATAAGCTCCACCCTTAATCTCCTAGTTTCGAGTGAATGCAAATCTAACACTTTAATCATATCTTCATAAGGCTTGTTGCGCAATGACGGAATTAGTTTCGTGACACGACGCTGAACCCTTTCTAACCTATCAATATCCTTGCGCAAATACGGGCACCAAAATTGAACAGCATATTCTAAATGAGGCCTGACTAGGGACTTGTAAACGGGCAATATAATATCCTTCGATTTAAATTCGAAATTACGCGCTATGAAGCCTACCATCCTATTAGCTTTTGCGCAAGCCTGCAGGCACTGGTTCCTAACCTTTAAATCGTTAGATACGCGTACGCCTAAATCTACTTCATCGTCAACGCTCGCTAACTCTCTACCATCCATCGTGTACGTGTAATTATTGTTACGAGTACCTACATGCAAAACTTTACATTTGTCTATGTTAAATTGCATCTGCCACTTATCCGTCCACTCCATAATCCTATTTACATCGTCTTGAAGCCTATTTCTATCGTCCTCGTTAACACCCTTACCGCCTACTTTAGTATCGTCCGCGAATTTTGACACGTTACTAGTCAATTCTACATCTACGTCGTTAATGTAAATTACGAATAGCATTGGGCCTAACACTGAACCCTGTGGGACACCGCTACCTACATCTAACCACTCCGATTCACTACCATTAACAACGACCCTCTGTCTCCTAGCACGACGCCATTCCTCTAACCAGTTAACTACCTGACGGCGTATACCGTGCGCTTTAACTTTCGCAATTAATCTTTTATGCGGAACTGTATCGAACGCCTTTTTAAAATCTGAATAAATAACGTCAGCTGCTCTATGCCTATCGTATTCGCGCACTATTTCGTTATAAAATTCTAACAAATTAGTTAAACAAGATCTATGGCGTCGAAACCCATGCTGACTACTATTAATCAAATCTCTACTTTCTAAGTGATCGATGATACGATTCCTAACTACGGATTCCAAATGTTTACCGACAATTGACGTTAAGCTAATGGGCCTATAATTGCTAGCTAGTGTGCGGTCGCCTTTTTTAAAAATAGGCGTAACATTAGCTAATTTGAAGTTTTCAGGAATAATCCCCGTTTCGAGTGACTGATTAAAAATCTTCGTTAAGGGGCCTACAATAACGTCTTTCAAATCTTTCAAATGTCTGGGATAAAAAGCGTCAGAGCCTGGAGCCTTGCTAACTTTTAGCCTATAGATATAATGCGCAATCTCACCCTCGTAAACAGTTATTTCATCCAAAATAGTCTCGCTACTAAATGGAACGATATCGTCCACGTCGGGGACATTATTTTCGTCTTCTACGGTAAAAACTGTCGCTAAAAAGTTTTTGAAAATACCCGCCATCGCCTGAGCGTCAGAAGCCAAAGCGCAGTTAACATCCACTAGAGGGCCTATGTTATCTTTTATCGGCTTACGATTATTAACGTACAGTACTGGCCAAATTATTAGGAATTTTTTAAAAATTTCATTTTTGGTATAAAATGTTAAATTAAACCAATTTTAAACGTTGAAAAGTTATTTATTTCTACACAAGAATACATGGTCATTATTTAGCAATAGTTTAGTACTTAGTTTGACCCCCCTTAGCTGCCTTAAGGGCTGCGACACGCTTCGGCATGCCATGAATCAATTTTTTGCATAATTCCTTAATACGTGTAGAGTGAAACCAGACTTGAATAAGTCGCTCTATGAGTTGGTGTTTTGTTGTTATCGGCGTTTCATGGATTACGTCCTTTAAAATACACCATAAACTTTCGATTGGGTTCATGTCTGGAGAATTTCCAGCCCATGGGAGCAACCGAACACTATTTTCATGACACCATTTTTTAACCGACTTTGCCGTGTGGCATGGAGCTGAGTCTTGTTGAAAAATCCAACGTCTATTACCATACCATTCCCTTATTTGAGGCAGTAGACGTCTTCTTAGTACTTCTATATACTTGACTTGGTTCATATTCCCCTCAACAATGCTCAAACGACTAGTTCCATGCACAGAAATTGCTCCCCAAACCATGATCTTTTGTGGAAATTTCACCGTTTTCATCAGACACTCAGGCAAAAATTCTTCTCCAGGCCTCCTTCTTACACTTTGAACACGATCGTCAAGCACGGCAATCGTTGACTCATCGGAGAACACCACCTGCAATCAAAGAAAGCCCTGTGAAAGAGTCAGTGCATAGCGTATGAAGTACAGCTAAAACGAAATACAGTATGACTTGCTGCTTTACAGATATTTTTACTGCAGTTTTATCACGTACTGTAAATACACTTCTATGCATACTGTATTTACTGTATTAACATTCTATTTAATGTTAAATATTATTCTTACCTGTTCCCAATCCTCACTAGTCCAGTTAATGTGTTCCTTTGCCCATGCAAAACGTGCCTTCTTCATAGCCTCAGTGAGCCTGGGCTTCTTCCTTGGGCGGTAGGCTTTGAAGCCGGCAGTTAGAAGCCTCCTGTTGACTGTTCTACGACTAATATTGATGCCATCAGCCGCTAGACTACTGGAAATGTTTTTGCAAGTAGCTCTTCTATTTCTAAGAGACAAAATTGCAATCTGTCTATCAGTTCTTGGAGTCGTTACCCTTTTTCTGCCGCATCTTCCAACCCTTTTGGGGCCTACATTTTCTCCAAATACCATTTTTTTCTTAATACGAAGTACTGACTGTGGTGAAACATGGAGTTTGGCAGCGATTTCCTTTTGTTTAAATGTAGAAGAAGTTAATAAAACCTGTATTTGCCCAATTTTCCGTGGACTCAAGTCATTCTTTCGCCCCATTTTCAAATTCACTTAAAAACTGTAACAAATAATTGCCGAAATTGGGTAAATACACTATTTAAATTAAACGGTAGTTACAATGACACGTAAAAGAAAGAGAAACACACCCGCATCGCACGACAACCAAACGACAACTGACGAAAAAACACGCTTCGTTCGACTAAAGAATTATGCAAAAAATTGATTCATGGCATGCCGAAGCGTGTCGCAGCCATTATGGCAGCTAAGGTGGGTCAAACTAAGTACTAAACTATTGCTAAATAATGACCATGTATTCTTGTGTAGAAATAAATAACTTTTCAACGTTTAAAATTGGTTTAATTTAACATTTTATACCAAAAAATGAAATTTTAAAAAAATTCCTAATAATTTGGCCAGTACTGTATTCAAAAAACTTTTTTGGATTATGTTTACTATCCGCAGCTATAAGTATCTCGAAGTTACGCTTTGCATTCATAACTGATCTTTCAACCTGACGTCTAAGCTCGATATATCTATTAAAGTTAGTTGCCGTGCCATTGCGTTTATTAAGTCTATACGGTCTGTTACGCTCGTTTATGAACTCGCCTATTTCTGTAGTCCACCATTTGGGCCTACCATGTTTTCTAGCGCCCTTGGGTATACGAGGAATAAACTCCCTTTCAATATTTATAAAAACTTTCTTTAAACGCCTCCCAATGCAAATTTTTGTCATTACCCATAAATAAGTTATCCCAGTCCACTACTCCCATCCTATCCGCAAAACTATCGAAATTAGCCCTACGAAAATCAGGGGCTTCTATTACGCTACTATACTTAGTGTTTTCTATCAATAACTTAAACCTAAGAATTTGATGATCACTACATCCTAAACTCTCGCCCACTTCTAAACCTTCGACTATATTTTCGCCGTTCGTCATCACCAAATCTAAAATATTGTCACCACGCGTTGGTTCGGTAACCATCTGTCGTAAAAAATTATCCTCCATGAACTCAAACAATCTCAAACCCTCCTCATTACCAGTAAAATCTCGTAATTAACATTATGGCAGTTAATGTCTCCGACAATTATACTATTCCGATTGTGAATAAAGTTATCAAGAAGTGCGTAAAATCTAGTATCGGTATCGAGGGGTTGAACGGGAGGTCTACAGTATAAACAACAACAAATTTAAAACTAATACTACGCGCCCTAACTTCAACGCATATCGCATTAATTGCTGCCGGAAAATGTATCTTAACCTCGATAGCCCTAAGGGAATTACGAATGTACAGCAAAACGCCGCCACCAAACCTATGTAACCTATAATTAGAAAAGAGTTTAAAACCCAGTATATCAAGTTCCCCCAACAAGTCCCGAGTCACGGTATTTAACCAAGTTTCAGTGATAGCAACTATATCATAGTTGCCGGAATAAATTATCGCCTTAAATTCGTTTAATTTATTTCTAATACTACGCGCGTTACAATAAAAGACGTTTAAGTTATTTTTTACCACGGGCCGGCGTTTTAAACTATTTTTCACGTCGGGCCCGCGTTACTCGGACTCACAACGTTTAAAGAAGCCTTCGACCTATAGAGCTTTCGTACGTTTTCGTCAATTAACCTAACTCTCCTAGCATTACCTATTTCATTAAAATGCACCCCCATCTTTTATAGAAAGGGTAGGATCACTGAATTCGGACCACAGCTTTACGAACGGTACATTTTCCTCAGCACAAATCTCTTCTAATTTATTATTAAAAAATATTGTTTTAGACATAATCCTAAGACCCAAACCGTGCCTAGGGGTAATACCTAAAACTAAAGACTTATTTGACCTCGCCTTTAGGGACCTAATTAACCCCCTATATCTCTCCAAAAGGTCAAGCACTCTCGTATCGGGCCTATACGAGTCGTTGCCCCCTACCATCGTCACCAACATCGAGTGACGGGAGGCAACGTCAATCGTGTCCACCTCGTCTCTAACTCTGTCAACCCTGGCCCCTGGGAGACAGACCCTCCTCCTCTTGGTTGGATGCCGTTTAACGAACTCTATGTCCTTATGGCGCACTAAAGAGTCCCCAATTAAAATAGTTTCCCCCCATTCACGTCCCTTTCAAAATGGGCGAAAACGTTCGAAACCTCGATGGGGGGGGGGGGATTCCTATCACCTATCGTACGCGGCCTAGCTCCACCCTTAACTTCTCTAAATCCCTCCCAATCTACTAATCTCGGACCAACCTTAACCCCTTCCTCAACTCTATCCAACCTTCCCGACAAGCTACCTAAACTAGAAACTAGGTTACGCACCTCACTCTTCAAATTACTAACGTCTTCAACGTTAGTATTGGTTCTGCTTTCGTCAACCGTAGCCCTACCCTTGCCCTCCTCAAGTGTTGCAAGGCTTTCCGTTACCTCACGTACACTGCGTTTTATGTCAACTATTTCTCCATTAACTCGCAAAACAAACAAACTGATCTCTCGGTAATCGCCATAGGACCGCCGTTATAATCTTTAAATTTTGAATACCACCGGTTTACCCCACACCTAACACACGACGCTTTCTGCGACGGCATCGCGCAGTTAAAAATTAGTTTATAACTGTCACAAGTTTTAGTTAAATTAAGACGGCACGCTATAAAAACTTTTAAATCGCTAAAAACCACTAATATTAAATTACTTAACTATAACACTGTGAATATAAACGCAAGTATATAAAATTCAAAACTTTCCAAAAGTAAAATTCTTAGCAATATGTGATCGCCCCATGGAAAGATGAAGTCAGTGAATTTGCGGTTGATCAGTTGAAGAAACCACAACCCAGAGATGATTACCGTGAGCTGATGGAGCTCGCAATCATTTTCTTGGGAGCTGTTCCTCCACGCGGAATACATTTTCGGTATCCTGGAGCTATTCATCGTGCTCGCTGGATGGCCAGGGCTATCTACTCTATCAAGATGTGGCTCTTCCGCAACCAGTACAGCCCACAACAGCCTGGGACGACTTGGTCACGAAAGTCCCGTGGACCATCTTACAACGAGAAACTTTAGCATCATCTAAAAGAGCTGTGTCTCTTTGTTACTTCGATTTACGTTAGATACTGGTTCCAGACTACATCGTCAACAGAAGCTCCAAAGAATGATCTCGCCCTGCTACGTGCGCTGTCTGTATATCCAAACAAAGTCGTTGGAATGGCAGCGAGTAAAGCATTTGCCAACCATCTGAGGTATCTTTCCGAACTACTGGTGGGCTTTAGTTTCTTTGATGAAGAAGTGTCAGCAGAGGAGAAACGAATGATGGTGTCAGCCATCAAAGAGAAGGACGGATCTGCGAATCCTCAGAAACGCATTGCGCCTTCCTTGAGCCAGCATCAAGGGAGTTGCATGACTTCACGAAATCAACGATGAATTTCTTCAAAATTCTCTGTGTGTCTCAGAAGTTCTTGGAGCACGACCCCAGCGAATGGGGAAACCAGGAGTCGTATCGGAAGAGTCGTGAGGTTGCCCACTCAGTGAAGGTAGTAAGTGACCTTGTAGAACGTGGCGTTGCACTGATACATGAATTCAATGCTTCAATCACACGCAACGAGGAACAAAAACAGTTCCTTCTACAGGTCGTTCAGGGTCATCGGAATATGTTCTCTGCACCAAAGAAGAGTGGAACCATCAAGAGGTCTCGTTCAACATAATAATAGATGTTTGTGATTTATTTTCGGTCTCGTTCAACATAATAATAGATGTTTGTGATTCATTTTCGGTCTCGTTCAACATAATAATAGATGTTTGTGATTCATTTTTTTTGGACACATTTTATAATACTATATATTATATATTTACGGGAAAATCCCAAACTTTGATTGGCATGTGCAAGTCCTAAATGTAGTTTGATCTCAAAAATACTTTTACTGTAATGTTTCTATACCTAATGGCACCTGATAGCGGGTTGGTCGTTATATTTTGCTGACTTTCATTTTTTGGAACCACCCTAATATATATATATATATATATATATATTATATATATATATATATATATATATATATATACATATACACCCTTGCTGCGATTAATGAAAATGGGATCCCGGACAGTGCAACAAAGAGTGGCTATTGTGGAACGTAATTTGACAAACAACGCTTCCATCGTTGCCGCTCAAAGAGCTTTTTTATTGAAATTCAACACACGTTCTGCTCCTTCTGATCGAGCTATTCGACGGTGTGTCGCTAAATTTCGTGTGGTAAAGGGTCAGGGAGACGAACCAAGTACTGGGCGTCCTCGGATAGGCCGAAGTCCTACTCGTATTAAGATGGTTCGTGAAAGCGTTGAGGAAAATCCACATCAGTCCGACGACGCAGCCAGGAATTAGACATTTCAAGAAGTTGCTTACATCGAATTTTAAGAGAGGATATCAATTTTTACCCCTACAAAATTCAAATTGCTCAAGAAATTAAACTACAAGATCATCAGAGTTGGATAACGTACGCTATTTCTATTTTAGATTTACGCAATGAAAAAGATTTTCACCAGATATTAAATTTGTAATTAAAATCGCAATAAATACATTTTCAAGTGCTACAAACCTTTTTTTATTTGATCCTTAAACAAAAAAGTTATAGCCAAATAAAACCCCTCCAAGACTTCTGGGACACCCTTTATATATATATATATATACTCTTTCAGATTGTGTCTTCTATCTCGTCAGTGAATGTCTGTTTGTTTGTTTGTTTGTTTGTTTCATAAATGAAGTCGTGGAGGAATTTTTTTCTTTTTATTTTTTTGTGGGCCCAGCATGAAAATCCACAGGGTGTGGCAAAACTAATCACCCCATTTCAACTGACTGTACATTTTTGTTAAATTAATTTTTTCAATTTTCCATTTTCAGAAATAAAATAGAGGGTTGGGGAGTTCATTACGGACCGCTATACACCTCGGCAGCGTGCAGCAATTGTTGAAGGTTATTTCAAATACAATTCCTCAGTTGTACAGACATAGAGAGACTTTCGCAGCACTTTTAACATCCGAACAGCACCAACTCCGCAGACTATTCGGAAGTTGATTTCTCGATTTCGAGATTCAGGAACAATGGCGATTCAAGGCGTAGTGGTAGACCTCAAACAAGTTGTTCCCTGAAGTTTTGAGAACTGTCATGTAAAACGACATCGAAAGAGCAAGAATTTGTGAACGCAATGGAGGTGGCCATTTATCAGTTATTGTTTTCCATACATAATTCAATTGAATTTCCATGAATAAAAGAATAATAATACTATTTATAGTTTGTCTTTTTATTATATTTTCAAATCATAAGCAAAACAGATGGGGTTATTAATTTTACCCCCACCCTGTGTGTATATATATATATATATATATACATATATACACTCCTTCAGGTTAAGCCTTCTGTCTCGTCAGGGAAGGTGTGTTTGTTTCATAAAGGAAGTCCTGGAGGAAAACTTTTTCTTTTTTTGTGGGCCGAGCATGAACATCTATTCCATTAGCATACTCCTTCTGATTTATCCTTCTAAGCCAACTGTCTGATTAAGACTTCTCTGCCAACTGAGGCTGTTAAGAGCTCCAGTATGCGACGAGACATGCCAGTGAAAAGATCTTCTCTCCTCTCTCCTAGGTTCCTTCCCCGGTCAGGTTAGGATACCCCTTTTGGGGGAGGTCATTCTCCCGGACCTTCCTTCAACCTCCTCTCCCCCTTTCATGCATCTTGGGGGCTAAACCCCCTCCCTCATGGGTGGCAACCCCTCTCCACCATGGGTGCCAACCCTCCTTCCCCATTTGCAACACTGAACAACATTGCATTGCAATTGCACTCTCCCATTTTGCGGTCATACTACTAATGTTCACTACAGATCGAAAACAATCCCAAAATACAATTGGGTAAACGTGTTAAAACGGCTACACTAACACTTTGGGCGTGCATTTGTTATTCAGGACTCGTTTCCTTTGTTCATATCGAGAGATACGATGGATGGAAAACGCTATTGCCAGTTATTGAGGGATAAAGTTTTGCAACAGTTTACTGATGGCTTTGGCAGGAATTGGTTTCATCAAAATGATTGAGCGCCGCCACATTACTCTGCAGCTGCCCGTGAGATTTTGGATAGGAACGTTTAAGGAAGATGGCTGTTGGACGGCGAGGTCTCATCAAGTGGCCAGCCAGATCACCTGGTTTAACCCCATGTGATTTCTGGCTTTGGGCTTATTTTCGTGACAAACTCTGCTGTACACTCCTGGTTTCATCTATCCAAATGTGAATGCCCTTCGCCGCAGAAATGATGAAGAATTGAGAAGAATCCAACTCGATATGTTCAGAAGAATAATGAAGAGTTTCACAGAGAGAATCCACAAACGTATGATATTGTTATTGTTATTGTTATTGTAATTAAATTACAATTTAAAAAAATATTTTTAAGAACAAAATTCTTACTGACTTTTTGTTTGATTTGTTTCATTTCATCATCTGTATAATAATGTTAGCTAAATAGTTACACAGTATGTATAAAATCGTTAAAGACTTTTCTACCACCCTGTAGAGTATACATATATATTTAGGTAAAATCTTTTAAATGGCGTATCAGTTAATTTTATAAAAGTAGGGTGCAATTTCCAGCTAAACAAGCAATTACATGCTCTTTATTACATCATTAAGTTAGTTTTTTATTCCGGCAGTGAAAATGTGGTCATTCTTACACTGTTGAAAACGAGTGAGTGAGAGAGAGAGAGAGAGAGAGAGAGAGAGAGGAGAGAGAAGAGAGAGAGAGAGCGAGATTTTTGTTTAAAATAGTTGACGACGTAAGAACACATAATTTACATATATTTTATACTGTAGTAGTTGTTGTTAATGATATTTCATGTTATGATAGAAATTTTGGGAGGAGGATTACATTTCGAGCTTGTACACTGGCACTCATAAGTATTCGCACAGAGAAATATTTCAATTTAACTGAATATAATATATTCGTTCTTATCTTTTGCATCATGCATAGGATAGTTATGAAAAGTTTACCGTTCATTCGGAAAAAATTTAACAAATAAAAAAAATTAGTTCAACGCTAACATATAATCTAAAACATTAAAAATTTTTAGGAAAATAAAAAAAAAAGTTAAAATGCAAAAGTTTTCTTACATTTACAAAATTATTTGATACTTTGTGTGTCCACTTTTTGCTTGAATGATTTCAATGATTCGTTTTGGGTATTTTTCTACAAGGTTTCGACATTTCTCACTAGAAATTTTAGCTCATTCTTCTAAAGGAAATTGTTGTAATTCATTCAGATTGGAAGGGTTTCTCTTGCTGACAGCTTTTTTCAAATCAAACCATAAATTCTCGATTAAATTGATATCTGAGTTTAACTGGGCGGGCTACTAAAGAGTTTCAAAATTATTTTGTTAAAGCCATTTCGTGGTGTTTTTTCTTTTATGTTTGGGATCATTATCTTGTTGCCATACGCAGGTGCGATCCATTCATAACTCCCGAACTGAAGGCAATATATTTTCTTCTAAAGTTTCTTAATATTTCCTCGAATTCAAGATTCCATTGATGACAATAAGATTTCCTGGACCAGAAGCACTAAAGCATCCCCAAAGAAGCAAACTATCACTCCATGATTCGCGTGGGACAGCTATGGGGCACCTGACCTCTGATCTTTCTGCTATCTTTTATTGGGGAAAGAGAAAACCGTTGTTGCTTTTAATGCCTCAAACACTCAGTTCCCTCATCTGTCTACTCGTCACAATCTTCGACACGACTATCCCCTTACCTTCAACAACACACAACTCAATCCTTCCTCTTCTCTTAACATTCTTGGCGTTTCATTTTCTCTTGATCTTTCTTGGAAAGATCCAGTGCTGTGCCTGCTAACTCCTAAAGTTAGCGTCGCTAACGCTAACGCTAACTACTATAAAATATAGCGCCGATATCGCTAACGCTAAGCATTTCAATAGTTAGCGTTGCTAACGTTAACGGTAATTTTGTCGTTAATTTTTCTGAAACCACCCCAATTCATATATGTCTATGACCTCCAATCTTTTAAATTCAGTGTGTCTAGGCATCTCGAAAAACCTGGAACTTGATTGTGTCTCTCTGCTTCTTTTCGGAGGAGAGTTCGCCCTTGGCCTCTCCTTCCTGCTTGTAAAAAAAAAAATACCATCACCATGTTTAACCGGAGAAAGGATGTTTTTTTTCCTCGAATGGAGTATTTGATTTTCGGTAAACATACCGTTGTTTGTTGTTTCGAATAATTAAATTAATTTTGGTCTCGTCTTTCCAGAGAACTTTCTTCCAGAATGCAAATCCATCTTTAAATGAGCTTCTTTGTGCGCTTTTCGCAGAAGAGGTTTTCTTCGTGCAACTCTTCCATGCAGACCATTTTTTCTCAATGTACAGTAGAGGGATGGACATCGATCTTAGACAGTCTCATGTTTGGCAAGTATCACTTGCAGTTACTCGTTGATTTGCAGCAGCCATTCTTTCAATCCGGCTAGTTGTACGTTCTAAAATCTTGCAGCGTCTTAGTGGAGTTTTGATTGTTCCAAAGCTTTTCTATTTCTTTATAACTGCAGCAACGATGGTAAATGGAATTCGAAGTTTTTCTTCTATCTTCCGATAACTCTTTCCAGACTCGTGTACAGCAATAATAGATCTCTTAAGATCTGTAGACAGCTCTTTACCACGATGACCCATTGCTTACTAATGGCTTGTACAGTCATCCGTATTCCATGAAGTTTCACAGAGAAAATTTTAGAATTCAGAATTGCCAACAGTCTCTAATCAATAAACAGCCAACTAATGACAAAAATTTAAAATTCTTGAAGCCACACAAACTATTAGATAATTTTGTAAATAAATGTCTGAAAACTTTTGCATTTTAACTTTATTTCTTTCAAATTCTTTGATGTTTTATATTATATATTGGAGTTAAAGTAATTTTTTTTATTCGTTAAATTTTTCCAAATGACCAGTAAACTTTTCATAACTAGTATCTTATGTATGGTACGAAAGAGAATGACGAATATAACTTAAATATTTATCTATACGAATACTTATGAGCGCCACTGTAAGTAATTCATTTCATGCATTCTTCACTTTCAAGTTTTTATTCAGCAAGATCATTGAGATGGGCTGTAGAAAAGTGTCCGAAAGGAGAAGCACACACACACACACACACCCACACACACACACACACACACACACAGTTACAAGGAGTTACAATGACAAGAGGAAACCTCAAAGACCTTTCGTCCACTTAGTCCTGTTATTAGATTAGTGCATTTTTAATTATTCTCGCAGCAGTAGAACAGTGGGTAGAAAAGCATAAGGCTCTCTCCCCACCCTCCGCAAGAGGTAGGTACGGAAAAAAGGTTGAAGAAAGTACCCTGATCGTGGAAAAATAGCTAAGGAAATTTTATAGGAAACAAGAGAGTAGAAAAACTAGCTTCACACATAAATCATATACTAGAAAGTACCGTTGTATAAACTAACAATAATATATTTGTACTGATCATATATAAACTACTTGGTATCGTCACAAAAACCTCGAACGTATGTTTTTGATTTTATTCAAAATATTTACAGCTCCAGTCATTGAAGTGTCGGGCCAACAAATGGTCCACTTCAGACTATCTCAAAGAGAATTAAGAGAGAAGAAAAGGTCAAACTCTCCATCCTTACATTTATGTACGGCTGCCCGCATATGTAATGTTCCTCTCCTCACAGGCGACTCTGTACATGTGGCAACGCCGCAGCGATAGTCAAGGTACCCCAACTGTGGGAAGGTGGGGTGGAAGGAGGACAACCGAGTCCAACAACATATAACATCGACATACAGATAAGGCGCCGTTCAAAAATTACGTAAAACCAGCCCCCCTTGTAACGTTTAGTAATGTGTCGGGTGTGGGGTGTGGGAAGTGTTACATAACATCTTAGTGGGTGCCTGGTCTAGCGTTACAGAACGCTCCTGAGGGATCTGGGGTGTCAAGTTTTAGCAAATTTTAGTGAATTTGAACCAAAAATAGACATTGCACAACCACCCTCCACACTCCCTCATTCCCCTTCCCCACCACCAGTCTTGCGTATATGAAATCATTATGTAACAATATTAATAAAATTGCTTGTAGAGGCCGTATGCAGCTTTAAAACTTTACTAACTTACGAATCTACACGATTATTATATATATATAATATATATATATATATATATATTGACATTGAGCAAGAAAAATATTGAGATAGTGTGAGAGAGAGCGAGGTAGAGGGGCAGAGTTAGTGGGAAATGGCTTATCGATTGTTACACAAAAAATTTCTTAACAGTTTCAATCTGAATAAGAGTAACTGATTATCAAAGTCACATAAGAATAATCCACGGTTATCCTAGCATAAACATATTTATATACAGTATACTTACAAGTTCATACAATATTATACTAATGTTTGTGAAATGACGTTGATGGGCCAAACCGTGGTGTTGACATGGTTACTTGCTCTCGCCGTGCAGGAGAGACTACATATGGACGTGTCAGTAAAAACCGTAAGGTGACGGTTAGTAGTGTGGGCCCAAAATGGGAGAGTGCAATGCAATGCAATGCAGATGGCTTAATCCGCCATTGGCCTAGAAGGCTTAATCTGAATTAGAAGGCGTAAATGTCTTGTTCAGGAGTAAATTATTAGGGTTCAGTTGCCAGATTGCGCTATTTATTTAATTAAAGCATATATTCCTGACAGTTGGCTTAGAAATCCGTCAGTCTGTTTAGAAGGCTTAATCTGGCTTAGAAGGCGTAAATGGTTTGTTCAGGTGTCCTTTATTAGGGTTGAGTTGTCAGATTGCGCTATTTATTTAATTAAAACATATATTCTTTACAGTTGGCTCAGAAATCCGTCAGTCTGTTAAGAAAGCGTAACCAGCCATTTGATATAAATATAATTAAATAATTTCGTTTATATGTACGGGGCTCCAATAAACCTTAGACCCCCCTGCCCATGGCCTAAACCATTAGAGGTACAGTAAAACTAAACATATCTTACAAAAGAGAATTTAATCCTGCATTTAAGGAGAAACAATTAAAACTTGGTGTTCCGCCATTGGCTTTCAAGAGAGCCTGAATTCGCTTTGGGTAGCTTGCCAAAAGTGACGTGAATAGATCTTGATCGTTACGCAAATTTGCTAAAATAGTTTCAATGTGTTGCGTCATTGTATCCTTCGAAAATCGATTTGCTGCAGGTTCTTGAAACAAGAGACATTCAACCTTGTCCTTTATAACTGATCGAATGTGTTCACAGATGTTCAGGTCAGGAGAATTTCTTGGCTATTCTTCATTTCCAAAGAAATCGATCTCATGGTCCCGCAACAACTGCTGAGTGGCTAATACCTTAAAGCAGGGGGCCTTATCGTGCAGAAGTGTGACCTGATCGACATCCATAACATTGTTTGGGTTTCTTAGAAAAGGAATGACATGCTGGGATAGAATAATATCACGAAAATACTGTCCATCCCAACTCTGACCATTTGGCTTCAGCACCCACATGAGCTTCTTTACAGTGAACAAAACAAACACACCAACACAGTCTGGACTTTTTAATAATTCGCGATAATGTTCATTGTCATCGATTTCATCTGGTGTTGTGGCCCACACTCGATCATTTTGGTAGTTAGGCCGACATGTTACGTAAACAAAAATTCATCGGAGACAGCTAAATGCATGAAATCATCCACATCCCAATCTTCAAGATAATGGGCTAACCACATTCTGTCTTCGATGTTAAGTTGAGTTTTTCTTGGCTTTGGAAGTTCATGCCAAGGCTTTAAACCTTGCCTACGACACACAGTGCCACAAATGGGTTAAAAAACGGCCAAAAACCAAAAATAACAAATTTAAGTAAATTCTATTAAAACCATTTCCACGTCAAAATAAAACACTTCTATTTAAGTATTTGAAATTTTATTCTCTTACATTAAGGCAAGAAAAATCTACGAAATAATATACATTGTCTTAAAATATCTTGGAGGGGGACAAAATATGTTTGTTCTAACAACTTACTTGAAGTTACTATATCACAAAAAATTGTCTGTAGTTTCATGTTCTGCTTAGTTCTATTGAAAGAATAAACAGTTTAGAACATTTTCATGCATATTTTTTTATTGAAAACTAAAAAGATAGCATTAATTAAAAAAACTATGCCAATATCATAGATTACAGATTAAATTGTTATCTAGAAAATGTGTAAAATTAGCAAAACAAAAAATGGGGGATTTTGGGAAATGTAATTTTTGTGTTAAACATTAATGCAACCTTTAAGTAAATCAAAGAAACAAAACGTTTTTGCGACTATTTGCGACTTTGCGTGTTAGAACATGTTTTTCATGTATTAACTAACTAAGTCTGCAAGAAGAGTGATGCGTGATTCCCAGTTACACCACTCATAAAGTTAGAGTAGGAGAAAATACTGAAGTTGAAATTGCCATGAAATACGAGTTATCTCTAACTGTGCTTGATGGAAAGGCTATCAATGCAATTACAGATACTACTTCAACACAGTCATGTAATTTATGTTTAGCAAAACCATCCCAAATGAATGACATTCATTTTCTCTTGAAAAAAGAAATAATTAATACTGATGCTGTTGAATATGGTCTCTCAATATTGCATTGCTGGATTAGATTATTTGAATTTATCTTACATATTGGATATAAATTAGAACTAAAAAATGGATGGCTAGAACTGAAGAGGAAAAGAAGAGTGTGCAAGCCAGAAAAAAACAGATCAAGTGGGATTTCAGAAAACGACTTCATTTACTGTTGGATCATCCGAAAGCAGGGGCTGGAAACACAAATGATGGAAACACAGCAAGAAGAGCTTTCCAAAATGCAGAGATATTTTCCGAAATCACAGGTGTGAACAAGAAAGTAATTGATATGCTCTATTGTATCTTGCAG
This sequence comes from Bathynomus jamesi, assembly GCA_023014485.1. NCBI lineage: Eukaryota > Metazoa > Arthropoda > Malacostraca > Isopoda > Cirolanidae > Bathynomus > Bathynomus jamesi. Next base: position 179,161 of record JAJOZX010004687.1, on the reverse strand, counting down.
GTTCTCAGTTGTCAAAACCAAGTTGACATTGCAAAATTTGAATCTTATTGTCGAAAAGCTGCTACGACTATTGTAAATTTATATCCATGGTATAAAATTCCTGCTTCAGTACACAAAGTACTTCTACATGGAGGTTCGGTGATGAAAAATCATCTATATCCAATTGGTTCTTATTCAGAAGAATGCCAAGAATGTCTACATAAAGTAATAAGAAATGTTCGTCTCCATCATTCCAGAAAAACATCTCGACTGAATACTATGCAAGATCAAATTCATTATCTTTTAGTATCAAGCGATCCAGTCATTAGTACAGTTCGAAAAAAGAATAGAAACCCCAAATTGAGAGAGATGTCAGAAGAGGCACGTTCACTTTTAAAAGAGAGTGAAATATTAGAGAATTTAAATATTAGTTCTGATGAGGAAGATATGTTCTAAATATGAAGTTTTTGTAATTTTGTTTACACTATTTACACTTTTTTTCATATCAGTTGTCACACTTATTTTGGGGGAATTAATTTCATAAACTTTAAGAGGTATTACGATGTTTTTTATTTACCCCTTCTGATAAAGTGGCAGGTTATCAAATAATGTTTTAAACAATAGATGTGTATAGTGATTAAAATGAAACCATACTTATTTTAGTATGTCATTTGACAAAATCTGCAAAACATAGGCCTAATTAACAATTATCTGTTTAGTATATTTTTAGTAATTTGAGAAACTTAAGAAACTACAGTAGGTCATAACCTATTGATTTGGAATATTATTATTATTTATAGAAAAATCACTCAATATGTCACCATTACATATATACAAAAGGTACTAAACATAATTTTTTATTAAAATAAATCATAATTAAACATTTCAACTACATAAAACTAAGTACATTTGAAAAAAATAATTTGGGCCGTTTTTTAACCCATTTGTAGCACTGTGCGACGGTACAGTCGAAATATCTCACCACTAACGATCTTTCCTCTCAACACTTCGATCTCTCTAGAAAGTTTAGCACAGCTGTTTTTCCGCTTACGCGTACCGCTTTCAACGATGTCCTTTGTTTCCTGAGAGAGTGGCAAATCTGGGCGCCCAGATTTGATTGTATCCATTTCACATTCATCCAAAGTTTTATTCCAATTTCTTTTGACGAAGTCCTCACTTCTTCGCAACTTTTTGGCAACCCATGAACGTGTTATAAAGGTGGCTCAAGCATCGCAAGCTTCCCGAAATGTTATTGCTCGTATGCGATCTATCACACGTTGCCTCTCCGAATCACCAATTAATTGAGAAGCCATTATATTATCATTTTATCAACTAGAGTAATTTTAATACCTGCAATAAATAAAGAATTTTATATATTTTTATAATCACTAAAAACTATTTCGATATAAGTAAACATGTAAGCGTCAAATGGGGGGGCTAAAGTTTTTTGAAACCCTTTACAACCAAAAGAATTAAATAAAACACCATTACATCATTCTGTTTATTTAGACGAATTATTGGAATCAATTCATGAAATATATAGAAAATAAATATGCAGTCCTATACAAACGATGGAATATATATAATAAAAAATAAAAAAAATAATAATAATAGTATAAGAAATACGAACGTGGAAATATATATAAAAAAATTAAAATACAAAATAATATAATACAAAACGATGGCGTATAACCATCAGTATAATAGTATATATTTCTCCTGTACTATTATACTGAACGTGTTATAAAGGTGGCTCCAGCATCGCAAGCTTCCCGAAATGTTATTGCTCGTATGCGATCTATCACACGTTGCCTCTCCGAATCACCAATTAATTGAGAAGCCATTATATTATCATTTTATCAACTAGAGTAATTTTAATACCTGCAATAAATAAAGAATTTTATATATTTTTATAATCACTAAAAACTATTTCGATATAAGTAAACATGTAAGCGTCAAATGGGGGGGCTAAAGTTTTTTGAAACCCTTTACAACCAAAAGAATTAAATAAAACACCATTACATCATTCTGTTTATTTAGACGAATTATTGGAATCAATTCATGAAATATATAGAAAATAAATATGCAGTCCTATACAAACGATGGAATATATATAATAAAAAAAATAAAAAAAATAATAATAATAGTATAAGAAATACGAACGTGGAAATATATATAATAAAAAAATTAAAATACAAAAATAATATAATACAAAACGATGGCGTATAACCATCAGTATAATAGTATATATTTCTCCTGTACTATTATACTGATGGTTATACGCCATCGTTTTGTATTATATTATTTTTGTATTTTAATTTTTTATTATATATATTTCCTCGTTCGTATTTCTTATACTATTATTATTTTTTATTTTATTTTTTTGATTATATGTATTCCATCGTTTGTATAATAGGACTGCATATTTATTTTCTATATATTTCATGAAATTGATTCCAATAATTCGTCTAAATAAACAGAATGATGTAATGGTGTTTTATTTAATTCTTTTGGTTGTAAGGGGTTTCAAAAACCTTATCCCCCCCATTTGCAGCTTACATGTTTATTTATATCGAAATAGTTTTTAGTGATTATGAAAATATATAAAATTCTTTATTTATTGCAGGTATTAAAATTACTCTAGCTGATAAAGTGTGTATGTATATATATATATATATATATATATATATATATACACACAATTATATTAATAATTAAATATATTGAAAATAAATATACTGTACATCAAAATACATTCACTTTATGTTCTACCGCGCTTAACTAAAACACTAAACTCGCACGTAATCGAGTCTGCAGTCACATCATTATTGCTTTGCACTACACAGTAAATACGATTTAACATTATTTCACCGCTCAAGTTATAGGAATACCTACAGTCGATGTAAATGGCTTTCATATCGTTCAATACTATTTTTGTGCCCACTTTACATTCGGTTGGCAAGTTATCTTTAAACACGGCTAGAATACATTCAAAGGCAGGCGAAAAAAGGTCATCGTTATCCACAACATTATTAAATACAAGTTTATAAACACTCCTTTCCAATCGAAGGTTTATTCTTACCGATCCGAGCTTTTCAATCATGAACTCTTCTTCACATTGTATTGCGGCAGTTGAAATAATCTCTAAGTCGTAACGACAGCTGCTCATTATATAAAGAAATAGTTCTTCAGGGTGAACGGTGTAGGTGAGCTCAGCCCTGTACCGCTCAATTCCTTTGTACCAAAGTTCATGATATTTCAGAGTCTAAACCTTTTAAATAAGCATCCAGCTCTCGACCATTCTCGCCTTGTTCAGTCCTACACTCGGTAAACCCGTCGAGCAGAGCGGTGTATGCGTATTCAAGAACCGTGTCAAAATAAACCATATCCGTACCACGCGCGTCTAATATAGGCTTCAGCTTGCGGAATCCGACGATTTCAAACATTCTGTCGAGGATGAATCGGTTTCGCGTAGAGACAAGAACGATATTATGAGAAGCATTCTTCCACATCAGTCGTATATCAATGCATGGCTGTTCGTTATTTATACACAACGTACAAACAATGGCATATGAGGGGCTATCACTAATCTGCTCTCTTCTTGTACCTACACCTGCAGGAATTTTATAACAATCCTCACTCCACTTCTCAACTACCACGAAGATTCTATTCATCTTCTCAACACTTACAGTAATAAACAACATTCCGTTTACCAGAGTTTGTTTGTTTACAAGTCGTTTCCAGTACATAGTTAATGGTACTGGTTTCACGCCTGAACACGCGCAATGACTTTGTCACGGACACATCGTACACGGCTTTGAGAAAGCTTTTCAAAGAAAGTTCCATCTTATTCGAGGAGTGCACGTCTAGTCGGTTCAAGCTCTGAGATGACAATGAGCCACAGGTTGGCGGATCGGTTCGACGGGAGGAGTGAGTCACACCATAAGCTGTTGAATCGTGCACTGTATTGTTCCAACGTGAATACTTGTATCTCATTATACTGGGTACGTGTTTTCAGAAATTTTCCGACACATGAAGCAATATTGGTTTTAATGTTTTATCACTCCCACTCCCCAGATTACACACCAGATATTTTCGTTCAGAGGGATTTTCACGAAGTAAGCACATTTTATTCACACTCCGGCGCAATATTTGAGAGAAACATATGCCCATATTTTTCCTTTTTGCTTTGCAGACGATGCTCGTCTCTAAATTCTGTTAAAAACTCACGCAGGCCTTTAGCCACAACCTCACTACAAACCTCGTCATGATATATATTAATGTAGTGGTAAAAATACTTCATATTCTCCATGATGACAAGATTTACATTCTCAGTCGCAGGGTACGAGTATTCGGTATGATGCAACATGATATAATACCGCTTGTCATACCACTCATCAACAAGACTCACTAACCATAACCGTTGCTTCTCTTCTGCACGTGTTGTTTCTTCCACTTCATGGTATATGTAAGCTTTTATAAAGTTTATTCCTACAACATAGTTCAATACATCGTTTGTACCACGAAATCCTGGAATGCTCTCGCCAGAATAGTCGCAGAGTATATGTACCTTTTGTTTATCAAACTTCGCACGATTTAATGTAGCCTTAAAATTATCAAAGGAGGATGGAATAGGGAGCCATTCAGTAACCTTATCTTCACACTTTGCCGAATACCACTTCATAAACTTCGAACACGCAATATTAAAGGTAGCCATTACTATTTTTTGTCTACGTGGGGAAATGCACGTCTGAAACCCAGGGCTTGCAGCGGTCAACTGAACACGCAGGGAAGAGTTATGCCCAGGTAGTAGCAGGAGTCACGTGCATCATGCAGGGGGCGGAGCTTAGAATTTTCTTAGAATTTTCTCCTGTACACACACACACACAAAAAGGAGAAACTGAAACGCTAATTGAAACAAGGTTCATTTAATAAACGAAATATTCAATGTGTGTATGTATATATATATGTATATATATATTATATATATATTCAAATACATGTAATAAATAAACATATCGTTAACAATAGACATATATAACAAAGATTATGGTATCCAAAGGGTACTCTATCATAGGTACAAGGCACCTGGTAACGTTTCCTGTAGGTGTTCCGGCACACCTTCGTACCCCTAAGTTCCTTCAGCCCCCCAGCTTTTGCACACGAAAATTCATACAGTTAGTTGGAATGGCTGGGCGCCTTCATTATCATCCAAGCATACTAGATCCTTGAACGAGTCAAAGTTAACGCCCCGCCGATTCGCCTGGTTGAGCGTGATACCCTTAGCCTTTACGATATATTTCATATCCTCCCCCACCCTCACCCGTATCCCATAAGTTTTTGGGCCTGTTGAGACAAAAGAGTCGGCATATGCAATGTCTCCATACTCATCCTTGATCGCATCAGTCAACTCCCAGAGGAATTCACCAATACAAGGCATGTATTCACCCTCCCTCACTATTAATATCACACTATCTGTATCGGCATACAGAACCCTTCGACCAAGAATTTGCAATAGGCCCCAAAGTTTGATGCGTGCGTAGGCCGTTGTGAAGCTTGCTACAAGTATGTTTGTAACCCGTGAGGCATCTGTGGCCAATTCGGTATTGTTGTACTTTATTATGTAAGTATTACCTACATTCACGATCTCCATAACCTCTCTATCGGGAGCGATGGCATAATCCCAGGCTTCACTGTAACTTTGTGCCAAATGAACGTTCCCTTTGCCAGTATTCTGCGCAAATTCTCCCCAAAGACTGTTTAGACAGAACTTTGCACCAAAGTGCTTGCCTGGGTTCTTTACAATTTGGGAACGGTCAAGCTGTATACCTTTACGGTCACGGTAATGTTGAATATAAGCCGATTTTTCATCTTCGGTATCAATTCCTCGAGGATACCTTGATGCTTCTACCTTATCATTCAAAAAAGGGTTTATATATGGCGTGAAAAAAGTTGGGTATCTTCTGAAACCTCAACACCTAATGTATCTTCAATATTCTGTATCCATGGCGAACGGCTAGGTTCAGCACAGGGCTTGTATATACACCTCTGATCTTACGTTGGTTGGTTATATGATTACATTCCCCACTGTTCTCCTCTGCGCACTTCACGCACAGGGGAAACATGAGCTTGTGATCTATAACGACGGGTAAGATCGGCATCCATAAATCGCGAGGGGGGAGCACATCTACGAAAGAAAGGCCGAAATAGTACCCGTTCAAATTTGTGGAGAGCACCTCGACGGGGGGCAGGTCAGGTCCCAACAGTTTCTCAGATGCACCTACGGGGTAGGTATGGATATAAAGAACAGAAGTAGTAATGGAGTTTCACGTCCTCCCTAGGCGGAAAGTATAGCTTGAAGGGATTTGTACCCCCTCCAAACAAGCTCTCACCGCATTTGAGAGAATCGAGCACCATTCAACGCTTGATCTTGTTTATTTCTTCACGGTACTGTCTATCTGTTTCCAGCCGTGCATGATACTCATGCTCCCACAAGACCCTGTGAGTGAACTGGATGCCTATAAGTTGATCGCGGGTGCAGGTCCATGCAAGACTGTCGGTAGGAAATCTACTGTGCATATCTCCTACGATTCAACACTCAGGACGGGGGCATCCGTGCCACCAGCAGCCATTAAAGGAGTACACAGTATTCTCACCAGTGGCACGGTTTTCGATAAGACCATCAACCCAAAAAGCACGACTATTAACCTTAATGGGTACTTTCCGCTTGTTCCGGGCAAGCTTTATGTATACACCTGTCTGCTCCTCTATGTGTATGAGCAGGTAAATAGCCTTGTGCCCATAACAGCAGGGATTGTTTCTGTGAATGGCGGATAAGATGTCTTTAGGCATGAAGTTATTCTTGAACACCGTAAAACATAATGAGGCGATTGTGGTTGCGACTTGCAACGGAACACATTTGAAACGATCTATGTACATTAGGGTGGATCGATTTTACATTTTTTTCGATTTCCATATTCTAATAGAGACAAAAACTTGAGCATGCATGAGAAAATAGCCTGTGCAAAATCGTAGCTTAATAGGTAATCATCTTCTGCCCCCGGCAGAGCGATGAAAATCATATTTTAGTAGTCAAAAACGGATTTTTAAACCCTAGCCGAGAGTCATAAAATTTTGCGTGTGTGTTATTTCATGCCTAAGCAACGATATAAATGCTATGGGAAATATATAAATGCATTATTTAAGACAAAGAGCCGATCTGAAAATATGTATAATATACATATATTCAGATCGGCTCTTTGTCTTAAATAATGCATTTATATATTTCCCATAGCATTTATATCGTTGCTTCGGCATGAAATAACACACACGCAAAATTTTATGACTCTAGGCTAGGGTTTAAAAATATGTTTTTGACTACTAAAATATGATTTTCATCGCTCTGCCGGGGGCAGAAGATGATTACCTATTAAGCTAAGATTTTGCAGAGGCTATTTTCTCATGCATGCGCAAGTTTTTGTCTCTATTAGAATATGGAAATCGAAAAAAATGTAAAATCGATCCACCCTAATGTACATCCTTCTAAAGGCCTGGAAACATACTCTAAGCCCGTGCACATCATTCACGCAATAACAGTCACATTCATCAGCTATATTATAAGGACTAGGTTCAATAAACTATTGTAGTATCGGTCAAAACCTTCACGTTCATCTGTACTCATACATTCATAGTTAAAGTAATGTTTGGGTTGAGCTATTCCTACGTAATTTAAAGTTTCGCTAGTGAGGAATGTGTAAGGGAAATATCCTTTTGAAACTTCAGCGGCTACTCCCATGACCTTGGGTAGCTTTGCTAAGTTACAAGTTGTAAATAATAAAGTGTCTTTAAACTGTACATTACTTCTTATTTGCATCTGTATAAGTTTGTTTCCTCTTTTCAAGGGATCACCTCTAAATATCTCAGATGACTCGTGCTCAAGCAGCTTCTTATAAAGCCACTGTGTTTCAAATTTTGTCCCGTTATGGGAAGAATATACACAGTTTTTTTTTTTAACTTGTCCGCTAACTTGACAATTTAGGACACAAAGAGTTTCACAGCGCTATCGTGGGCATTCGTTTTAAAAACGTTTGGCCGTTTACCACATTTGTGACAATCATGACACTCGCTCTCCATACACCCATCACAGATATTCTGGCTTACAAGTAAATGTGGAATAACCTCTTTGGTTTCAGCGTTCGTTTATGTTTGTATATCGTAGTACACAGTCATACAAGAGCTATTTTTAGGCTTAGCGTCTTTCATATAACATACATGCTTTACTCGAACCGCCTTATATTTCTTATGGCATGTAGAACAGTGAATTTCATCACATTTATTCTTGAAATTCTCCCAATTTTCTATCATATGAACATACTACATTCACAAATTCTCATTTTCCTGCAAGTGCCAATTGACTTATGGAGCTCAAAACAGTTATTTTTGGAAAATGTGCGTCCGCATACATCACAGTCCCTCTTCTCAGCTTCAAACACAAGGTCTTCACATTTGGAGCTTTTACACTGCTCACCTACCATGTGGCAATATTTACAATGTTTCACTACATCATCCGCAAACTCGAGACACCCTTTACACAAAACATGATGTCATCCATATTTTCGACTTTTATCATAACTCGCTTAAAGGTCCCTTATATTACGGATGGGGAGATACAGTGTTCCCGACAGTCCTAAAATATGAAGGGGTCTTGTACGATCTCTCACACAGCTTTTAAAAGCTTACAGTCATACGACGATCATCCATTCCAAATTCAACTATACGAACATTCATTTCCTGTTCTACCCTTCTCAGCTCTTCAGGACCCATATTACAGTCAAACTCAAACTTACATTGTACAGCTAGTCTACGGGCACGCTCCACTACCGTAGGCAATCAAATTTTTTGTGTCCGTTTATTTAGTACAGTAAACATACGAGCTAAGCCTACTGCTATAAAACCGCAACCACGATCGATGTTCATATGCCGCCTTAGGCCTGTTCAAAAATCAACTTTTTCTTATTTTCATAGTTTTCTGTACATTTTCCCATGCTTTCTGACCTGAAAAAGCCGAAAATCACAACTATTTTGACCTAGGATGTTGGGAAGCATTGCCGCATGGAGCTTTAAATTTTCTGCCTTGAAATCGGCCAAAGCGCCAATTCGGGGTCCCTTGAATTATGTTTTGCACTTTAACTTTTGATCTAAACAAGATAGAGCAACAAATTAGGTATCAAATGAAAGAGCATAAAATTAATAAATAATAATAATAATAATAATATAATAATAATAATAATAAATAAATAATAATTAATAATAATAAAATAATAATAATAATTATCTATCATTTTTCAGGAAACAACAGAAACTCAATCAGAATCTAGAAAACCATCTACAAGTTACAACTTCACAATGGCATTAAGCAAGGAGCTGAGGGAGCTCCGTGGGCGCACAGTTAATCTCTCAGAATCTCCACGTACTGTCCACAGGCAGGTGTCAACTGGGCCATCTACCAGATCTCTCACTGAAACTTTCCTGGTTGGATACCCTTCAGCTTTTATCAGTGGTTCCCAGCTTCCCACCAACAGACAGGCGTTCCAGTATTTCCTTAATCTTCAGAATTTACCGGAAAATGCAGGGAGGCCCATGGTTCAAGACCTTGCATATGAAACAGTTGAATCTATCATCCCATTCTGGCAGATGGCTAGGATCAAGACAATGACCAAGTACAACGCAATGAAGCTCTTCATGAAACTACATGAGAAACATCGTGCTCTGGTGAAAGCAAAGGAAGAGCAAGTAACCCTGGAGGAAAAAGAGGAGCATTTGTGCTGGAATTAGACAGCCTGTTCGATATAGGAGCTCCAGATGCAATCCAGGAAATACAGAACAACAGACTGTTATCCAGAGAGAAGAAAGATGAGGATATCAGGTTCTACGAAGACCAAAAGACTGAGAGGAAGGTCATATGTCTGGTCATGACAAGATTTTTGAGACAAGATCCCTGCAGCAAGCAGCGAGGAATGAAAGACTGCAGCATAGACAAGAACAAGGTAAAACTAATTACTTTGAACGTTACAAAAAGTTTTAAGTTTTACTCCATTGCGATATTTAGCATGTACTTAACAATTACTGTCTTAACATGTTGTACTATTTTACAGCTGCAGCAGAACAAGAGGCAGTTGTTCATGTGGATGACATTACCTGGGGTGACTCAACTGACAACGACGCTAACACAGAGGACATGGATTACCATCAGCCTCGTCCTGGATGTTCTCACCATCAGACACTGTGACTAGTGTGACTTTGACGTTTCCAAGGAAGGTCATGGAATGTGATGTCATCTGCAATACAGCTGATCGTCTTGGTTTATCAGACAATCAAGTTACTGCCATGGTTTCTGCCACCTTGAAAGCTGGAGGGGCTGATCTGGATAACTTCGTCATCTCAACCTCAACAACACGTCGCAACAGAATGCTGTCCAGGTATAATATCAGCCAGAGTCACATGTCCAAGTTTTGTGAAAACCCCCACAGTACGCTGCCTTACACTGGGATGGAAAGTTGCTCAAAGATGTCTTGGGCAGTGAACCTGGAAGTACCTCAGAGACTTTAGCTGTGCTAGTGTCTGGTCCACCTTCATACACTGAAGGAAAGTTATTGGGAGTACCTGTCATCGACAATTCTTCTGGCACAGCTCAGGCTGAGGCTTCAATGGATTTACTGGAGACATGGGAACTTACGGATAATGTTACTGCCCTTGTTTTTGACACTACATCCAGTAACAGTGGAGTTCACAGAGGAGCTGCCAAACTGGTAAAGAAAATGCTGAACAAAAAGGTGTTTTATCTGGCCTGTCGACATCACATCCTCGAAATCCTAGTAGGAGCAGTTTGGGAAAAGCTGTTTGGGAAGGTGAAGGGGCCAGATAATCCATGGTTTGAGCATCTGAAGGATGTTTGGACGGACTTGTCCAAGGAAAACCCAAAGATGCTGGCTATCAACAGCAAATGGCTGAAGGAAAAGAAGAAGAACAGTGAAGAAATACTCCAAGACATTCTAACAGCAGAAAGGCTTCCAAGAGCCGACTACAGGGAAATGGCTGAACTGACAGTCATTGTTCTTGGAGGAACGCCTCTCGAGGTATTCACTGGAGTCGACCAGGCGCCACATCTCAGGCCAGATGGATGGCCAGAAACCTGTACTCCATGAAAATGCTGATGTTTGCAGATCAACTTGAGTACGACGAAGACACTGTATCAAAGCTGGAAAGACTCAACACCTTCCTTGCGCTGTTCTACACACCTGTATGGATGATGTCAATGTCTGCTGCAGATGCTCCCGTGAATGATCTAAGTCTAATCCAGGACATGTTGAAGTACAAGAAAACTGAAACAGAGCTTGCAGATGCAGTACTTAATAAGATGGAAAACCACAAATGGTACCTGACGCAGGAAGTCGTGCCATTTGCCCTGTTCAGCAGTAGATTGAGTGACACATTGAAGCAAGACATTGCTGCCCAGTTACATGCCACTGAGAAGCCAGACAGCTTCAGAACAGGAAAGCCTCTATTCCAGAGAGTCACAGCTAAGACCACCCTGGTTGATCTCATTGGCCCAGAATCACATTTCCTGCTGGACACACTGAACATTGGATCCGAGTGGCTTCTGGAACCTGTCACGTCTTGGCCACAGAATGAGGACTACAGAAAAGCGTTGGACTATGTTAAGAATCTGAAAGCGGTGAATGACATTGCTGAACGTGGTGTCAAGATGATAAGCGACTTTGCAAATGTCATAACAACAGATGCCAAGCAAAGGGACTATCTCCTTCAAGCTGTGGAGTTCAACAGACGCCGCTTTGACAGCTTCAAGAAACAAACTCTCAACAACTGACTGTGTAAATGTCATTATGAAATTAATCATCATGTAATGCTTTCACTTCTTGATCGATTAGACTTGTGACAAAATGTTAATCTCAAATTTGTGTCATGAATAAGGCGCCTTGTCTGCCTTGAGTGTGAGAAAACGAATTTTGTGATATTTCTGAAATCTTTGTATGTACCAATGTGCCATTTCTTGTTCCAAGACTATCATAATTGTATAAGTTAGAAAGAGGATTAAAAACACTTTAATTTGGTGCCTATTTTGTTGCTCTATCTTGTTTAGATAAAAAGTTATAGTGCAAAACATGATTCAAGGGACCCCGGAACTGTGCTTTTGGCCGATTTCAAGGCAGAAAACTTAAGCTCCATGCGGCAATACTTCCCAACAACCTACGTCAAAATGGTTGTGACTTTCGGCCTTTTCAGGTCAAAAAGCATGGGAAAAAGTACAGAAACCTATGAAAATAAGAAAAAGTTGATTTTTGAACAGGGCTACCCAGTCATGCATATTTCATGTAAAGTATTAATTTATTAATGAACAAACAAATATATAAACCTCAAAATATAAATACCTGGTAACACAGAAAATTGAATGAAACTTGTTTCATTGAATTTTCTTTGGCTGAAACTCTTGAGAAAGTTATTCTTTTTATCATAATGAAAACATTAATATTAATTTTAATTCTTATGCATTGCTGCCTTAATAGTAATATCACGAAATTTGAAAAATTATGTCATATATTCATAATTCTATATTATATTGATAGATTAACTAAATATCCGCATCCGAATCCGCGGATATTGAAATAAAAATTCCGCATCCGCATCTGCAGATGTTGAAAAACTGACATCCGGTTCACCACTAATTATTTATATATTATATATATATATATATATATATATATATATATATATATATATATACGCTGGAAAGATGGACCAAGGCAGAACGCCCACCCTCATGGAAAAAAAAAAGAATCCGAAATTAAGGTACAGAAAAATTATGCTTTTTTCTTTTCGAAAAATTGTGCAAATGCCTGTATAAAATACAGTAATAATAATAATAATAATAATAATAATAATAATAATACACCTTTTATTATTTTAAAGAGTACATGCAAAGAAAAATTTGAAGTCAGCGAGGCGAAAAACGGTTTTGGTGTGAATTGGGGTCAACCGCCGCCTCAGCCAATCAGATGCGAAGTGTTATACCGTTAGATTCTTCTGCCTTTCTTGGAATAAAAAAAAGTTGTTTTCAAAGAAAGGATTGACAAAAGTAAATAGACACTTTCGGTGGAGTTTCATAAAATTTTATTGTTTAACATAATTTTTTTTCCTGTAGTTAATGAAGAATGTATATATATATATATATATATATATATATATATATATATATACACAGAGTGAGTCAAAAGTCTCCATACATAGGCAAAATAGCCATGATAAATAAATGATTATTTATTTTTTATTTTTTTGCAGGTGATGTGCTGAGATGCCTTTGTCCCAAAAAGAGCGTATAGAGATCATTCTTCTCGCAGGATCAGGAAGCTGTCGCAAGGTTGCCAAGGATTTTAACAGGAGACACGCCCCCCGGCACGCACATCACACACCGTTGCCAAACTCATTGAGAAGTTCAAGAAGACTGGAAGTGTTGCAGACCAACCGAGAAGTGGCCGTCCACGAACAGCCACCGATGAAGGCACAGCGACCATGGTGCTGGCAACGTTCGCAAAGAGTCCCAAAAAAGCACTCGACGGATGTCTGCAGAATTCGGTGTCAGCCAAAGGAGTATCGTCCGCATTATGAAAGAGCACAGATGGCATCCATACAAAATGCAAATGTTGCAGTATCTTAGCGAAGACGACCCGGAGAGGCGGCTAGAATTCTGTGAACAAAAGTGAACGAAGACACGGAGTTCTCGGCTGGCATCCTGTTTTCAGATGAAGCCAACTTTTATGTTCATGGAGAGGTTAATCATCAAAACGTTCGTTATTGGAGTGATGACAACCCGCACTGGATGAGTCCCTCAAAGAAGCAAGGAGCTAGAAAAGTGATGGTGTGGTGCGGGATATGGGGCAACACAATTGTTGGCCCTTTTTTTATTGACACCAATCTGAATGCCGAAATGTATCTAAACATGCTGCAAGACCAGTCATGCCGTCCCTGCTTAACGAGGACGGGGGATTTCCAGCGTACTTTCAGCACGGGGCGCCACCCCATTACGGTATCTGCGTGCGCCAGTGGCTGGATCAGCAGTTTCCGGGTCATTGGATTGGCCGCTGTGGTCCCGTGGAGTGGCCTCCGAGGTCCCCAGACCTCACTCCCCTTGATTTTTACTTGTGTGGGCACTTGAAGGCCATGGTGTACCAGGTGAAAATACAAAACACGGACCATCTAAAGGAACGCATTCGTGATGCGTGTGCATGCATAACACCAGACGTGTTAACGCGCGTTTGCCATGACTGGGAGGAAAGCATCCGTATGTGCATTCAGTGTAATGGTGCCCACATCGAGCATATTTTGTGACTTACAAGTGATTGCATAATAAAGTGACCATTTTGTCTATGTATGGAGACTTTTGACTCACCCTCTATGTATATAAAAAGTGTGATATATTTTATTGCTTGTATTTTCAGCCAATTGATTTTATTCAATGGCCCGCCTCGGTGGTTAGCATCGCTGACTATGAATCCATCGGTTCTGGGTTTGAGACCGGCGCGCGGTTCTGGGTTTGGCAGCCGGCGCGCGGTAAAGGAACATCCTTCCACACAATTGGTTAGTAGATAAGTGGCTATCCTGGGTGACCTAGTGATTAAGACGCTGGGCTGGTGGTGGTTCGGATTCCACGTTAAACTGTAGGTCTAAGTTGGAGTGAAAAGCTTGACCCTCGTCAGAATGAACAATTCGGACATTTTTGTCTTTCTTGAAATAAAAAGAAATGCTGTTTTTGAAGACATTTAATATGAGATGATTGACAAAAGTAAATAGAGACACTTTCGATTTGGCTTTAGAATAAATGGAAGCGATTCGGGTCTTTCGAATTATAGGTAAATTAAATATTATTCTTATAGTTTATGTTATTAGAGTAATGTACAATATAAAGAATCCTCTGTATTTCTTTTATTATTAATATTGGTGTTTTATTTATTTCTTTTACCAAGCCATGGATTAATTTTAATTCTTTTAAATAATGGGATTCGTCTATTGTGGGCAGTGTAAAGCTTTCGCTTAGTTAACTCTATTGAGAAGACACAGAGGAATGACAAAAGTAAATAGACATTTTCGGAGAAGTTAGTTAAAATAATTATTTTTTTCTTTTGTATATAAAAAGTGTGTACTGTTATTTTGTAGGCATTTTTCTTTTATTGTTAATTAAATAAATAATGTGTTTTAATTAGTTCGAGCAATTTAAGGAGAAAGTTTCTCTTGCCTTTAATAAATAAGTAATTAAAATAAATGGTGCAGCCTGGTAGCCCTGCATATAATTAAATTATATAGGAGTCTCTGGAAACTCACCTATAAATAAATAATTAAAATGGCGATATCTGCCAACTCTCCTTATAGAAATAAATAAATAAGTGGTAACTGACAACTCCAGACCCTCTATATAACAGATGCTGGGCCCCTGGACTTTCATTATGCGATGGACTCCGGTGGAATAAAGATCTCTCTCCTTAGATTAGGGCATAGGTTAGGTTTCCCTTTTCGGGGTGAGGACATCCCATCTTCTCCTCCAAAGACCCTCCTCCTTTCTCTCTCTCTCTTAGGTTAAGGTTACCCCTTTGGGGGAGGTCATTCTCTCTTCTCCCCTCAAAGCTCCCTCCCCCTTCATTGCAGTTTGGGGGATAACCCATCCCCCTTGTTGCATAACCCTCCCTTTGCAGCACTGACTTGTTGCATAACCCCTCCCCTTTGTTGCATACCCTCTTGCAACATCCCTCCCCCTTTGTTGAATACACTCTTGCAACATCCCCTCCCCCTTTGCAACATTGGCTTGCACTCTCCTATTTTTAGCCCATACTAGTACGGTTGCATGAAGCAGGATATCACCACCGGTTTGTGGCTGATGTCTATTATATTCAGGGCCGGATTAACCATTAAGCAAAATAAGCCCGTGCTTAGGGCATCAAGGGAAGGGGGGCACCACAGAAATTTTCCATTGTCGGATTTACCATGGATTTATTATACTATTATAATCGCGGCTTATAGCCTATAAGCTGTTGAAAACTGAATTATATATATCATATATAGTATTTATTTTTTTCATTGTTTGAATTTGTAGTGAACAACAACCCTTTTGAGAGAATAAATATATTTCGTTGTAATCACACACTTTACGCTTTGCGTTATATTTTGTTTATATCAAATCTTTGAGCGCCATATTAAAAATACATATAGATTAAATATTTTCGTGTGCTATAGGAAGTTATTCTGAACGTGTGATTTGTGCATATAATATTAAATATATATTTTACATAATCATTTGGTATTGTTTTACAGAAAGATTTAGGTTTATAGAATTGTAATATAAATTAATATTAAAATAAAGGAAACTATAAACTCTCTATATTGCTGTTGTATCAAGTGATGTTTATCACGGCCATTATAATAATAAGATATACTGACCTAAGTTAATTAGCGTTGAAGAAGTTTATCTGTTGCTCTCTCTTCTTCTCTAGGGTAAGTCTATGAAGTGTACTTTATTTGTATATATAACAATATTTTATCATACACGTATCTTTATTTTATAATTTATTTATCTATTGTCATAACAGTATAAAAGAATTTAGATTGTAATAACCAGAGTGAATAATTTGTAATGTATATATAACATCAAACGTAGTTAGGACAATTTAGGCCCTAAGCAAATGTTCATATTTCCTATAATTAAATATTGTGTTTAAATAAATAAATAAATGTAAATATAAAATGTGGCTCGTTAATAGTGAAATGTTAATATTGATATTTTTATAGATTGCGTATTATTAATTCTAATGTTAAGTATTTTTATTTTATAGGTTTCGGTTCCTTCTTTCGGTTCCTTCTTTTGGTTCCTTCTTCGATTTGATTTGTATTCAACATTTCGAGTTGATATTTCGGTTGAGTTATATTTAATTGCCACTTATATTTAAATTGCCACTTTGGTTGTGTACGGTTCCCATTTTGTCTTTCTGAGAATAAAAGAACAAAGCCAAGATTGTGATATGTGTAACTGTGTTGATTGCCACATAATATACAAATAAAATATTCTTTTTATTTCTGTATTTTACAGACCCCAAGAACCAAGATGAAACGTGTTCAGTTAAGTGTTGCACAAAAGCGAAAACTATCAAAAGAGAAACAAGAGAAGACTGGATTTAGAGTCCAAGACAGCAAAGCTGACTGATTTCTTCACACAAGTTCCACGACCACAAACGTCAACATGATATACCGATTCTGAATCAAAACCAATCTCCGTCATCAGAAGTGGACACAAATACCACTTTGATCACTTCAAAATCAAATATGATGACGTTGGAATCACCGAGGTGTCACAAGCAGGTTCATCTACCACATGTCTCACTACTGATCTCACTTTGCCTGTAAATTCTCTTGATACCTCTACTGCAAATGTTGATTCAAGTTGCTTTACAAGACATTCTGGGGTTGAAATAATTGCTGAAAATGAAAGTTTAGTGGACCATGGTGATGGTGGTGAAATGAATCAGTCTGCAGAAGATGAAGTAAATATAGCAAAAGATCCAGGGTTGTGGCTTGATTTCTCTGCTGATGATGTGGCTTATTGGATTGCTTGTGGACCCAGTGACTGTCAACACCACAATGGGCCATTTGACAAGTCTTACCGGCATTTCAGTAGTGGCAAACCAGCAAGATACTGTTCACAAAAACTTTTCGTTGGACAAAAGCCAATGGTGAGAAATACAAGAGAGAGTGGTTTTGTATTCACCTCAACAGGATCAGTTTACTGTTATGTTTGTAAACTGTTTGCTCCTAAAAATGTCTCACATTTTGTTATAAGAGAAGGGTTCAGTGACTGGCGAAATACTATTGTAATTGATCATCATGAAAAAAGCACTACTCACGAGACTCTATGCTAACATACTTAACTCGCAGACAAGGTGCGGGGTTGGGACAACAGTTGGAAAAACAAATTCAGGAAGAGTGTGATTACTGGGAACATGTCTTGAGGCGTGTCATAGCTGTTATTTGTACGTTAGCTGACGTGGCTTGTCTTTTCGAGGAACAGAAGAAAGATTTGGATCATTGCAGAATGGGAATTTTTTAGGGCTGCTTGAGCTCATAAGCCGGTTTGATCCATTTTTAGCAGGTCACATTTTGAAATATGGAAATTCTGCAAAGGAAATCCTTCTACCTGTCCAAAACCACCTGTGAGGAACTCATTCAACTAATGGCTCAAAAGGTCCACGCACTCATTGTTGACGAAGTAAAATCTTCTGGTTATTTTAGTTTGTCAGTTGATTCAACACCAGATCTATCACATATCGATCAGTTAAGTGTTGTACTTAGGTACTTAAAGATGGACAGCCTATTGAACGCTTTTTAAACCTTTCTGAAAATGAAAAGCCATACTGGTGAGGAAATTGCAAATCAGGTGTTGCAGTACTTACGTGAAGTTTTGTAAGCTAAACTTTTCAAAATGTAGGGGTCAATCTTACGACAACGCTGCCAACATGTCTGGGCGTTATAAGGGGATGCAGCAAAAAATTTAGAAACAAACAAGTTTGCTATATATGTGCCCTGTGCAGCCCATTCACTAAATCTGGTAGGCCGAAGTGCTGTTGACTGCTGTCAAGAGGCGGTTAATTTCTTCTCTACAGTGCAGTTGCTCTATACCTTTTTATTAACCTCAACCAGCAGGTGGGAAATCTTAAAGGTTGTATTGGAAATGAAAGTGTCTTAAAATCCCTCTCTGATACCAGATGGGAGGCACATGCTATGGCAACAGCAGCAATTTTGAAATCTTTCCTTAAAATTTTAGAAGCGTTAGAATGTATAGCTGAAGACCAGTCACAAAAGGGAGACACTAGAAGAGAAGCAAATAATATTGCAAATAAGATGCAAGAGCTAGAATTCGTTTTTATGTTGAATTTTTGGGATGAGATTTTGCAAAATTTTCATAGAGTAAGCAAAGTTCTACAGAATAAGGATGTGAACTTAAAAACATGTGCAGATCTGTATGGATCATTAGCTGACCAACTGTGCACTTCACGAGATGAATTTGAAAGATATGAAGCAGCTACAAAGGAAATGCTACCAGATGTTGATTACAAGGCAGCTCAAACTCGCAAACGTATCAGAAAGAAGGTACCCAATGACGGAGATGCACCAGAAGTATATCTGAATGCCAGAGATAAATTTCTTATCACCACCTTTTACACAATTGTTGACAAACTTGAAACTGAGATGAGAAAAGAGGAGAGATATACAAAGAAATAGCAGAGAGATTTTCTTTTCTAAGTGATGTGCCACATAATGTCACCACTTCATCATCTACTGAAATGAAAGGTATTCTCAGGGTTGTAAAAAAGATGATTGATGCTTACCCAGAGGACTTGAACACTAATTTCTCTGCTGAGCTTCAGCAGTTTCACTCATAGTGTGCCATAAGTTCAGTGCAAAAAAAATGTAAAACAAGATTCAGTCATGCTGAACTTTATAAAAAATTGTAGAAGACAATATTGAGTGTGCCTTCCCAAATGTAGAAATTGCCTTTCGTATATTTTTAACATTAATGGTCACAAATTGCTCAGCTGAGCGTTCATTTTCTCAGTTGAAGTATATTAAAAATACCAACAGAACAACTATGCAACAAGGCAGGCTGGATGCCTATCTCTACTAAGTATAGAAGCAGAGTGTTACGTAAGATTAGTTTGAGGATCTGATCAAAGACTTTGCAATTAAAAAAAGTAGGAGAAAACTTTTCAAATATAAATGAAGTGGAAGTATACAAAAATAAACATTATTTTCCATCTTACTGTAAGTTTTGTTTCATTTCAAAAATAAAATTTTATTTTATGGTTTATTTTTGTTTATATTTTGAATTACATATATATGGGGCACCAAAAATCTTTTAAGTGCTTAGGGCCTCTAAAGGTCTTAATCCGGCCCTGATTATATTAATAGTGGTTTCCGATTGTATTTGTATTATCATTGTGGAGAGATAACGATTTAATCACGATGGACAGATAAATCCATTAGTGTTTACCAGATTTCTTGTTGCATTACACTGCCCACCAAAAAAAACATTTTTGCTGCTGATTTAATTCTAAGACCTGTTTCTGGATAATATTGATGTGCTGATTTCAAAAATCACCTTAGATTTTGTCCATCACATCAGGTTTTCGTACAATGCAATATGCCTATTTTGGGTGATCCATGAAGGGCGCTTATCAAAATTGATCTTGTAAAGGATTTACTTGTAAACTTTCAGCAGTTGGGTTGCAACATGAGCATTAAAGTTCACTCTCTCAACAGTCATCTGGATAAATTTCCAGAAAATCTTGGTAATGTTAGTGAAGAGCAAGGTGAAAGGTTCCACCAAGATATCAAAGTGATGGAAGAACGATACCAAGGAAGATGGGATACCCATATGATGGCTGACTACTGCTGAAGCCTGCAAAGAGATTGTCTTGACATCTCTCATTCTAGGAAGTCCTATAAGAGAAAATTTATCAGCACTGAAAAGTAAGAAAACAAGAAAAGACAATGTTAAGAAAACTGGTCCCGTGCTTGCTTTAATATGGATTCATTTTTGGCTTATTTAAACACTTTTAATCACTTTATGTGTCAATATTACCGTTGTATATTAAAGTTCACTCCCTGCACAATTGTTTACTTTTCCATGCTGATTCTGAGTATGTAAAACTTATTTTTTGAAAAGAAAAAAAATTGGGCATAACCCTGCCAAAATGCGATATCTCCAAAATATCCGTATTTGATTGCTCGAAAACCTGACGTGATAGGCAAAAACTAAGGTGATTTTTTAAATCAGCACACCAAAGTTACCTAAAAACAGGTGTTAGAATTAAATCAGCAAAATTGGTGTTGGGCAGTGTTATCAATGTGGAGATATTATTAGATCTTAACAAGGAATATACTCTATATATACAATAAAACACAAATTCTTTATTACAACAAATATACAATGTTTGAAAATGTTTTACTAAATAGTTTATCATACAAAATGCTCACAATTTGCCATAGATTACATAACTGGCACAGTTATACCCGGTTCATAGTTAGTATTTGGTCCATCCCAGTAGTGTGGGCGCAAAATGGACGAGTGCAATGCAATTGCAAATGTTGATCAATGTTGCAAAGGAAATGTTTCAAGTTGTTATGCAGCAGAGGGTAGGGGGAATGTTGCAACTTGCTATACAACAAGGGGAATGTTGCAAGTTGTTATGCAACAAGGGGATGTTGCGAGTTGTTATGCAACAAGGGGAATGTTGGAAGAGCAACAAGGGGTTATGCAACTTGGAGGCGGAGTTATCCTCCAAGAGAAAGAGAGAGAAGGAGAGAAAGGAAGAGGAGAGGTGTTCGACTGGCAGGAGCCAAGCGCATATTAAGACGCCAGCCGAGCGGCCGTTGTCTTAATATGCTCCCAATCAGCCAGTTGACTTATCTGCCTGAGTTGCCAGATTGCGCTATTTATTTAATTAAAGCATATATTCTGACTTAACCCACCATTTGGCTTAGAAAGCGTAAATGGCTCGCTCAGGTGTACAGGTTGAGTTGCCAGATAGCGCTATTTATATAATTAATGCATATAATCTGGTTTACAAATCCGCTTTAGAAGCCAGCCAATTGATATAATTAAATACCGTGTACAACCAAAAAGAATTAAATAAACCACCATTACATCATTCTGTTTATTTAGGCGAATTAATAGAAATATATAGAAAATAAATATACAATGGACTATATAAGATCAAAAATAATAATAGCATACGGACGATGAATATATAATAAATATACAATGGAATATACATATGATCCAAAAATAATAATAGCATAAGAAACACGAACTGAAATATAAAAAAAAAATATAAAAAACGTTGTATTATCAATATATTACTACAGAAAAAAATATATATACAGTTATATTAAATAATTAAATATATTGAAAATAATAATATACGAAACGTATAATCAAATGCATATTAGTACAGGAAATATATAATATATATATATATATATATATAAACAATTAAATAAATAAATATATATCCTTTATGTTCTACGGGGTATAATAAATAATTCAAAATAATAATAAATACACACAATTAAATAATTAAATATACATCCTTTATGTTCTACGGTGCAAAACGCTAAACTCACACGTAGAGTCTACATTCACATCGATATTACTTTGTATTACGTGGTAAAACCGTCCAAGCAACACTTCACCTTTTAACTGATACGGATGCATATACTCGACATAATGGCTTTCATATCGTTCAATACTATTTTTGTACCCACTTTACATTCGGTTGGCAAGTTATCTTTAAACACGGCTAGAATACAATCAAAAGCACGCACAAAGAGGTCATCGTTAACCACAACATCATTACTAAATACAAGTTTATAAACACGCCTTTCCAATCGAGGGTTTATTTCTACCGACCCTAGCTTTTCAGTCATGAACTCTTCTTCACTCTGCATAGCGGCAATTGAAATAATCTTTTCAGTCGTAACGACAGCTGTTCATTATATAGAGGTACAGCTCTTCAGGGTGAACAGTGTAGGCAAACTCTGCCCTGTACCGCTCAAGTGCTTTGTACCAAAGTTCAGGATATTTCGAAGAATCTAAACCTTTTAAATATGCATCCAGCTCTAGACCATTCTCGCCTTGTTCAGTCCTACACTCGGTAAGCCCATCGAGCAGAGCGGTGTATGCGTATTCAAGAACTGTATCAAAATAAAGCATATCCGTAACACGTGCGTCTAATATAGGCTTCAGCTTGCGGAATCCGACGATTTCAAACATTCTGTCGAGGATGAAACGGTTTCGCGTAGGGACATGAACGTGATTATCAGAAGCATTCTTCCACATCAGCTGTATATCAATGCATGGCCGATCGTTATTTATACACAACGTACAAACAACGGCATATGACGGGGTGTCACTAATCTGCTCTCTTCTTGTACCTACACCTGCAGGAATTTTATAATGATCCTCACTCCACTTCTCAACTATCACAAAGATTCTATCACCTCCTCAACACTTAAATAAACAACATTCCGTTTGTTTGTTTGTTTGTCTACAAGTCGTTTCCAGTACATAGTTAATGGCACCGGATTTACGGCTGAACACGCGCAATGACTTCGTCACGGACACATCGTACATGGCTTTGAGAATGCTTCTCAAAGGAAGTTCCATCGTATTCGCACATCCACACGGTTCAAGCTCTGAGATGACTATGAGCCACAGATGGACGGATCGGCTCGACGGGCGGAGTGAGTCAAGCTGAAGAAACGTGTACGGGTTTGTTCAAACTCGTGTGTTTCATGAGGTACACAGGTGGGCGGTTCGCTGGGGGAAGCGCGTCACACTGCAAAAGCGTGTACAGGCTTATTCGAACACTTGTGCTCTTGGACAAACAGAATTTTCCACTACATGAAGCAATACTGGCTTTAATGTTTTATCACTCACCAGACGTTCATTTCGACAAACTAAACATCTTCACAATCCAGGGCATTATTTGAGAGAAACATATGCCCATATTTATCCTTTTGGTTTAACAAGCGATACTCATCTCTAAAGTCTGTTAAAACCTCATACAAACCTCATCATGATACATATTAATATAGTGGTAAAAATACTTAAGATTCTCCATCATGACAAGATTTACATTCTCAACCGTACTGTAGGGTACGAGTAGTCGGTATGGGGTAACATGACATAATATCGCTTGTCACACCACTCATCAACAAGACTCGCTTCTTCGCGGTATATGTGAGCCTTTATAAAGGTTAGGTCTATAACATACTTCAACACATCGTCTGTACTACGAAATCCTACAATGCCCTCGCCAGAATACCAGTAGAGTATTTGAACATCTTGGTCCTTTGCACGGCTCAATGTAGCCTTAAAAGTGTCAAAGGAGGGGGAATAGGGAGTTTTTCAGTATCCACCAAATCTTGGCACTTTGCAGAATACCACATCATAAATGATGAACACGCAATATTCAAGGTAACCATTACTAGTTTTCTTCTACGCGGGAGAATACACGACTGAGCTCAAGGGTATGCAGAGGATAACTGAGCACGCAGGGATAGAGACATGCTCAGGTAGCCGCAGGACTCACGTTGCCGATCTTACAGTGGACGGGGTTTAGCTTTCTACTGCACATACACACACGCACGCACGCAAAGGAGAAAATGAAACCTTAATTGGAGCAAATATACGTGATAATAAACATATCAATACACATATATATAAATACACTCAAGGATTAAGGTAGCCAAAGGGTACGGTATCATAGGTACCAGGCACCTGGTAACGTTTCCTATAGTTGTTACGGCATACCTTCGTGCCCCTAAGTTCCTTCACACACCCCCAGTTTCTGCGCCCGAAAATTGTGCGTCCCCACAGTCAGTTGGGGTAGCTGGTAACACTCATCTTCGAAGCACACTAGTTCCCTCAACGCGTCAAAGTTAACGACTCGACGGTTCGTATGGTTAAGCGTGATTCCCTTAGCCTTCACGATATACTTCGTATCATCCCCCTACCCTCACCCGTACCACATAGATTTTTGGCCCTGTTGACACAACCGAGTCTGCGTATGCACCATCACCAATATTAGGGTGGATCGATTTTACATTCTTTTCGATTTCCATATTCTAATAGAGACAAAACCTTGCGCATGCATGAGAAAATAGCCTCTGCAAAATCTTAGCTTAATAGGTAATCATCTTCTGCCCCCGGCAGAGCGATGAAAATCATATTTTAGTAGTCAAAAACGTATTTTTCTTATAATTTTTAAAATATTTCAATATGCATCAAAATTATTCCTAATAACTATAAAGTCGATGAAAAAGACCTCATATGATCGTTTTTCCAAGCGCGTTGTCCTACGTTAATATCTTTTGCCCCCGGCAACAACGTCAAATGTTGAAAAAAATAGGTAATTTATATACATATTTTCAGATCGGCTCTTTGTCTAAATAATGCATTTATATATTTCCCATAGCATTTATATCGTTGCTTAGGCATGAAATAACACACACACATGCCTATTACACGGTAATGAATTATCACTGCGACACCTCATTCAAGACTTGGACGGCAAAACAACTGGGCCATGGGCTTTACTGGACCAGTTGGAAAACAACTGAACGACTGCGAAAACTTCCAATTACAGAATTCGATGCCATTCCTCTCCCGACATTGACATAGATGATGCCGAGTTGAGCACTGACCAAAAATATTTGTTAGGCATCTACAGAGCAGTGTCGAGCGGTAGCTGCTCTTCAGCTCTCGCGGCTCGAAATCCAGGTAAGATGGCGCATTCCAGGTGGCTGACAACAGCAAATAGATTTCTGCGCCTCTATGTTTCAACCAGTGAACCCTCCAGCACCTTCAACGAAATTGTGCGATTCATTATGACAGTTTACGCACCAATTTGGTTTAAGATAAAGAAAAACTCCAGTTTCACTGAGGGCGCAAAACATTTTTTCGAAATGATGCGTCTCTCTCAGACCATGCCTCAAAGATCTAAGACAATCGCCAACAAAGTCCTCCTTAGAAATTCTTTCTTTGCTCACCCAGAAAATATTTTGATCTCCATGCTACATGCCGATGAGCAACACATAAGAGAATTGGGATGGAGAAGAATATTAAAAGCACGATCAAAACAATCACCAGCGGGGGAAATTCGAGCCTTCGCCATGCCTGAGCTGCTCTACGATAGTCAAAACTATTACGAAATGATCAACTGGCAAACGGCTGAGGTGACCGAACCCCCCGTTACAAAAACAATACCTGATACCCGAATAAAAGAGTTTGTTGAGACGGGAGACCAGCCTGATGGACTGATCCCACTATTCCCTTGTCATACTCAAGCGGTCGAGAGACTCATCAAATTAGTAACCGAAGCCTCTGCCTGTGTAAGTGGAATAGAAGAGAGGGACGGATTCATCCGCTCCCGTCTTCACTCCCGAACAAAAAATTCCACGATTTGATTCTAAGAAAGATTACCGTATGTAAATCGACATGCAGCCAAAGGAAGGGTGGTTGGGGCTGGATAGGGTGGAACTCGACGTACAGCCACCCTCGTGGTGAGTTCTGGGTTGCTAATTTTATAAAATTAGCAAGCGAGGAGCTGTACTTAGTACTTATCGTACTTATAACATCGCATTAACGTAATTATAATCCACATTTAGACTTTTCTCGGGGACAGAAGATATTACTCAAGAGTCATAAAATTTTGCGTGTGTGTTATTTCATGCCTATTATTGCCTAAGCAACGATATAAATGCTATGGGAAATATATAAATGCATTATTTAAGACAAAGAGCCGATCTGAAAATATGTATATAAATTACCTATTTTTTCAACATTTGACGTTGTTGCCGGGGGCAAAAGATATTAACGTAGGACAACGCGCTTGGAAAAACGATCATATGAGGTCTTTTTCATCGACTTTATAGTTATTAGGAATAATTTTGATGCATATTGAAATATTTTAAAAATTATAAGAAAAATACGTTTTTGACCACTAAAATATGACTTTCATCGCTCTGCCCGGGGCAGAAGATGATTACCTATTAAGCTAAGATTTTGCAGAGGCTATTTTCTCATGCATGCGCAAGTTTTTGTCTCTATTAGAATATGGAAATCGAAAAAAATGTAAAATCGATCCACCCTAAATTCACCATACTCATCCTTGATCTTGTCAGTTAGCTCTCCGAGGAACTCCCCAATAACGAGCATGTATTCACCTTCCCTCGCTGTGAATATCACGCTATCTGTGTCAGCGTAGAACACCCTCCGTCCAAGAGAGTGCAATAGGCCCCAAAGTTTGATGCGGGCGTAGGCCGTCGTCAAACTGGCTACAGGTATGTTTGTAACCCGTGAGGTATCTGTGGACAATTCGGTATTGTTGTACTTTATTATGTAATTATTACCTACATTCACGATCTCCATCACATCTTTATCGGGGGCGTTGGCATAATCCCAGACTTCACTATAACTTTGTGCCAAATGGACGTTCCCTTTGCCGGTATTCTGCGCAAACTTTCCTCGAAGAATGTTTAGACACCACTTTGCACTAAAGCGCTTGCCAGGATTCTTAACAATTTGGGATTGTTCAAGCTGGATACCTTCATGGGCTCGGTGACGCTGAATATAAGCCGTTTTTTCATCTTCGTTATCAACCCCTCGCGGATATACTAACGCCTCAACCTCATCCTTCAAAAAAGCGTTTATATATGGTGTGAAAAGGTTGGGTAGCTTCTGAAACCTTCACACCTCATGTATCTTCATTATTCTATACCCATGGCGAACGGCTAGGGCCAGCTCAGGGCTTGTACATACACCTCTGATCTTAAGCTTGTGGGTTGTATGGTCGCAATCACCGTTGTTCTCTTTCGCGCACTTCACGCACAGGGGAAACATGAGCTTGTGATCTAAAACGACGGGTAAGATCGGCATCCATAAATCGCGAGGGGGTAGCACATCTTCGAAAGAGAGTCCAAAGTAGCGCTCATTCAAATTAGCTGAAAACTCCTCGATGGTTGGTATGGTGGGACCCACCATTTTTTCATGTGCACCTACGGGGTACGGATTGTTCTTCATCACGTAGGGGTATAAAGAACAGAAGTCGCAGTAATGGAGTTTCACACCCTCCGTAGGCGGAAAGTATAGCTTGAAGGTATTTGTACGCCCTCCGAACCAGCTATCACCGCATTTGAGAGGGTTTATTTTTTCACGGTACTGTCCATCTGTCTCCATCCGTGCATCATACTCATGCTCCCACAAGACTTTCTGAGTGAAATGGGAGCCTATAAGCTGATCGCGGGTGCGGGTCCGCGCAAGACAGTCAGCAGGAGATCTACCGTGTATATCTCCTACGATTCCACACTCAGGACGGGGGCATCCGTGTCACCAGTAACCGTTAAAGGAGTACACAGTCTTCTCACCAGTGGCACGGTTTTCACTTAGACCATCAACCCAAAAAAACACGACCATTAACCTTAATGGGTCCTTCACTCGTGTTGCAGGCATGCTTTATATATACACCTGTCTGCTGCTGTAGGTGTATGAGCCAGTAAATAGCCTTGTGCCCATAACTACGGGGATTGTTTCTGTGGATAACGGCTAAGGTGTGTTTAGGCATGAAGTTATTCTTGAACACCGTAAAACATAATGAGGCGATTGTGGTTGCGACTTGCAACGGATCGCATTTGAAACGACCTATGTACATCCTTCTAAAGGCCTGGAAACGTACTCTAAGCACGCGGATATCATTCACGCAATAACGCTAACATTTATCAGCTTTATTATAAGGATTACATTCATTAAAACTGTTGTAGTATCGGTCAAATTCTTCACGTTCATCTGTATTCATACATTCATAGTTAAAGTAATGTTTGGGTGGAGTTAGTCCTACGTAATTTAAAGTTTCGCTAGTGAGGAATGTGTAAGGGAAATATCCTTTTGAAACTTCAGCTGCCACGCCCATCACCTTGGGTAGCTTTTCTAACTTACAAGGGGTGAATAATAAAGTGTCTTTAAACTGTACATTACCTCTTATTTGCATCTGTATTAGATTGTTGCCTCTTTTCAAGGGATCAACTATAAATATCTCAGATGACTTGTGCTCAAGCAACTCCTTATAAAGGAACTGTGTGTCAAATTTTGCCCCTTTATGGGCGAGAATATACAGTCATTTTTTTCACTTCTCCGTTAACTTAACAATTTAGGACACAAAGAGTTTCACAGGGCCATCGTGGGCATTCGTTTTAAAAACGTTTGTCCGTTTACCACATTTGTGACAATCATCACACTCGCTCTCTATACACTCATCACAGATAGTCTGGCTTACAAGTAAATGTGGAATAACCTCTTTGGTTTCAGCGTTCGTATATGTTTCTATATCATAGTACACAGTTATACAAGGGCTGTTTTTAGTCTTGGCGTCTTTCATATAACATACATGCTTTACTCGAACCGCCTTATATTTCTCATGGCATGTAGAACAGTGAATTTCATCACATTTATGCTTGAAATTCCCCCAATTATCCATCATATGAAACACCACATTCACGGATTCTCATTTTCCTGCACGTGCCAATTGATTTATGGAGCTCAAAAACAGTTATTATTGAAAAATGTGCGTCTACACACATCACAATCCCTCTTCTCAGCTTCAACTACACGGCTTTCACATTTGGAGCTGTTACACTGCTCACCTACCATGTGGCAATTTTTACAATGTTTCACTATATCATCTGCAAACTCGATACAACCCTTGCACAAATCATGATGTCGTCCATATTTTCGACTTTTATCATAACTCGCGTAAAGGTCCCTTATATTACGAATGGGTAGATATGTTGTTCCTGACAGCCCTAAAACAAGTAGGGGTCTTGTACGATCTCTCACACTGCTTTTAAAAACATACACAGTCCTACAACGATCATCCATTCCAAATACAACTATTCGAGCATTCATTTCCTGTTCTACCCTTCAGGACCCATATTACATTCAAATTCAAGTTTACAGTCTACAGCTACTTTATGGGCACGCTCCACTACTGTAGGCAGCCAAATATTTTTGACCCGTGTATTTAGTACAGTAAACATACAGGCCAAGCCTACTGCTATAAAGCCGCAACCACAATCGGCGTTTATATGCCGTCTATAAATAGCCTGAGAATGGAAGTTAAGGGTATAAGGTGTGGCACTCTGACCCGCAATACGGAATACACAGTCAATATTTACCGTGAAGTTGTCAATATTAAATGCTATACTGCTTTGAGAGGCCTGCATTATACGGCCTAATATATACTCTATATCTTCAGCTGCCAAGCGTCTGAACGGTATTATCATCCAAAAATCATCTACATATCCATCATCTGACCCGAATCCGAAGGACAGCCTCGTCCTGACTTTACGTTCGTCCCGGTTCTGAAGGGCAAACTCTAAAATACGTTCAACTATGCGCCGTAGTCGGTGTTCAACACCATTGCTATACATGGATCTAGGATCAACCCTGACTATATACCGATTTCTAGTCAAGGCCGGTGTGGGGGTAGCGGTGCGCACCAACTCGGATGTTATGCCATCCTCAACAGAACGGGAAGCTGCTGTGGAGGATATACCCGGAATTGAATAAGGGTCGTATATTTAAGGAAGGTACTATTGTGGGGGTTGTGTCGTAAGAAGTAGAAGGTTGGGGCTCTATTACTGGTGGTCTGACAACCGGCTTAACCCTGGCGCGCTTTATACCTGACGTGGTGGGCTCTTCACAGCGCCGGCATTAGGATATTTCGGGCCCTGTGCAGAGTATACTGTACGGGCCCCCCATGACACAAGTCAAATTGTTTTTCATTGCTAATCATTTTAGTAGATTGTTAACAAGTACAACAAGTAAAATTTAACTATACAAGTGCACCTGTAACAGAATACCAACAGACCAACAGCCTTTACTATTATTACTACTTATTACTTTATTATTATCAAATATTTAAACTATCATAAGAGGTTTCAACCAGCGCCGGCCTTAGGATATTTAATTAGGAATAGGATAATTCAATTTAATTAGGATAAAAAAATAAATTACATTAATTTACACCAATTTTGGCACTCTGACGTCGATGGTAAATTTCTGTGAAATTTTCGGGCCCCCCTAAGTTGCGGGCCCTGTGCGACCGCACGGTTCGCACACCCCTAAGGCCGGCACTGGCTCTTCATCATGCCTCCGCTTTGAACTGGCGTGTGCTACAGGTATCGCTGGTGAGGATTCGTCAGCGGGGATGGATTCTGTAGCTGCACGGTCAACGGGCTCGTCTGTGATATCGATGATGGGGGTGCTGTACATCGTCGTCATTCACGGTTCTATGGAAGAAGAAAACAAAATATAAGGAACAGCACTCAAAATTTGTAATATATCGTAAATGGCCCACTTAGGAGTGTGACGTATTAGAAATGGATTCTGTTGAAAAATTTAGGTTCACGAGCCCATCCACATGTATTATGTCTGGACCTACAGGATGTGGTAAAACTGTGTTTATGCTTAAAATCATCAAAGAAAAGGGAGAGGTGTTCTCAAAATTTGTGCATAAAGTTATATGGTGCTATTCGACGTATCACTCAGTGTTCAACGAGTACCAAGATGAAATTTTTTCCACAAGGGGTCTATGACTTTAATTCGTTAAAGGGAAATGAATATACAGTCATTGTAATTGATGATCTCATGTTGGAAATGGATAAAACGTTTGCCGAGACATTTACAGTGTTCTCCCACCATCTAAACATAAGCGGGTTCTTCATCAATTAGAATCTATATTTCAGAAATAGATACATGCGCGATGTGTCGCTAAATACACACTATCTAGGCTTATTCGCTCAACGTAGAGATGTGTCACAAATTGGGGTATTAGCCAATAAAATGTTCCCGAATCAGCGTAAGGAGTTTTTGGAGGTTTATAAAGAGGCCACAAACCAGCGTTATAGATATTTGCTTTGTGACCTTCACCCACAAAACACGTTTAGGGTGCTTCTAAGAACGAATATGTTCCCAAGCGAACCTGAAACGGTGTATATTCCAGAATGTGAAAAAGGCTAAAGAAATACCGTGAATTAATAAAAATCTATCAACGATTGCCCCTGGCACTGCAACAGATGTTTGTTCAAAATATCGACTCTGACTTTTTAAAATGCATTTGTGAAATCTGTCTTAATGTTATAAAATGTATTGTGCCAATGAAACCCTCTCAGAAGGCTCGCTTACGTCGTTAGAAGAACATAATACGAGCGCTCGCTCATAAAAGTCAATCTGTGGGTAAGAAAAAGCGCTTTATTGTACAAAGAGGAGGATCATTCCTACCCATCTTATTTTCAGTTTTGGGTCCTTTACTGACTAGATTAATATAATGAAGAAGGTGGTTGTGATTCCGCACGAGGTGTATGCTTCATTGCAAAGTTCAAAGATTCCAGACACGGTTCTAGAACCCTGTGAAAGTAGGCTTAAAGAATGGAAAGCGAGTTGCTAGCCCTATTAAAGAGTGAAAAGTCACCTGATGAGAAAAGGATCTTGAACGAAGAGGCTTTGCAGAAATTTCTTTATGAGTACGAGGATTATAAGTATCCTACATAGCTCCCCGTGGTTATTAGGCACAGCGCGAGTGGTGCTGAGCATGGCGCCACAGGACCTGGCCCCAACGTTAGAGATGACCAACCAAAGAACAACGGATCACAATACATCGAGCATGTATTAAAAAACAGCCTCCCACATACATTGAGGAATAAAGGTTTAAGTCTTTATAATCTATTGAATGAGGACCCAGCCATATAATGGACCGATACAGGCGAGGTCATTGTTGAAGGAACAAGGGTACAAGGATCCAATATCGTTGATATTGTTCATGATCTGGTGAGCAAGTGGGACAGACCCTCGCCAACAGGATGGAAGCATATTAAAGCAAGACTACAACAAATAAATGTCCCCAAAGCATTGATAGGTAATCTGAATAATTTAAAAGACTTGGATCATGTCTCGCATGTGTCACAACTGAGTACGCCATCGCCCTCAGCAGCAGCGTCTCTGAAGAGGAGAAAGAAGAGAACAAACGGACAGCCTTATCCACGTGTCTCTAAAATACGCAAATGGCTAACATATTAAGTAAATGCTATTACGACATTTCTAACCCCGCCTCCTATGGCGGCGTTAATAGACTGTACAGTAGGTTGGAGCGATTTCCCTGATTTTTTAAATGACATTAGTAATAGTGCGGAAAATATGCTATTGTATGTTGATGCAAAGTGACAAAACCGTTTTCTCTAAGACAATATCTTCAGGTGCCAAATGCCAATGAATTCCAATAAAAACTTAAAACCTCTTTATTTTGACAAAACATTATATACAGCGACTCTGTAAATAAACAAATTTATATGTAATAGTACCCCACACATGACGATTGGCATATTGATGCCAATCGCCATAAAATCATCACGCCAATCACCTACGTGTGTGGCCAGCATAACACAGTGTGTTAGTGTTAGACCAGCTGTTGCCGCGGTGAGGTGTTACGCTCTGTCCGCTTGCGCAATCACATCACATCCTTTCACTATTTAATATTGATGTTGCATTTCAGCACATTCTCTTACACTTTTGTGATCTTGTTTTTATAAATTTTGATTATATATTATAAATCTTGTACAGTAAAAGATTTATAATCAGGTCAGACACGGCAACTAAAAGAATGCCTCGGCAGTCAAGAACAACGGACTGTCACATATTTGGCTATGGAGAAGAACTGACTCATCGTGTTCTACCAACATATGAGGGTGTTATGAAATGCTATATATATGAAAGAAGACGACTCAAAGAAGAGTTAAACAATAAAGATCCTTCAGTTCATGAAATATCACCGGCGGTTGCAGAAAACTTAATTTCATTATACTGTACAATAAAGCATCAATTCCAACTGTATCCTTCAACCGCGTTGTAAAGAAAATAAAAGATTATCATACAAAATATAGATCAATATTAAAACAGCCTAAAGGTATGAAACAAACGGAGTCTTACTTCGATAAGTGCAAAAAAATTAAAGATGATGCTCAAAATCTTTTTGATATTGCCGCTTGTAAATGTAAAGACTTTCAATCCTGCAAATGCCCAAAATCAAATCGAGTACCGAAACATGAACAAGAATTCCTAAAAGACCAAAGAACAAAAAGAAAAATGGCCATAAAATTAGTTGATGTTTCTGCTTCTTAAAAAATACAATTAGCACAAGTTAGAAAAAGCAGTAGAGATTTGTATCTTTCAAAACAACTGCCAGTAACGTCATCGACTTCATATTCAGAAAGTTTTCAGTTTGAAGATATACTTCTTCAACAGATACAGAAAAAGAATCTGACGGAACATTTGATGAGCCAATCTCCGTAAAACGGAAACGCATCAGAAGCAAACGCGGAAAAAGTCGAAACATAAAATCTCTGAAGCGATTACGCTTCCCTTCACTTGCAGAACCTTGTGATCGTACATTTATTTCAGATAGAGCAGCTGCCATAATAACAAGTTCTGTTTTGCACGACATTAAACAAACATCTCAGCCTGATCCATCCCTGGTAATAAGGAGTTCAAAAAAACCTTAGCCCCTCATTTGCAGCTTACATGTTTACTTATATCGAAATAGTGTTTAGTGATTATAAAATATATAAAATTCTTTATTTATTGCAGGTATTATAATTACTCTAGCTGATAAAGTGATAATATAATGGCTTCTCAATTAATTGGTGATTCGGAGAGGCAACGTGTGATAGATCGCATACGAGCAATAACATTTCGGGAAGCTCGTGATGCTGAAGCCACCTTTATAACACGTTCATGAGTTGCCAAAAAGTTGCGAAGAAGTGAGGACTTCGTCAAAAGAAGTTGGAATAAAACTTTGGATGAATGTGAAATGTAGGCTGACCATACGTACCGTTTTGAACGGGACAGTACTGTTTTGTATGGGTTTTTGTATGGGTTCTGTCACTGAAGAATAATTGTAAGCTCAATATGTTTATGTACTTACTTTTTCATGAATACAGAATATTACATAACCCCCGTCCCTTTTGTGCCATCCCAATGTCCCGTTTTTGTCTCAAGGAAATATGGTCAGCCTAGTGAAATGGATACAACTAAATCTGGGCGCCCAGATTTGCCACTCTCTCAGGAAACAAAGGACATCATTGAAAGCGGTACGCGAAGCGGAAAAACAGCTGTGCTAAACTTTCTAGAGAGATCGAAGTGATGAGAGGAAAGATCGTTAGTGGTGAGATATTTCGACTGTACCATCGTAGGCAAGGTTTAAAGCCTTGGCATGAACTTCCAAAGCCAAGAAAAACTCAACTTAATATCGATGACAGAATGTGGTTTGCCCATTATCTTGAAGATTGGGATGTGGATGATTTCATGCAATTTAGCTGTCTCCGATGAATTTTTTATTTACGTAACACGTCAGCCTAACTACCAAAATGATCGAGTGTGGGACACAACACCAGATGAAATCGATGACAATAAACATTATCGCGAATTATTAAAAAGTCCAGACTGTGTTGGTGTGTTTGTTTTGTTCACTGCAAAGAAGCTCATGTGGGTGCTGAAGCCAAATGGTCAGAGTTGGGATGGACAGTATTTTCGTGATATTATTCTATCCCAGCATGTTATTCCATTTCTAAGAAACCCAAACAATGTTATGGATGTCGATCAGGTCACACTTCTGCACGATAAGGCCCCCTGCTTTAAGGCATTAGCTACTCAACAGTTGTTGCAGAACCATGAGATCGGTTTCTTTGGAAATGAAGAATGGCCAGGAAATTCTCCTGACCTGAATGTCTGTGAACACATTGGATCAGTTATAAAGGGCAAGGTTGAATGTCTCTTGTTTCAGGAACCTGCAACAAATCGATTTTCGAAGGATGCAATGACGCAACACTTGAAACTATTTTAGCAAATTTGCGTAACGATCAAGATCTATTCACGTCACTTTTGGCAAGCTACCCAAAGCAAATTCAGGCTCTTTTGGAAGCCAATGGCGGGAACACCAAGTTTTAATTGTTTCTCATTAAATGCAGGATTAAATTCTCTTTTGTAAGGTATGTTTAGTTTCACTGTACCTCTAATGGTTTAGGCCATGGGCGAGTGGAGCTAAGGTTTATTGGAGCCCCGTAGATCGCAGTAAAGTGCGCAGAGCTCGGAAGCATCAACGTGATGAGCTTCAACAGGATGGTAGCGTAGGAAAAACAATTATGAGTATTTATTTTAACGGTCGCAAGGATAAAACTATTGTCCAAGAACAGAAAGGTTCTAAATTTTATCGTAAAGTTGATGTGGAAGAGCATGTAGCCTTGGTAGCAGAACCAGACCAAGTGTATCTAGGGCACTTTACTTTTGAATCTGGAACATCTAAAAGTATATGTAAAGGAATATGCGATTTTTTGAATACACATAACGTTCATTCTTCAAATTTAGTTGCTATAGGATGTGATGGAACTGCTGTGAACACAGGAGCGAAAGGTGGAATCATTCGGCTTATGGAAATGCATCTCAATAGACCTTTGCAATGGATTGTGTGTCAGTTACACGCAAATGAGCTTTCTTTACGCCACCTCATGGAGAAATTGGATGGAAAAACCACTGGACCTCGTGAATTTGTTGGCATCATTGGCCAGCAATTGCAGAAATGTGAAACACTTCCGGTTGTTCATTTCGAAAAAATCGAAGTTGAAATTCCATCTATTGACAAAGACCACTTGAGCACGGATCAAAAATATTTGTTTGATGTTTATCAAGCTGTTTCAATTGGCGAGCGTAGTACTCACCAATCAAGACGAAATCCCGGCAAGATGGTGCACTCTAGGTGGTTAACCACTGCAAATCGTATTCTGTTCGAGCAGTTATTGAACCAGTGATCCAAAGAAATGCATTTTTCGGTCATCCAGAAAACATACTTTTGAGCATGATACAAGATGAGCGTAGCCATGTAAGAGTACTTGGATGAAGAAGAATAAAGAAAGCTAGAGAACAATATCGTGGAAAAAGTCTTAGACTCTTTAAAATCCCGAAGTTAAATTTCGAAGCCACAGACTACACAAACATGATTAATTGGCATGACATCGCAGTAACTGAACCTCCAATGACGCGTGATTGTGTTTCCGACGATGAAATTGATAAAATGATTGCTAATAGAGAAGTGAAGGATTTCAACAATATGCCATGCCATACTCAAGCTGTTGAACGAGTCATCAAGTTAGTTACAGAAGCATCGTCTGCTGTGTGTGGAGCAAGATCTAGAGACGGATATATTCGATCAAGAATGGTAGCACGGAAAATGATGCCCTCATTTTAAACCAAATCTG
This sequence comes from Bathynomus jamesi, assembly GCA_023014485.1. Classification (NCBI taxonomy): domain Eukaryota; kingdom Metazoa; phylum Arthropoda; class Malacostraca; order Isopoda; family Cirolanidae; genus Bathynomus; species Bathynomus jamesi. The sequence goes on along the minus strand of JAJOZX010004687.1, from coordinate 142,207 downwards.
AATATCGAATATAATTAGATATTGACTAAAGTTTTCACTACATAAATCATGTCCATATGGTTGGGTGGTAGGGTTGGGCATGGGTGGAACTCAACATCCAGCCACCTCCTCGTGGTGAGTTCTGGATCATTCGGGCTGTATACGAATTTACGTGACAGTCAGAATGAACGAAGAGCTGTATTTAGGGAACCAATTATTATCTGGAAATAAAAAATCAATGCAAATAATATAAAAGCTATTTCCGTTCATTGAAAAACTCAGTATTTAAATCAGTTAAATTTCCTTATATCACTTGTCTGTAAAATACCATTTTTTTCAGAATAAATTCATAAATTTAGGTAATAACATTGGTACCTGAAGATGTATCCTTAGGAGGCTACAACTTTTATACGTGCTTACTATCAGGTCACGGCATATTTTGCGCACTATTAGGAATCTTAATTCAAAACTTACATAGAACTTTCCATTTATGCCTTTTACTGAATATTGCTATTTTTTTGCCATAAATCTACATATTTGGAGTAAGATTGGCACCTGAAGATATTAATGTAGGAGGCTAGAAATGTAATACACACTTTGTTTCAGGTCATAACACATTTTGTACACTATTACAAACCATGTTTCAAAAGATTGTGAAAAAAAAACCCAAAACGCTACATCCTACTGTGCAGAGGTGTTTACGGTGTAAGGAAAACAGATGTTTAGAGATTTTAGCGGGAACAGGATGCTTATACTCTTCATAAACCGGTGAGAAAAAGGTTTAAAACGGCCAAGATAACAGCTGCTTCGATTGATTCTATTTGGCAGGCGGATTTAACAGACATGCAAAGATATTCAGTGTATAACGATGGTTACCGCTACATTCTATTCATAATAGATGTATTCTCTAGATATCTGTGGCTAATTCCCCTGAAAAATAAATCGCCTGAAACAGTTGCTAAAGCGACCAAAACGTTGATGTTAAAAGAAGAAAGGGTTCCTGGCTATTTTTGTACGGATATGGGGAAAGAATTTATAGGTCGCGCTTTTCAGAACATGCTGACAGAGTTTAATATCAGTTACTACACTAGCAGTTCTATACATAAGGCCTCTTTAGCTGAAAGAGTTCAACGTACCATAAAGGAGCGCATGCATCGCTATTTTACACATAAAAACACATACAGATATATAAACGTTCTCGGTTCATTGGCTTCATCATACAACCGTTCACACCATCGTACGATTGGCACAACGCCTAACGAAGTTTTAGAAAGAGGTGCGCTGCCAGAGGTGAGAAGAGATGGAACACCACACCACCACACTCTACACATTTCAAAATCAATGATTATGTAAGGCTATCACGTTCGGGAAATAAATTCGCGAAGGGATTTGAGCAAGGATGGACACGTGAGATTTTTAAAGTTCGTGCTATGAGACCTAAAGGTGAGATAATGATGTATTACGTTGAAGATTTGAATGGGGAAGAGATCGCTGGAGGCTTTTACCGCGAGGAGTTGCAGAAAGTGCATTTAATTTAGGAAAAAGTGTTTAAAATTGAAAAAATTTAGGCAGCAAAGGTTCAGGAAAGAGAAAAATGTACCTGGTGAAATGGCTGGGTTACCCAGAAAGCTTCAACACCTATATAAAAGCTGCTGCAATAATGAAGCTTAATTAGTATGCAACATGGCCCTAGCCACTTCTATGTCACACTCCCGTCCTCTTCTTCTCTGTCTGTACATCCTAACAACACCTCGCCAACTTTGTGACAGAACTCCAGGACCCATTGAATTGGAGCGTGATTCGTATGAGGTGGGGTTATGTGAACTCCAGTTAGCCACCAAATTTTTAACTCTTGAAAATGAGCAAATCATATTTCTGATCATTAGAAGATTCGATGAGTGCGAAAAATTAGGCATAACCTTAGACAATACTATGCGTTCAGTCCTGTTCGGTGAGGAACGGTACTATAGCACAAATGTATCGCTAGGAATCGGGCATTATGATACAGCCATGGACATTGTGACGGGGTTAAACAAGAGTCTTGAAAGGTCGTACCTGACAAACGATTTACTTTTTGAAGTCGTAAACATAGACACGCCTGCATGCACATTGAAGTTAAAGTCAACGCTTAGTAGAAATATTAAAGATAAAGAGCTGTTCACAATTGTGGCTGAGGGCCGATATAGCGCAGCTCTCCAAAGAGATACCTTTCACGAGGCACAGCATGACTTGTCCAGCTTAATGTATCAATTGAAGATGGAGAAATTGGGTGAAAGCTCTCCGCCCCCAGACATGTGCTATATTTACAGCAATATCGTAGAGCACCAATTTGTTGGGGACACCCAGGCGCGCCTGCTGCGCATTGCACACATCCCCAACCATAGAGGGAAAAGTTTGAGCATTACATATGACAAGCCCCATTATGTGAATGTTGCGACTAATCTATTAACCATCTCGATATATATAAGAACGATTGAGGGAAAAAATTTCCCATTCGGTGATGGGAGCTTAACAGTGAAACTACACTTTCGCCGTTTATAATGACTCGAAGACCATTCACAGTCTACCGAGGAGTGAGATACCAGCGTGGGAGTGGACTTGGATCCATTTTTTCATCCATACTACGCACCGCTGTCCCACTGTTGAAGAGGGTGCCAGGTACCTAGGGCGGAAGGCGTTACAAACAGGTTTTAACGCGGAAGACATAATGGGTGGAACTAAGCCTAAAGAAGCTCTAAAAAAACATTTAAAACGTACACGGGACGAAATCATCAAAGATGCAAAGAGAAAAATGCGTGGTGGCGGAAAGAAGAGATCTGCCAGGAAGAAGGGGTTAAGGAAATATAAAAAGAAGTGCTCTAAGCGTATGAAACCTATGGCTGATCATTTTTTTAACTGATATAAGCTGAGGACACTACTCTCACGAATCATAGACTAATACTTGTCGAGGGAGGTGGCACTATTTCTGACTCGTCATGGCGCGTTTCATCCATCCGTGTAGTTCACAATGCTGTAAATCGGAACTGTCCCTCTTTGATATCCCCCCACTCAGGTCTCTATTGAGCATAGCGACTTTATTACAATTAACCCATTAAACACAATTAGTTCGCCAGTGCCCCTATAGAATTCGTGATACCCAGCTCAGGCCCTTATTTTTTGACCCGAGCTGCATGCACATGTACGCTAAACTGCGTATAGCCCATTCTGATGGAACGGACTGCGATGATAGTTACTCCGCCTACCCTGAAACCAACTTTTTACACTCCATATTCAGCCAGTATGAAGTGTATTTAAACCAGGTTAACATCTCGGCAGGAACGGGGTACTACAACCTACGAGCCTATCTGGAAAATGTCCTCAACTTTTCAAAAGAAGCTAAGGACACCTTTTTAACCGCCGAGGGGTATTACCATACTAAAGATGAAAATGGAATAAAGGATAAATTTAAAAATTCTAAAAAAAAGATATATGAATGTTTTGGACTTCTTCATACAGATTTCACATTCCAGGAGAAACTGCTTATGAACAGGGTGGATATGAAGTTGAAGCTTACCCGCACGATTCCTGAGATCTGCATAAATCTGGGGTCTGATCAAGAAGAGGGCGCGAAACCCGTTGTGATTCACATCATGGAGACGTATTTGCGTATACGCCGAGTGAAATTAAGTTCCCCGAAACAAATAGAAATTGAGAAAGACTTAATACACGCCACAGTAAAATACTCAATTAACAGGGTACAGATCAAACTATACACGGTCCCCGCGGTTGGCCTCGAAGCAACTAGAAAACGTGGCCCTTGGAGTCCTACCTAAAAGGATATTAATTGGAATGCAGGACCACGCCTCGACGAATGGAAATATAAAAAGAGTGCCTTTAAATTCGAGAATTTCGGCCTTAAAAATATTACTCTATACGTAAATGGCATCGCTTTGGGAGGGACCATGATTACGGACTACTCATCAGACGCTGTGTTCCCGCTCTGCGCGAGAGCATATAGTAGTCTGGCTCATAATACAGGCGCCTGTGACGAACTTGGGTTTGGTGTAACGCAGAAAGAATTTGTCGAAGAATTTAACATTTATTCATTTGATATTACGCCTGACTTGTCTGCTGGCGCAAATACGCATTTAAGTCCACAGCAGAGTGGGAATATCTCAGTCAGGTTGGAATTTGCCAAGCCTATAGACGCGCCTATAAGTGTACTCGTGTACCTCGAATCACAGGCACTAATAGAAGTTGATCGTTTCAGGAACGTGGTCACAGACTTTTAAAATGGACGCGAATACACTCCAGAGAGTAATGAAAAGTGACCGTTTCACACGCTCAAAATTTATCGGTGTGTTTGCGAAGAATGAAATATTGAAGCTGCCAAGTACGAGAAACTGGTACGGGATTATCGTTAACACCGACATTGTGGGGGTGAGGGATTCATTGGTTTGCAATCTATTTTAAAAATAGGGAAAGAATGTACTATTTTGATTCACTCGGATTTCAGCCCTGGAATGATTCGGTAATTGTACAGTTTATTGCGCAATTACATGTACCTGAGATTGTTTGGAACCCATATCGTTTTCAAGGATATTATACTGAAACGTGCGGCATGTATTGCATTTCATTTCTCCTGCACATGTCACGTGGGAAGGGATTTATAAATTTTTTAAAATTATTCGATTTGTGCGACACAGAGATGAACGATAAAAGTGTATGCAGACAGATAAAAAAAGGTTCCCATATGTTAGCACCCGCTGTAATGTGTAAAGGTGTATATCTATATTGTGTAAAGTTGTATATACATTTGTAACTGTAAAATGTAGCCATTAAGACTTATTTAACGGACACTGGTTCCGCTTTGTACATGTTTTCTGCCATTTAATAAATGAAAATACAATGTGTTTTGTTCTTAACCTCAAAAATACTTACATTAGTTCCTCGATCTGACACTCGCTTGACCGGATGTGAGCCAATACCTCGACTTCTGTATTCAGGTCACTGGGTTGGCTGTGCGGAGAAGCATCCATATCATTTATTCCCCTTTCATCAAAAGTAGCTATAACACGACCGAGTTCCGCATCGGTCCTATAAGGTTAAGTAAAAATAAAGAGCTACAACAAGAGAAATGCCACGAATTTAAATGCAGATAATTCTTAAAAGTTTTGGTAATTTAAAAATCCTACTGCGGTGCTGAATTATCGAGAAAAATATTATTAAAGCTCCACCATATATATATATATATATATATATACCGAAATAATCACGATGGAAACAAACAATAATTAAAAACATGATGGGATTAATTTTTACGTTGTAGAAAATTCAGAATAAAGCTAGGTTAGACTAACAACAAATTGTAACCATAAGCAGATATCCTGACAATTTTCAAAAGTAATATTTCTATTGTAAGTTTTAAATATTTCTAAAATCGTACCTGTACAAGAAATGTACAAATAAAACCACTATATAGAAATATATATATATATATATATATATATATATATATACATATATATATACATATATATATATATAAATATATATATATACCGAAATAACTGGAAGGAAACAGAATAAAAAATATTTTTGAAAACGCGTTTATTGCGCTAGGCTATATTGTTTAAACGAGAAAGAGTCTGGGAGTTAATTTTTCATTGCAGGAAAACTCATAATAAAGCTAGGATAGACACTTATAAGTTACTTACATTTCAACAGCGTCTTCATTGAACGGTTCCTGCATTTCATCACAATTTTCCGAACACCCTGGGTAGATGAAAGCTCCCCCGATCTATAGCTCTGCAAATTAGAAGCGTTGCGTGAGCATAAAAGTCTTTATCTTTAATCAATTCCGGAAAATTGTACAACGAACGATAACTGACTCATAGTGTATATTTGAAAAGCACTAAGCGAAAAAACATACGAACTGAGGCTCTGAGATGAAATGCATCCTTTTATAAAGGGGGCTTGTGACCAACCCACAAAACACAATCGTTAGCTTCCTATTGGCTAGCGGTGAATTTTAGGCGGGGCTTGACGCGTAGGCCTGCATAGCGGCCAAACAGAGGTCCTGGGGTCCGCCCACAGGGCTGTGGTTGGTTGCCCCGTGAAATCTGGGGCGTGTCAGATGTCCTCATTCGTGGTGAGACGAGAAACGCTTTGTTTTATAATCTTGTATTCGACCGAAAGAGAGAGCGAGAGTTGAGGTTGGAATGTGAAACGTTTTATGGTAGTAGCATTTCGCCTGTACAAACTCGTTTGTTGGGAAAGGAACGGTATTCGTGATATTGGAAGATATATTCGGAACAATTCACGTATGCTTGAGAGAAACGCTAACTGCGGTTTATGGTGACTTGAGACATAAAAGTAGAAGATATTTAATTATCTATGAAGGCTGCTCTGTAGAATTTGATCCATAGAATAGAGAAATTTAAAAAACAAAGACGTGTGATTTAGTGTTTCAATAAACACGATCTGGAGCGAACTGAAATAACATTGACCCGACGCTGTGTAGTATAATTTAAAGTGCGTACCTTATCTCGAATCTTGGAAATCAGAGAACCGCCAATAAAGAAATAAACATGTATATATATATATTGTAGTGACTACGTTTTATTATTTATTTTCTTCATTATTTATTTCTTTTCTACTTTATTATTATCTCTATTTATTCTCTATCGGCTCTTTGCTTCATTTATCACTTTCTTCGTATAGTTTCCGGTAGCCACGCCGAGTTCTGACTCTAAAACCGTTAAAACGAAGGGGGGAGGGGGAGGTATATTGATACTCTTTATTAACACTTATTACGTTTTATTAATTTCGAAATGGTTTAGTTAGGGGTATGCGAGTATGAAATATTACTAAATATATTTAGGTCGGAGAGGGACACTCACTAAATTAATTTTACGTTACATTTCGTCAACCTATCACGTAACGCGCTGCTTCAAGACTGAAAACCGTTATAGGGTAGTCCGCTCTTGGGCCTATTCAGGATTACCAACCCTACCCATTTTAAACAATTAACTTTCATAATTATTAGTAAATGATTTACATTAAACATTATCTTATTTAATTAAACAAAATTTAATATTCTTAACTAAGCATTACTACACTCGCATCACCCCCTTGAAAATAAGTTTTTCATTAGAAAACTTATTAATATCGTTTAACAATTCAATAAATTTATTCAACAAACTTACATATTTTGCAATTTTTTTTTTTTTTTTTTTTTTTTAACAATTCAAAGTTTAGAAATAGACAAGAAATAATAGAATGACAATTCCCATACATATATTGTATCATATTATAAAACCGAAAACTTTATAATTTTCACATTTGCATAAAATAACATTTCACTCTAATAATTAAATTACAACCTGTAACTAATCTATACATGCCAAAAAAAATAACAGAAAATTTTCTTACAGTGGCTACACAAATCCAAGTTCACAATCTATTCCCGCGATTTCTCATCAACGATCGCTTTACATTCGAAACAATTATTTGTATAGTTATACAGTTACTATCAGGGCAACATAGAAAAAAATAAGAAAAAGTTTACATAAAATACTGACCAAGAGCGCACATACTATTTCACGAAAAACACAACAAATATGGGCAATAATCGGACCCTTTTCACTTATAATTTCATTAGATAATAATCAGTACATTTATTTGCTGGACGTTGTTTAGATGACACTCCGCACGCTGACAACGGATTTCAATTTTCAATCGCAGCTCTCCTACTCACTTCGCTAGAATGCAAGGGATTGCATCAATCAACATGCAACAGGCAGCACGCTATAATGGTTCCGCTCTCTCTCCAATGGCGAAAAAAAAAACAAGAGACGTCCAATTCTAAAAGGATCAGGGGGGGAGATATCTGAAAGCGGGACCACGCGCTGGAATTGGACGGAATTTGCAATTCTAGAAGTCGATGAAGAAACTCGCCTTGTCTCATCTCCACTTTTGTCGGTGAACGCTGCTCTTCCTACGTCCAGCTGAAAGACTCTTCTACTGGCAACAATCAAACGATGACTCCGCCGTAGGCCGTTTCCCAACGAACCTACTGTATGTCTGTATGGACAGTACAGTCGTAGGCACCGTTCAAGCTCTCGTGGCTTGTCTACCGCGCGCTTTGACACATATTTAGCGAAGCATTCGAGCAACGTGACCAGCTACTGCCCGAAAAATACCAGTAGACCATCTTCGATCGAAACTTTCGTGTGCCAAGACCCTGCACACGTAAATTTCTCTTCTCTTCCGAAACTGTCCTGCGCCAAGTCCATGCGCATTCGGTTCCTCTCTTCTTCTCTTCTCTTCCGAAACCATCCTGCGCCAAGTCCATGCGCATTCTGGTTTCTCTTCTCTCTCTCTCTCATTGGTGATCGATCACCTATCCGGTCGACTAAACTCACTTGATGGAACTCGGATTCAACTTGGTTGACCCAAACTGAGCCTTTTCAATTTTGAAAAAAAAGTTTATTCTAAACGTGTTTCTGTACTGCTTATCATTTCATATTTAATTTATCGAATTTTCTCGACAGTTCACTTCGAAACAATAACTACACATTTGCTCTGGCCAAATTCACGGAAAAAATATAAAAAATTTCGCAAAAATTTAATCAAATCTAGCTACCAATAAGGTCACTTATGGCAGTTACAGCAGAGAAGATAAAAAAAGTCATAAAACGCTAAACAAAATTGTACAGTATAAATATAAAAGCGCCCATACATAGTAACTGTTAGTATAATTTAAGAATTATTATTGTTCAAACTATCGTCAGAAATCACCTCAATACCTCCAAATACAAAAGACAAAAATGAACCCCAGAAACTTCATGTCATCCATTCTCTGACAATCATGAACCCTCTTGCTTTGAGGAGGAGCACACAGACGCCACAAAAACGTTACTGGCTATCTAGGAGGCTCCATTTCCGAGTGTACACTTGAGTCAATGTTTCAAATGCACTAGTTAACTCCGACTGAAGGTTTAAACAATAATAATTTTCTAAACAGTTATTAAAAAGTAAAAAAATTTAAATATTACTACCAAAAATTATTTTAATACAGTAATTCCAACTTGAAACGTCAAACTTCATAAGAATTGAACTTGCAATTCGCAAACACATCTGAGATACAACTCTCTCCTTCAACAGAAACCCCAGTATGGTTTGCAAATCACAAAAATCTCAGTAATTTATCGTTTCCAAGTGAAACTACAAATTTGCATAGTTATACTAAATAAGAATAGATCATATGTACTAAAAAAATACACGCACCCACTGTAAACAAAAACAACACATTACACAATTAAGAGCGGTCGCTTTGTTTGTAAGCGAACCTCTATACAAATATCCCTAACCGAATGAAACTGCATTATATCCTAACATAATTTCGTAATATTTTCCATGCAAACGCTCGAACTAAAAAAAAAGGACATTTTTCATTTCTAATTCCAAATTAAAATATCAAATTAAAACATCCTTTTTAGAATACAATCTAAATTTGAACTAAAAATTTTACCATTGTCATTGAACTGGAAAGAAAAATAAAAATCGGCCTACCTGTACAAATAAATTGATTATTGAATGAATTTATAAAACGTAAAGAAAATTTTCTACACAAATTTCTGTAATTCAAAAAAATTATAATTTCCAGATTTAGTAAAATGTGTACCGTAACTCACATTGGCCGCCAAAATAAAAATAAAATTTACTGCCGCTTTTAGGCCTATAATTAATAAATTCAATGTTATGCGCGGAAAGAGCTATTAAGAATTTAAGTCAACATTTGTGCTTTTTAAAGAAAAATCCTATGCTTATTTATGTTAAACCAATTAAAATTTTGTTAAATAACTAAAAATTTACTACTCAATAGACATACCGTAATAACGGTTAATCTCCGAACAATATTTTACGATAGGCCTACAAGAAATTCTTCTTAAGTACGATACAATAGCCATCTTACCAAATATGTCGGAATTGTCGTGAAATGAATCGAAAGAAACAGAGAGAGGAGGAAAAAAATAATCAGCTTACCTACCAAAGGTTATGGGTATATAATATATGTAATTATATATATAACTAATAAATACGTATTAGTTAATAAGTAAGTATATAATTAATGAGTATATAAAAAATACAAAAAAACTTATAAAAAATTTTACAACACAATTTTCTATTTCAGTTAAACGAATTCTGCTTATTTTGAAATTTAACACAATCCTATACGGCGACTTATAATCTGACAAATTTAATATGTTTAAGATTACCTTTCGACTGTCAATTAACTGTAACTTAACCTATATAGCGCGAAGCGAGCGAAGCAAAAAGCCCGTAAATCTATATAACAAATAATCCTATTATTATATACAGGCAATCGAAATATAATCAAAAATCTGCTAATGAAACCCAGAAAATTTCTCTAAAATTTTCGCTAAAACATTTTGAAAGGACCATATAAATGTGTATCACTGTATTTAAACTAACAATTCACTTACGTACAAATCATTATTCTATTATTATGATTATTACAATTATCACTAATTCCAAAAGTTTTAAACAAAAAGTTAAAAAGGTAAGCTGAAAGAGTAGAAGAGTGAGAAAAAAAAAAATTGAGTCTCCAGGCAGCACGATAATTTTCAAACTATATCCTCTCCGACCAAAATGAACGAAATTTAACGTAATAATGACTCGCAATAGAGTCGGACAAACGAAAAGCAACGGAACTGGACGAAACAAATTAAATTCTTAGGCGCGAGTCAGGGACGCTATCAGGACGCGAAGGCAAGCGCCATTTTTAAATTTTATTTACAATGAAATTTTAAGGCATGAAAATCGAAATTTGCCTGCAAACGGGGTAAACTTTGCATTTAGATATTTTAATAATCGAAATAAAATATTCATTAACGCTATTGTTATTATACCGGGTTTTAAGAATTTTAATCGAAATACTAACACGTGGGTAAGCCTCACAAAATATGATGTAAGACCACCGCTAGCCACCAGATGTAGTGACTACGTTTTATTATTTATTATCTTCATTATTTACTCTTCTTCCTACTTTATTATTATCTCTATTCATTCTCTATCGGCTCTTTGCTTCATTTATCACTTTCTTCGTATAGTTTCCGGTAGCCACGCCGAGTTCTGACTCTAAAAGACCGTTATAAAACGAAGGGGGGAGGGGGAGGTATATTGATACTCTTTATTAACACTTATTACGTTTTATTAATTTCGAAATTGGTATAGTTAATTAGGGGTATGCGAGTATGAAATATTACTAAATATATTTAGGTCGGAGAGGGACACTCACTAAATTAATTTTACGTTACATTTCGTCAACCTATCACGTAACGCGCTGCTTCAAGACTGAAAACCGTTATAGGGTAGTCCGCTCTTTTGGGCCTATTCAGGATTACCAACCCTACCCATTTTAAACAATTAATTTCATAATTATTAGTAAATGATTTACATTAAACATTATCTTATTTAATTAAACAAAATTTAATATTCTTAACTAAGCATTACTACAATATGAGAAAAGTTCAGAATGGAAGGCCGTTTATAACCCCGGAATTAATTATTTTTTTTGTAGAAAGACAAGAAAAACTATGATTAGCAGAGACATAATTGGTCAATTCTCGGATTTTTTATCGAAATTATCTATCGCTTCCGCCAAATCCGCAATTTTCAGAACGAAGTTTAACATAATTATTTATATATATATATATATATATATATATTATTTTCCATAAATATTTATGTCCTTCTATTGTTCAGCTAATTACATTGTTTATTTGGAAGATGTTTACGAAGGCGCTTGTTTATAGCGCTTTCACCTTTCTTCATATCCCTCCTTTACATTGGCACACCTTTGTTTTCCGCCTGAATTGTTCATTCTGGCGAATGTCAATCTTTACACTCCACCTTAGACCTACTTTTAGACGGGGATATATATATATATATATATATATATATGAGAGAGAGAGAAACGTCGAAAATGTTTACACGAATTTTTAGGTGAACTTTTTTCTGAGAATGTACATATGTTGGCTCGCCTTTGCTTTCCGTCCGAATTGTTCATTCTGGCGAAGGTCAAACTTTACACTCCGCCTTAGACCTACTTTTAGACGGGGATATATATATATATATATATATATATTAGGGTGGTTCCATCTATAATGGAGAATTTTCATTTTTATTATTTTTTCTTCTCCAACCCGTCATTTGGTGCCAATTGCGATAGAAACTCCATATCTAAAATATTTTTTGAATCAGACAATATTTAGGGGTTGCACAAGCTGATATAAATTTTGGTGTTTTATGATTTTCAGGTGATTTTCATCAATTTTCCAATTTTAATAAATCTTTTTAAAATGCGTTTCTATGTAATGATGGGCATTCATATATACTGTTTAACAGTGTTTATTCTAATGTTATCTTTATTTCTCTTTTTTCAGATCACAGCGACAATGGCACTTGCTAAAGTAACGCGCTCAAAAACTTCAATTTGGCTTGTTGGATGGACGGAAACGGCTTTCAAGTGCTCCAAACTTCCATCTCGTGGAGAAGTGCTGAAGGTGCTTTTCCATTACCATAACTGCGAACAAATGAGCCCAAAAGTGAGCATTGCAAAGACTTCTGAACTTCTACTTCCAATCTGAAAACGAGCTAAAATTTCAACGAAGGCTCCCAATCACGTGGTAGAACATATCAGAAAGCTCCATGCTGAATGGCAAGGGCTAAAGAAACTAATAAATCGTACGTCGGCGAAGAACCTGGTGAACAACAGATGTTCAGAGAAAGGCTGGATGATTTGTTCGACATTGTCCACTGTGAGGCAATGTCTATCATAACATTTGAGGAGGACCTGCAGTTCTTGAAAGCCCAAAGGGAGAAGGGTCGCAAAGGTACGATAGGAGGACTCGATCAAACATTAGCTCTCCATGAAAAACGTGTGATGAAGAGGAAGGCTTCTGCGGAAAATCGAACATTGAAAGCCAAGTCAGAAGCGGCAGTGGCAACTGAAGTCGCTGTATTAGATGACTCGTCTTCTGACCCATCTGACCCAGAGGCTGAATTCATCGTACCGCTCATGCCCAAAACTCCACGACTGCGAGGCACGATACCAGTGGGGACTCCTGAGGTAGCTGCAGCACTGGACCGGACTAAATCTAGCAATCGAAAAGCTGCTCATATTTTTTCGGCAATGGCTTCTACGAATCAATTCCATCCGCACGTGGAACAGCTCATCATCAGCACCAGCGCTATTCGACGAGCAAACACAGAGAGGCTATCACTGCCGAAATCAAAGCCGCTTTTAACCCTAATGTGCCACTGACCTGCACTGGGATGGGAAGATCATAGATGATCTCACTGGACCTGTTCGAGAGCAAACTCACAGGCTCCCAATTTTGGTGTCTGGACATAATGTGGTAAAGCTGCTCTCAGTCCCAAAACTTCAAGACGCACGTGCAGTTACTACAGTATGTCGCAGGCAATTGTTGAGACCATAGATGAGTGGGGATTGCGGACCAGCATCAAAGGTATATGTTTTGATACCACAGCCTCAAACACTGGAATGAAAGGTGGAGTATGTATCAGGTTAGAGTCTGAGATTGGCCGTGAACTGTTGAACGTGGCTTGTCGCCATCACGTCGCCGAAATCAGGTTGGAAAAAGTTTTCAGCCTTCACGATGTTTCAAAGCCTCCCAACATGGAGATCTTCGGGCATTTCCGAGACATTTGGCCTAAACTGGATAAAACATCCTTCTCTACAGCGGTAAGTGACGAGAGCACAGCATCTGTGATCGCCCCATGGAAATATGAAGTCATTGAATTTGCGGTTGATCAGTTGAAGAAATCACAACCCAGAGATGATTACCGTGGGCTGCTGGAGCTCGCAATCATTTTCTTGGGAGCTGTTCCTCCACGCGGAATACATTTTCGGTATCCTGGAGCTATTCATCGTGCTCGCTGGATGGCCAGGGCTATCTACTCTACCAAGATGTGGCTCTTCCGCAACCAGTACAGCCCACAACAGCCGGGGACAACTTGGTCACGAAAGTCCCGTGGACCATCTTACAACGAGAAAATTTGGCATCATCTAAATGAGATGTGTCTCTTTGTTACTTCGATTTACGTTAGATACTGGTTCCAGACTACATTGTCAACAGAAGCTCCAAAGAATGATCTTGCCCTGCTACGTGCGCTGTCTGTATATCCAAACAAAGTCGTTGGAATGGCAGCGAGTAAAGCATTTGCCAACCATCTGAGGTATCTTTCCGAACTACTGGTGGGCTTTAGTTTCTTTGATGAAGAAGTGTCAGCAGAGGAGAAACGAATGATGGTGTCAGCCATTAAAGAGAAGGACTGATCTGCGAATCCTCGGAAACGCATTGCGCCATTCCTTAAGCCAGCATCAATGGAGTTGCATGACTTCATCACGAAATCAACGATGAATTTCTTCAAAATTCTCGTTGTGTCTCAGAGGTTCTTGGAGCACGACCCCAGCGAATGGGGAAACCAGGATTCGTATCGGAAGAGTCGTGAGGTTGCCCACTCAGTGAAGGTAGTAAATGACCTTGCAGAACGTGGCGTTGCACTGATATATGAATTCAACGCAACGAGGAACAAAAACAGTTCCTTCTACAGGTCGTTGAGGGTCATTGGAATATGTTCTCTGCACCAACGAAGAGTGGAGCCATCAAGAGGTCTCATTCAACATAATAATAGATGTTTGTGATTCATTTTTTTTTGGACACATTTTATAATACTATATATTATATGATATATTTACCGGAAAATCCCACACTTTGATTGGCATGTGCAAGTCCTAAATACAGTTTGATCTCAAAAATACTTTTACTGCAACGTTTCTATACCTAATGGCACCTGATAGCGGGTTGGTCGTTATATTTTGCTGACTTTCATTTTTTGGAACCACCCTAATATATATATATATATATATATATAATATATATATATATATATATATATATATATATATGAGAGAGAGAGAAACGTGGAAAGATGTTTATACAAATTTTTAGATGAACTTTTTTCTGGAAATGTACATGTATAGGCTCGCCTTTGCTTTCCGTCCAAATTGATCATTTTGGCGAAGGTCAAGCTTTACACTCCACCTTAGACCTACTTTTAGATGGGGAAGTACAGGGTGTCCATAAATGTTTACCCTTAAAACAGTATGCTCTCATTTTTTGATGACGAATCTTACATCCGTTTTCTTTTTACAAGTGATCTCGTACACGCTTAGAGTTTCTGTGCTGGTGTGTTTCGTCTACCGTATTCGCCGCTAGGAGCGCTGTAGTAGCTTTTCGGTTAAGATCGCGTCTGTGACAGAGAAGGCACAATGTGTTGTGTGGCTTGCCGAAACAAAATCTCCTGTCAGCGTTCAGCGAAGGGGTTCAGAACAAAGTATGGGAAGAATCCACCTAATGTGAAGTTAATTAAGTCGTGGATGAAAAATTTCTTGGAAACTGGAAACGTAGAAAAGGGAAAGAGCAGTGGTAGACCATCAGTTTCCGATGGGACGGTGGAAAACATTCAAACTGCTTTCACACGGTTACCAAGGAAATCGGTGAGACAAGCTTCATGCCAACTAAAGATACCGAAGTCTACGGTGCACAAGGTGTTACACAAACGTTTGAAGTTACACGCCTACAAGGTACAAATTAAGTTCATTAACTATGTATCAAAACTTTGTATGTTTATTTACTTATGATTAAAACTGTGTTTGAATACGAGTGTTTATTTAAAAGTTATAGCATGCTTTAATCAGGGTAATCATTTATGGACACCCTGTGTATATATATATATATATATATATGAGAGAGAGATATCCCTGCTAGGCGCTTTGGGTACCCCTACCAACCGTAGAAAGATGTTTACACGAAATTTTAGATGAACTTTTTTCCGGAATTGTACATATATAGGCACGCCTTTGCTTTCCGTCCGAATTGTTCATTCTGGTGAAGATTAAGCTTTACACTCCACCTTAGACCTACTTTTAGACGGGGATAATTTTTATATATATATATATTATATATATTATATATATATTATATATATATATATGGGAGAGAGAGAAACGTGGAAAGATGTTTACACGAATTTTTAGATGAACATTTTTGCGGAATTGTACATATATAGGCTCGCCTTTGTTTTCCGTCCGAATTGTTCATTCTGGCGAAGGTCAAGCTTTACACTCCACCTTAGACCTACGTTTAGACGGGGAAGTGTGTATATATTATATATATATATATATATATATATATATATATGAGAGAGAGATCCCTGCTAGGGCGCTCTGGGTAACCCTACCAACCGTGGAAAGATGTTTACACGAAATTTTAGATGAACTTTTTTCCGGAATTGTACATATATAGGCACGCCTTTGCTTTCCGTCCGATTTGTTCTTTCTGGTGAAGATCAAGCTTTACATTCCACTTCAGTCCTACTTTTAAACGTGGAAGTATATATATATACATATGAGAGAGAAAGAGGGAGAGAGAGAGGGGAATAAACAAACAGATAAACATGATCGAGTGTTGCAATAACGGGATCCCCTGGCTGCCCTACGAACCGTGGAAGGATGTTTACACTCCACCTTAGACCTACGGTTTAACACGGATCATTAGGTCACCCTGGCTACCAACCGCGGAAGGACGCACCGCCGCCGGGTCTCGAGCCCGTCTACACTCCACCTTAGACCTACAGTTTAACGCGGTCGCCCGATGCATATAAACGTAATGGGCGTATAGACGGGTACGTGTACGTGCCAAATGAAGTATACACGGTGCCAACTGGCTGATGATGCCTGGAGACAGTGGCTGATTAAGCCGACTGGCTGATTAGGAGGCATATAAGGCAAAGGCCGCCCGGCTAAATTCTTAATATGCGCTTGGCTCCTATCAAGCGAATACCTCTCCTCTCTCTCCTCTCTCTTAGGTTAGGTATACCCGTTTGGGGGTGAGGCCGTCCAACTTATCCCCCAAAGAGGTCTCCCCCAGCGGGGGTTCATTGCAACTTGGGGGATAACTCCGCGTCCATGTTGCATAACCCCTTGTTGCTCTTGCAGCAACCCCCTCCCACATTTAGGGGGCGCCTTTCAACAAGGGGGAAGGGGGTTGGCACTATGGGTGCCTTGCAATGAAGGGGGGTTGGCACTCTTGCACCATTGATCAACATTTGCAATTGCATTGCCCTCGTCCATTTTGCGCCCACACTACTCATCCACTATTATTGTCCATTACATCTTGTAATCTGTTTGGCAGAGATGCAACATGGTTATGTATGATGTGTGGGTTACTTCGGAACATCTCCCACTCAGCCATAGTGTGATCCAGCAGCTGGCGGCTGGTCCGTTCCTGCCCAGGCTCACACGAGTTCACCACATTCTCCCACACGTTCTCAATAGAGTTGAGGTCACCCCCCACTTACTAGGCCAGTCCAGTAGATCTAGATTTCGATGCTCCTCGAACCACCTTCTAACAATCCTGGCGGTGTGGATGGGAGAGTTTCCCTGCAAATGGATTTTAAATATTAAAAGTAGAATTATATCTCATCTTTACGCTTCATCAGTCACCCACTATTCGAGATAGGTTTTAACACCTATGTATTAGGGGTTTCTCTCAGCTAAATGTAATTGTGCGCCGTTATACAAAGAATACAGTCTGCAATTATCGAGAATAAAATCATAAAGTGTTGTCATAGTACTGAAAGAGTTAAAGAACAATTTTATGACCATTATTCGTCACATGTAAATGTGGAAACCGGACATACAAAGCGTGTAATACATAAATCTTACTCTAGTAATAGTATAATATTCTATAACACACAAATACACATACCTGCATAAAGATAATCTGCTCAGGATAGGGCAAGGCATACGCGCGTACAGAAGGCAGCATCACCTCCTCCATGATCTCTATATATATTGATCTGCCGAAATCTCCCGTGGATCTCAGTCAGCTATCTTAGTCCTCGCAGGTGCATCTATCCCCACACATTCGCCGTCACGTTCCCACTCCGTGCCACTTCTAAATATTTTGGCGGGTATATCTCGTGTTGTCCTGGCGTCAACACCAAAGCCGGCTGTGAATTGTAAACCCAAACGTCTTCTCGTCAGAGAAGATAACTCTCCTCCTGTATGCGAGATCATCATTTATATGCTGGTGAGCAAACGAGAGCCTGACCTGACGATGTCGTTCCTCGATCTTCTCTTTTTTGGCAGGAGTACAGTGGTGATATCCTGCTTCATGCAACCATCTCCTTACAGTATCTACTGACACGCAGATATGTACTGTCTCCCGGATGGCGACTGCGTTGTTGATAGGATCGTTCTGCACTTCGTTGATTATTCTCCGGTCTTCTTCTGGGGTGGTCTTTCTTGGTGCCCTACACTTAGGACGATCTAGCAGATTCCCAGTCTCCTGCCACCTCTGCACTCAGCGTCGAACAGTAGGCTTCGAAATTCCCAGTTCCATGGCTGTGTTAGCTACAGAGAGGCCTGCTTCACGCATACCAATTATCCGGCCTCGCTGTGCAATTTTATCTTGAGCTGGATTCATTTTCAGAATCGGTGTTTGTCATACGGTGTAGAAATATGATATGAACATAGATCATGCCAGTAACCATGTCAACACCTCGGTTTGGCTCATCAACGTCATTTCACAAACATTAGTATAATATTGTATGAGTTTATAAGTATATCTACTGAAAACCAGATTAATTTCGCAGCAGCACATTTTCGCTCTTTCATATCCATGGACGAGTTTGCGACATCATAATTTCGCGGTCAACAGTTGCTAGTTATAATCTTACAGATTAAAATGACGTCATGAATGACGGCATTTATTCTGGAATGTGATTGGTCGGGGTTGAGGTCGTATATCAAGGGAAGTTTTACTCCTGGTATGCAGATAAACTTTCAGCAGCACTCAACGTAAATGAATCTCTCGGTAAGATAGATTTGAAGCTCTCCACACTGAAACCTATTCATGCTGAATGGATTGTCTCTGCATGGGATAACCTACACAAAATGAGGGAGACCATTCGGAAGGGTTGGGAAACTAGCGGCATTCATGACATTCTTGTTATACAGTAATAATACAGTATAATTTAAAATGTTTTTACTGCTTTTACTTTACAATGTTTTATTACAATATACTGAATTTACTTTTCAAATAAAGTATTCTAATGATCTAAGTTTTATTTTCTTACTATCTTCCAAAGATTAGTTTAAATTGTCAAATTTTCGCCTGTTGGATATTTTCGCGTAAACTATAGCCTACGCGAAAAACGCGAAAATTTCCTGCAGGCGAGCATTTCGCATTCACTAGTATATAAAAAGTTCTGTTGTAGTATCTGTTCATATAGATTTGTAGTAATCATAATGGAATCTTATTACTGTATAAGACTAGTAAACTATATGGTTTTCAACGCTGTTCACGATCATATTAATTGTTTATCTTTATGAACACAAACATTACATTATAATTATCTGGCTGTCAATGACTGAACATTCAATTGTCCTTTAGATATATATGTCTGTTATATGTTATTGGACTCGGTTGTCCCCCCTCCACCCAACCTTCCCACAGTTGGTGTACCTCGACTACCACTGCGGCGTTGCCACATGTACGAAGTCGCTTGTGAGGCGAGGAACATTACATATGCGGGCAACTGTACGTGCAAAGCTATCACGCAGAAATTGAAGTGAAGCTCCTCTCTTTTTCTTCGCGTGGATCACTCCCGTCGAGAGAGAAAGAGAGATTGTAAAATAATGATGATAATGTTTAGGGTTGTTTAACCTTCGAGACAGCAAAGTTCATATGACGGAGAAGGCCAACACGTTTACAACACGACCCAACCATGGTTGGGTCGCGATATCATCTGAACGCAGAGGACGGTATAACTCATCCAACTACTGAACAGACTTAGTGACGTTAAACCCATTTCGGTTAACCTCGATGATATAACGGGAAATGTTGTTTCAAAGTGACCAAAATGTAGGTCACAGATTATAAAACGAAAACATGATGAAACTTCCTAATTAGACGAGTAACAATACAACAATCATGAAGCATTTAAAGAATCTCGTTTGAAATAAACAGCTGAACCCTTCCCTTTCTGTCGAGTGCTCATCTTAAAAGGATTTGATGCAATCGGATCTCTCTCTCTCTCTCTCTCTCTCTCTCTCTCTCTCTCTCTCTCTTCTCTCTCTCTCTCTCTCTCCATCAGAGATCGATTCGTCTTTCCATCGTTCGCTCACAGTTACAAAGTTTATTGGACATCATTTCACTTCAACACCATCAAAAATAAAATGCTTTCAGCTAAAATATTTTAAACCTTTTTATTTTTACGTTTTTTATTTATTTCTTTTACGACATACTCGTATATATTTCAGTGAAATTTTTAATTTAGATTTTTAGGTTTATATTCTTTGGGAAAGGAATTTACACAAACACACACACACACACACACACACACACACACACACACACACATATATATATATATATATATATATAGCTCTAGCTGATGATGAATTATGTTAACGCAAGAAATAACAGAAAAAACAAGAAAAAGCAACTGCCGAGATTTTGTATTCACAAACAACAGTAATCTAATTGATAATGTAGAAATATCCCCAACTATGATAAATGACCACAACATCATTGAAATAACAACTAATATAAATGCAACAGGAAAGGAAAGAACACGCACAACAGAAAGAAGCAAATTCGACATTTTTAACTTTCACTCCAAAGCTATAAACTGGGAAGATGTGACATCTAGCATGGAAATAATAGACTGGAAAACCATTTTCGAGGCCAAGACAACGGACAAGATGCTAATGACTTAGAGGAGAAGACGTTAGAAATTGTGGAAAAACATGTCCCAAAAATACAACAAAGAGGAAAGAGAAGCAGGTTCGAGAGACAAAAGAGGGCATTCTTTCGAAAGAGAAAAAGAGTGACTGCAAAATTAAGTAACTGTAAAGATAACATCAGAAAAATATTAAATGATAAACTGCAAAGTATGGATGACGTTATATAGGAACTAATCGAGAAGCATACAGAAAAAGAAGAAGACGATGCTATATAAGCGATAAAGACTAACTCAAAGTACTTCTATAATTTCGCAAAAAGAAAGTCGAAAAACCATGCGACTATCGGACCTTTAAAAAATGAGAACAGTGCTTTATCTGATGATCTAACAGAAGTATCTGAAATATTTAGAGCTCAGTACGAATCATCTTTCAGTATCCCCAAAACTGACAAATTAATAGGCGATGGAAACGCGTTCTTTGAAGAAGTACAAGGGGAAAATATAACGGATTTCGACTTTACGACGGAGGATATTACACAAGCCATAGGGAAACTAAAAACACACTCAGCGGCAGGACCGGATAAATGGAATGCCACACTGAACAGAAACTGCAAGAATGCAATCGCTGAGCCCCTATACTGGATATGGAGACGATCACTAGACACGGAAGAAATACCGGACATCCTGAAGAGCGCGAACATAGTCCCAATATATAAAGGAGATCGATCCGAGGCCAAAAACTATAGGCCAGTGTCGCTTACATCTCATCTCACTAAAATATTTGAAAGAATAGTTAGACAGAAACTCTACGACTTTTTGGAAAATCAGAAAAAATTCAATGATAACCGACACGGGTTTCGGTCAGGCAGATCATGCCTATCACAACTAATGGAACACTACAACAACATTATTGATGCACTTGAAAGTAATGAAAACTATGATGTACTATACACAGACTTTGTTAAACGTTCAACAAGTCTGACCATGGAATCATAAGACATAAACTGAAATATATGGGAATAACAGGAAAAGTAGGGAAATGGATATATAATTTCCTTAGTGAGCGGCGGCAAGTCGTTACAGTACAAGGAGTAGCTTCATCAGAATCAGAGGTCCTCAGCTCAGGACCACAAAGAACAGTATTAGCTCCACTACTCTTCATAATCATGCTGACATAGATGAGGACGTTACCAGAGACAGCACAGTAACATCCTTTGCGGATGACACAAAGATTAGTGGAAAAATAAGAAACCCAGAAGATATAGGATCTCTACAAACCGACATAAACAGAACCTACAAGTGGACGGAAGACAACAATATGAAGTTTAACACCGAGAAACTTCAGCTGTTACGGTACGGAAAAAGAGAAGCTCTAAAATCCATGGAATATTATACCCCAGATGGACAGGAAATTCAGAGAAATTCCAGAGCAAAAGATTTAGGGGTTGTAATGACAGATGATGCGAAATTTGAAACACAAAATAAGATAGCAGTAAACAGAGCAAAGAGAATAACGGGACAGATATTGAGAACGTTTAAACGAAGGGATAGGAATGTAATGATTCCTCTACTGAAAACCCTGATCATACCCAAATTGGAATACTGCTCGGTCCTAACATGCCCGTATAAAAAAGAAGACATTAGACAGCTTGAAGGGATCCAGAGAAGCTTCACAGCCAAGATCAACGGGTGCAAAGAACTAAATTACTGGGAAAGGTTACGCGAACTAGACCTATATTCACTGGAAAGGAGAAGAGAGAGATACACCATTATTTACACTTGGAAAATAATGGAGAAACTAGTCCCTAATCTTACTCTAAACCCTATAACTCCCCACACAATAGTTGAAAGTAGAAACGGTACATTGTGTCGTATTCCCAAACTGAAGGCAAGACAGGGAGCATCCTTAACCCTGAAAGAAAATAGTTTTGTGGTGAGAGGACCAAAACTGTTTAATCAGTTGCCCAAAGACCTAAGAAACACAAAGGGAGATGCAGTGGACATCTTCAAAAGAAGACTAGACGCCTGGCTCACAACAATCCCCGATGAGCCGGGTGTACCTGGCTATATGAGGTGGAGAGCACAAGAAACCAACTCCCTGCTTCACCAGGCCAACTCGAGAGGAGGGGCGACAAGCTTGACCTTCGCGAAATGAGGATATCATCACGCGGAACCTTTGTAAGGTTGTGAGGTAAGGTTTTATATATATATATATATATTTTGAAAGGGTTTATGGACGAAACAAGGGCAGACATCGCATGCCTCACAGAAACTCATCTTAAGGATTGCCAAGGAAATTATGAAAACTGCGAACATTGTATTGATAAGAAAGAGATAAATATAGAGGGCTTCAACTTACTAAGAGCGGATAGAACAACGAGACGTAAAGGTGTCTGTGCTGTATATGTACATGAAGATCATATGACAGAGACGATAATAAGTAAATCAAACAGCTTTATGGAACTCATTGCAGTGAAAACAGAAAAACTAAACCTGATACTGATAGTCATCTATAGACCTCCAAACACCCCAGCCGAAAAATTCTCGGGGGCCATTTATGATATCAGAAAGCTAATAAAGGCCATAAACCATCCATCCCCCGAATATAATGATGTGCGAAAACTTTAACTTCCCATTTATAAAATACAAAAAGGTGGATAGGAATATATACATATATATATGTATACACAAACTCAGAGTGGTCCCCTGAGAAACTTATATGTTAAACACAGACCGTGCATGGAACAAGGAACTCTTCTGAGACAATTAAATCCACCATAGTCCGAATAAGTAATGGTAAATGACAAATACCATAGTTTTTCTTTTTCATGATGCTAGCCCGACGTGGGCAACGGGTCTCTCGCAATGAGGTCCCATAAATATAGCTTCCTCACCAGCTATCTGCAAAGCAGACAGGATCCAGCTTTGGGACATGGATCTAGGGTTTAAAGCAAGCCTAGTCCCACTACATTCAGAACCTCTATATAAGTAAAAGACTCGTTGCATTCACGTCGGATTGAATAAATCAAAGAAAAAGGGGTAACTATTGTATTTTTAGCCAAAAAACCAAAACTTAAACCTCAACCGGGACATTGAGCGTCCACTTTTCAAGGCACGTAACACGTCCGTTTAATATACACAAACTCAGAATGGTCCCCTGAGAAAGTTATATGTTAAACACAGACCGTGCATGGAACAAGGAACTCTTCTGGGACAATTAAATCCACTATAGTCCGAATAAGTAATGGTAAATGACAAATACCATAGTTTTTCTTTTTCATGATGCTAGCCCGACGTGGGCAATGGGTCTTGAAAAGTGGACGCTCAATGTCCCGGTTGAGGTTTAAGTTTTGGTTTTTTGGCTAAAAATACAACAGTTACCCCTTTTTCTTTGATTTATTCAATCCGACGTGAATGCAACGAGTCTTTTACTTATATAGAGGTTCTGAATGTAGTGGGACTAGGCTTGCTTTAAACCCTAGATCCATGTCCCAAAGCTGGATCCTGTCTGCTTTGCAGATAGCTGGTGAGGGAAGCTATATTTATGGGACCTCTTTGCGAGAGACCCGTTGCCCACGTCGGGCTAGCATCATGAAAAAGAAAAACTAGGGTATTTGTCATTTACCATTACTTATTCGGACTATAGTGGATTTAATTGTCCCAGAAGAGTTCCTTGTTCCATGCACGGTCTGTTTAACATATATATGTATATATAATATATATATACATACCAGGACAAGGGGGGCACAAGAGAAGACCAGGAGCAAGCAAAAATGTTGATGGCTCTCACAAATGAGTTTATGCTGCCACAGAAGATAACAAAAAATAGCAGAAAAAATAACTGCCTGGATCTGGTATTCATGAATAACACGAACTTGATT
>JAJOZX010004687.1:25000-112500 GCA_023014485.1 Bathynomus jamesi | reverse complement strand
AAAATTCACAATATCTTCGTAAATATTCGTGAGTGTTATTATAATTAAATCTGGTATAATTTTAAGCATTAAATTACAGTTCTTTAGAAATTATTACAGCTAAACGGCATCATACATATTACTGAATTACAGATTTAAGGTTGGTCCAATTGCTTTATTTTAAGTCATACACAAATGCCAAACTCGCCATCTTATCGCAAACGGAAAGGAAGAAAAGAGAAAAATAAATATTTCTTTTGCAAATGGTTTACAGTTACCATAGGAACTGGGCATATTGTAAAAATGGTAAAGAAATGCGATATATATATTTGTCCTTCCGAGACAAAACTTTTGTCACTGACTGTATATATATATACACACACACACACACACACACACATATATATATATATATATATATATGGATTGTAGATTTATGGATGGAATTATAGCACACATTTAAGAATTCAGGAATTAGTGGAAAGCTTGGGCAATAGATATTTAATTTTCTGACCAAAAGGTCACAAAGAGTGGTAGTGAATGGAGTCAAATCTGAAGTCTCAGAAGTCGTCAATTTTGTTCCTTGCTGTTTATAATAATGAGTGCAGACATTGTTGCAGATATTACCGACAGTATCTTATCGTGTTTCGTGAATGACACAAACATATGCAAGGAAATATCAAACGAAGGTGAAATATAAAAATTACAGAATGACATTGAAACATTATTCAAGTAGGCGGAAGCCAACAATCGGAAGTCAACAATATGAAGTTCAAAGAAAGAAAGATTCCAACTCATAAAATATGGTAACAACAAGGTGCTTCAGAATAAAGGGCACAAAAAACTGCAAGCCAAACAGATAATTTCAAGTCCACAAGCCAGGGATTTGAAGTAATAATGTTATCGGACACAGAGTTGAGAGAGCACTATAACATTAAAATCAAAACAGCTACAAAAGTAGTGCGAATTATCTGGAGGAGCTTTCACAGCAGAAAACGAAACATCATGCTAAAGTTATGGAAGAGCTTAGTCTTACCAATAAACTTCGACGCTTGATGAAATACTTTTCGGGGAATTGATTCCTCGAAAATAATTTAATCTAATTGGGTGGCGCCATCTATTGGATGAAATGTCAGTTAAATACCATTTCAATTTATTTTCATTAGTCGACAGTAATTACAGGGATATCAATTTTATATTAATCAAGAACAACATACTAACAGCAATTTTAAGACCTAAATTAATTTTGTCAATGGAAAATAATATTTCTGGCCATTAACTGACCTTTTAGATACCTAATATTACATTCATTATCAAAAACTGATGTTTTCATTATTCAATGTTGCCATTTTCGCTTGTCCACTGAGGTGGACATTGACAAATAATGCGTCATAAAACAGTTAATACACACTTTAGACATAATTTAGAATACATATCCACAGTAAAAGTAAACTACAGGTATTTATTTATCTAATACTACTTTTCAATAAGTATAAATGACACCTCCACCATGACACGACGCGATGCCATATTTCTCTGCTATGTGCCGAAATAGTAGAAGTATATTTCTCTGCTATGTGACGAAATAGTAGAAGTATATTTCTCTGCTATGTGACGAACTAATAGAAGTATAGGTGCTACTATAGCGTCATTCCTACCTCGATTCGGCGGTCTACCTTTTAATTATAGCTTCTTACCTTGTTTACTAATTGCTTGTTTACATTCCAATGTCCATCGCCCTTGACGATTGGTTAGGTTTAGTCATGATATTTTCGTTAGTTTTAACGAAAATATCGTGACTAAACCTAACCAATCGTAAGTAGACCACATACTATAGTAGCACCGAAACTATTTTTTAAATAAATAAAATTGAATAATAAATAGCATTTTATATTTATTATATTTTCATTTATACCTTGGATAGGAATCACACTCTACAGTACTGTAGTTTCGAACCAAAACGGGTAGGAATCACCCTATAGTATCGAAGTCACCGGTAGGAATCACGCTATAGTAGCACCGAAGTATATTTCTCTGCTATGTGACGAAGTAGTTTGCTTTTCTTTCATCCAACAGATGGCTGCATACTCCAGACACTTAGTAAACACGTCCACTGAGATGGACATAGAGTCAAATCATTAGAAATCAAAAATGTACGAAGGTTAAACTGAGTTATGAAGTTATGTCCACTGAAGTGGACACAGGGTCTGAAAGATTTAAGTTTCATGATTAAATACTTATACATTAGAAATAAATTTATCTTACATTGGTGAGATTCAAGCCACTGCGACAATGCCACTGAGGATTCGAATTTTGCGAGCCGCCACGTTACCCACTCGGCCATGAGACGTTAAAATATACTGAGAGAGTTTTGTTTATATACTTTTTTGCATTGGTTTCAGTACGTATATTTGGAGCAAGTGTGGTTTACGTCCCCCTGACGCAAAAGAGGACATTAACTACACTAGGATCTTTAGGAGCATTTTTTAAATGAATCCATCAAATAAAACGTTAAAACTAACGAAAATATTACGACCTAACCTAACCAATCGTCAATATATATTATATATATATATATATATATATATATATATTGACGATTGGTTAGGTTAGGTCGTAATATTTTCGTTAGTTTTAACGTTTTATTTGATTAGGTATACGTGGACAAAGTTGGGGAACGCAAACTACACTAGGATAATGTAGGGGAACGTAAACTACACTAGGATAATGTAGGGGAGCATAAACTACACTAGGCACCACAGGGGGACGTAAACTACACTAGGCATCACAGGGGGACGTAAACCACACTTGCTCCGATTATTTTAATACGTGTATTATTTCTGATTATACACACACACACACACACACACGAGTGTGTATATATATATATATATTATATATGTATATATATACAGGGTGTACATAAAGTCAGGATCTATTTTTGTGAAGCACTTGGAAATTATATGGAATTCAATCATAAAATGATAAAGTGGTAACATTTATTAAATAATTAAGAGTAGGATTCGACGTGACGCCCATCAGTATCCCTGCACAGCTCAAATCGTTCCGCAGCATTTCTAAACACATTCTGGAGCATTTGCGGGGTTATGTTATCTGCAGCAGTTCGTATACGTGTACGTAAGTTTTCAAGACTCGTAATCTTCGTCTGATAGACGTGCGATTTGATAAAGCCCCATGCAAAGAAATCTAAAGGGGTTAAATCTGATGATCTCGCTGGCCAAGGTCTGTTACTTCCGCGTCCGATCCAGCGATTTGGAAAAAGTCCATTTAGATAATCCTGAACAATTTTGGCATAGTGACAAAGAGCACCACCATGTTGATAGACGACGGGGATAGGATTGTTAGTACCGTCGTCTATCAACATGATGGTGCTCCTTGTCACTATGCCAAAATTGTTCAGGATTATCTAAATGGACGTTTTCCAAATCGCTGGATCGGACGCGGAAGCAACAGACCCTGGCCAGCGAGATCATCAGATTTAACCCCTTTAGATTTCTTTGCATGGGGCTTTATCAAATCGCACGTCTATCAGACGAAGATTACGAGTCTTGAAAACTTACGTACACGTATACGAACTGCTGCAGATAACATAACCCCACAAATGCTCCAGAATGTATTTAGAAATGCTGCGGAACGATTTGAGCTGTGCAGGGATACTGATGGGCGTCACGTCGAATCCTACTCTTAATTATTTAATAAATGTTACCACTTTATCATTTTATGATTGAATTCCACATAATTTCCAAGTGCTTCACAAAAATAGATCCTGACTTTATGTACACCCTGTATATAAAATGAAAAATGAATCACCAAAAGTTTGTACACTCAAAAGAGTCGTTTATTCTTCTGCAATAAGAAGGTATTACAAGTAGAAGGTATTACAAGGTGAAGTTATACACGAAATTCATAAAGGAATGAAATTAAACAGGCTATATTAATGAAATCATAGAGGAATAAATAGACGAATAAGTTCCTAAAAGACTAAAACAAACATCAGTTAATCAGCATAAACATTATATAAAAAATGTTTTGAAATTTGTAACAAACATTAGGTAAGTGCAGTGGCGGATCTAGGAATTTTCAAAGGGAGAGCGGACCACTTTAGGGGCGCCGTCGGATCCAAAGCTCCTTATACCTTTACAATACCAACGCTAAGCCAGAAAACACACTGATTTACATCGGATTGGATTCAGGCTGATAGGGGCGCCAAAATAGGTACCTAGAGGCAAAAGGGGGAGCGGCATAACTTTGTATGCAAATATTCATATATGAAATTGCAGTTCTAGGTGTATATTTAGCCAGCCTAACTTTTCTCTAAAAAGCGTTGCGCGATCCATGTCGACATGCCACGTTGGCCTTTTGAACTTTTTTAATCTTTTTAAATAAAGTTCAGGAAATTCTTCTGCAAATAAGAGGATACTAGGACATGTAACTCCTTACCAGACTAATTACAACCACTGTTCTGGTCGCTATACTGAACTTGTGTTTCAGCTTTTGCAAATAAATGAAGGTGCTCTTCGCTTTTCTAACACATTGGATTTATGTCCTTCAAAAGACATGTATCTGTCAAAGATAGTACCTACATTTTTGACTGATTCAGAAATTGGTATGTCACACATATCAAATTTTATACAAGTTTTTTCACTGTCTAATTTAAATTTCGTTTTGAGCCTATAAATATGCATGGCATTTTATTTGTATTTATTTCCAAGCCTATGTTGTCATACTCTCGTTTCAGGTTAGATAGTTTGTTACTATTATTCCATTCACTTCATTCAGTTTGTAATGAATGAAACAATAAGAACAACAGAAACAGACTTATCTAACCTGAAACAACAGAATGAAAACATTAGATATCCTCAAGGGCAAAGGTTCTCAACTAAAACTCTCCCGTGGCTGCAGGTATTCAGTAGGAAGTGTGATACAAATATTTTTCAATAGATTGTTTCTATATTTGTTCTGAAGAAAATGATATGTAATGAATGTTCGTTTCCACATATGAAAACTTTATATTATCTTAAATCTTGGAGACAAAAAGATATTCATATATGAAATTGCAGTTCTAGGTGTATATTTAGCCAGCCTAACTTTTCTCTAAAAAGCGTTGCACGATCCATGTCGACATGCCACGTTGGCCTTTTGAACTTTTTTAATCTTTTTAAATAAAGTTCAGGAAATTCTTCTGCAAATAAGAGGATACTAGGACATGTAACTCCTTACCAGACTAATTACAACCACTGTTCTGGTCGCTATACTGAACTTGTGTTTCAGCTTTTGCAAATAAATGAAGGTGCTCTTCGCTTTTCTAACACATTGGATTTATGTCCTTCAAAAGACATGTATCTGTCAAAGATAGTACCTACATTTTTGACTGATTCAGAAATTGGTATGTCACACATATCAAATTTTATACAAGTTTTTTCACTGTCTAATTTAAATTTCGTTTTGAGCCTATAAATATGCATGGCATTTTATTTGTATTTATTTCCAAGCCTATGTTGTCATACTCTCGTTTCAGGTTAGATAGTTTGTTACTATTATTCCATTCACTTCATTCAGTTTGTAATGAATGAAACAATAAGAACAACAGAAACAGACTTATCTAACCTGAAACAACAGAATGAAAACATTAGATATCCTCAAGGGCAAAGGTTCTCAACTAAAACTCTCCCGTGGCTGCAGGTATTCAGTAGGAAGTGTGATACAAATATTTTTCAATAGATTGTTTCTATATTTGTTCTGAAGAAAATGATATGTAATGAATGTTCGTTTCCACATATGAAAACTTTATATTATCTTAAATCTTGGAGACAAAAAGATCATGAAAATATGCTGCAACGTATATTTGTTATAAAAAGTAATCTATAACTCAAGTAGGGTCGTGTAGGAACAGGAACACACACACACACACACATATGTAAACCCCTCGGTCTATGGCCTTGGGCAGTTCGAGGTTGACGGGAGTTCTGGTTAGGTGGCAGCAACGGATTTGTTACCTGGGAGTAGCTGGTACCATGTAGGGAATCGCAGTAGTTTCTCTTATACTACTCTCCAATTTCTTCTTGTAGGGGTCGGAGGGTTCGGTGAAGCTTACTAAATTCTCTAAGGGTACCCCGATTCTTCTTGTAGTGTATCGGGAAATTATTTTTCTCTATTTTAAGACTAAGTTTTCTGAAAGAAGCAAGGCTCGAAGGAGAAGACAAAGATATTCTCTTACTGTGGTTTACAGGTAATGCTCAGCCTATAAGTCAAATCAGACAGAATGAGAACAATTACTGGAGAAATTCTAAACGTTTATATACATAAATTTTGGTGACATCATTTATTATTTAATACTGACTTATTTTGTTTTTTATTATCAGTAGGCTGAATTCTTTTGCAAAATATTTGAAGATAAGGTAAATATTTTAGCTGTAGCAATGTCTAGACAGATAAGCAAGATATTTGAAGATGAAGCCATATTTTTATTTTAAACCGCATATTGACAGATCTGATGTTATCATGATCTGCCGAGTTAACTAAAAATAGAAATTGAAATATGCATTTTATTATGGATTAAAATTAAACATGCATATGAGCCAAATTAAATGCTTAAAATTTAAAATTAAGTGTTAAGCAAGACATGACTTCATTTTTTACAACGAAGAGAGAACGTATAAAGAAAATGAACATTGCAGAATTTAACACGATTACATTATTAAACTAAATCTACAAAAATATTTAAGTGTTTTAAAAAATAAATAATTCATCATTTATTCAGCATAAATAAAATGGAAAGAAAATAAAAAAATTATCCGAACTTGCGTTATATATACAGTTAGCGTTACGCGAGTTTGGACTCGTATGCAAAAATAAATATAAGAAAAAGTGAATATAAGAATATATGAATATATGAATATAAGAATATATGAATATGAGAATTATTCATTGTTCATTTTTACACACACACACAATATATATATATATATATATATGTGTGTGTGTGTGTGTGTGTGTGTGTGTGTGTGTGTGTAAACACATTCATTAATACATTTATTTATTTATTCCAAAAGTTTAGTAGTATCTGCAGGGGATGTTCAGTATTCTTGTTTGCAGTTGGCACACAAACATGGCACCTCTCCTTTCTTAGTGTTGTGGAGTGTTGCATCGTTGCCTGCAAATGAAACATGTTTTAAGGAAGTCTCTAATGAAGACAAACTATTGCGAAATGAACACATTGCTCAAATGGGTTGAATCATAGGGAAAACTAAAACTAAAAAAAAATCGTTGTGAAAAAGAAGTAACAAAAACAAGTTATACCAGAATTCCATGGGATTTACAGGCAATAGGCGCAGAGTTCGAAGTATACTATACACAGTGCCGTATTAAGGATTTTTGGGCCCTGGGGCCAAAATATTCTTGGGGTCCCTCAACAAGACAAATCTTCGAGTCATGTAAATTAATAAAACCATTTATTTCTAAATCAAATAATGCAAGTTTTACACAAATACGAAGCTGCTACAATTACACCAAACCAATTACACAACTACAAGTCCACTACTAATCTACCAAAGTTGGTTACAAAATCATCCACCAAAAGTGTACAAAAGTTTTTTGAGCTGCTTCATATCACTAAATTTTCCAATCACAAGCTCAGTATTTAAATTCTGCAAAATATTCTTTTCTATGCATGACAATGACAGACTTGCCAATTTCTTTTTGGTTAGCCATTTGACGTTTAGCATTTTTAATCATGCACAAATGAGAAAAAGAACGCTCCGCAGTTGCATTTGACATCATCAAACACAAATGCGATAAGCAATGAAAGCATTTGGGAAAACAGCCCTCAGTTTGTGAATTTCCTGTAGTACTCCTAATGGGCGAGTGTCAGCTAAAGCGTTTTGTTTGACAACCAGTAGAAAATGCTGAAACTCAAATGGGAAGCTGTCCTCAAAATCATTTGGGTAATGAACTAAGCAGATTTTTTGTTGCTTTTGATGCTTCCCCTGAAGTTAGTTGAGAGATATTGTTGAGCATTCCAAATTTATCATTGATATCATAAAGATCGGGCCCTAAAACAGCTGGGCCCTGGGGCCTGGCCCTCCATGGCCACCCTTTAATACGCCACTGACTATACAGTCTCTTGTTGGGGTTGCAAAAATTGGGGATTTATTAGTAGTATAAAATGCAGTAAAATTTTTAACATAAATGAAAAACAAGTTAGTTAGGATGTAAATTCCATGTAGCCCTCAGGTAAACCCCAGAAAAGAATAGTGACTGCTTGCACGAAAACATCTGAACTGGTTTCAACGTGTTTGTACTGGACTATATGACGTTGTTTTGTTCAATCAGTAGGGTGTGAGAAAATACTTTACGTGATACCACACAATTATTTTATCAAATCATATATTTGTAAACAATTTTAGTACCAAATAGTACCTGAAATAAACATAAAATCATTTAATATTGTCAAATAGGTAACATAAGTTCCATAAATAATATGAAACAGTTAGAAATTTAGAAAACTCATAATATAATGTATTTTAAAATTGTTTCTAAGTTCTAGAATCAAACAAAAAAGTACAACTCTCTTTCCCAATGGGAGATGAAAATCTGAATTCTTGAGGCAGAAGGGAAAAAAAACGCAGGCAGATTAGAGTCAGTCAGTGGAGAACAGTTTATCATAGAGATGGTCGTACACAGTCCAACAGAAGAGCGCATTTTCTCTCTCGTGTCATTTTCATTTTAATATTTCCACTCGTGCCCGTAGGAAATGAGGTTCACTTTTAAGATGAATTTGAGATAGTAAATTCAATTCAATTCTTCCTTAGGGCTTTCGTAGGCATATTCTTGTTTCGCGCTACGCCATATTCCCCATTTCCTAAGGTGTATTTGAATTCCGATCAAGACCTTTTCCCCCTATTAATTAGATAGCGTAAGAAACCTAATTAATTTGATATGTGAAACTTAAGATTAAATATTAAATCTGTGTTGTGTTTTATAATAACACAAAGTCATAAT
This sequence comes from Bathynomus jamesi, assembly GCA_023014485.1. Lineage (NCBI taxonomy): Eukaryota > Metazoa > Arthropoda > Malacostraca > Isopoda > Cirolanidae > Bathynomus > Bathynomus jamesi. The sequence goes on along the minus strand of JAJOZX010004687.1, from coordinate 103,500 downwards.
TGTCGTTTAAAATTCGTGACAAAGACACGCTCATTATTATAAAGTAAGATCATTGTAAAGGTAAAGACAGTGAAAGTCACTTGGCTGTAGGGAATAAAATTGGCGTGGAAAATCGACACACCCACCCACGAACGGGAAAATGAATGACTGATATTACATTGGGGGAACACCCTGGAGAGGGACATCACCCCGGGAGAAACCTCGAATCCTTCACTGAGAATTGCCACAATAGGTAAAAAGATCACAAATAAAACATGATGGTGATTAGCAGTGTTTTTCATTAGTAATTAATTGTACCACCTTCGTACAGAAAGCGAGGTGTTGTCAATGTAGATTTACAAAGAGCCATTATTTTTAAAACTAAAGAAAAAGATGAAAGCTACTTCCCACGTCTAAAAGCTCCATAATTACTCTTGCGAGAAAAACAGTGTGAAAGGTGTATGAAAATATGAAGTGTACAATATATTTAGAAAAATCTTTTCACATGGTAAAATTGGGACAAAATACAGTGGAATGAACACATAATGGCACTCTGAAAACAAAATTCTCTTCACTCGAAGTTCAAGATTGTGTAACTTGCTCCCCATGAACTGCAACACCAAAACATTTTTCATGCATTATTAAAAAACTGACCTAATATATTTTTTAGCCAACTCTCACGAATCGTGATGAATGGGTTACAAACAATAATAAATACCCCTTTCCCAAAGTTTTGCGATACCGACTAGCCAGATTCACCAAGTTTAATTATATATTCAAATTTAATTAATTATCAATTAACTATTACCATTGTTTTCAGGGCCTTGTCTCACTTATCTTTCTCTTTATCTATGGAGGCGCTATTTACCACAACAGGCGGCAATTTATTCCGAGTTTATCTTTCTGTATGAGAAGTTACCGCAAGTATTTGCTCTATATCTTTTTGAAAACTTAAAATAACATAAAAATGTTAAATAATAAATGTAAGTGATTTAGTAAATAGTATATTATATATATATTTTTTTTTTTTAATTTTATACAGGAAGGAGGGGCCAGGGGCGATCGGCGGCTATAATGCCCCCAACATAGAAGAAGCAGGGAGATGAAATCAAGCTCCAAGGTTTTCGAGATGCCAGGACACTGAGTTTGAAAGCTGGAGATCATAAACAAGGGAAAAGTTGTTCCAGAATGACTGAAAATAGCGATTAATCCTTGCGTTAAAGAACTGGGCAGAAAAGGGATGAGAATGTTCAAAGTCTGGTACTGCAAGCTCTCTTTAAAGGAGGAACCATATAGTTAAAAAGTTCAGAAGAGCAGTGTCCGTTATAATAACGACAGTAAAGAGAAAGGCAATACAATAGGAGAAGATTGCAGACACTAATCCATCAGGGAAGTACTCCAGGGGGAAAATTAGACAGGAAACAGGGAGTACTGGAACTTCTTCGTTTCTCGTATCACTGTCCGCTTTAGCTGATATTTTTCCCCGTCTCATCTACCGTGTGAGCAGTCCAGCATGCTCTCAAACACACTTCTCTCTCTAATCTTCACTATAACATACATGCACTTTACACACTATACAATCTTTTCAAAATAAAAAAAATTAAAAAAATGAAATCTTGAGCCTCGGAGACTTTGATTTCGGCCTTCTCTTTCTTATAGGGTGGGCATTTTTGCGAGCGCTCGCCCTTGGCCCCTTCTTCCTGCATAAAAAACTGCGGCGAAGAGTGAGGGATTGAAGACAATGAGTATAAAGCGAGGAATTGATGAGACGAAAAGATTGATTCCACCCATTCAAGTAGATCTGTGTGGGTTGAGCTACTAGGTTTTCTCTGCCCCAATTAGAGATACCAGAAAGATCAGAGGTTACGTGCATCATAGCCGTCCCACGCGAATCGTGGAATGATTGTTGAGATGGACGCTTTGTGAAGCGGGTGGAGAAGAGAAGAGTGGAATGTGGAATCATTGGCATAGGAATGGATAGGACAGGGAGTGCGAATTAAAAGATCATTAATAAATAAAAGGAAAATAGTGTTTGACAGGAGAGAATTCTGAGGAGCACCACTGTTGATAGCTTTAGAAGAATAGTAGCCATTTACAACCGCAGCTATAGATCGGCCGGAAAGGAAATCAGAAATGAAGGCACAGATAGAAGGATAGAAACCAAAGGAGGGCAGTTTGGAAATTAAAGATCTGTGCCAGACTCTATCAAAAGTTTCTGATATCTCTAGCGCAATAGAAATGTTTCCCCGAAATCACGAAAGGAGGATGACCATGAGTCAGCGAAATGTGCAAGAAGATCTCCAAGAGTGTCCCTTTCGTAAGAATCTTCGTATTAAGGATAGATCCAAAAACTTTAGAAAGGCAAGAAATCAAAGCAATTGAACGATAGTTAGAGGGTTGAGAGCATTCAACCGTCTTTGGGACAAGCTGAATGAAAGGATGAAAGCGAAATTCCAGCAGGACGGAAAAGTACCAGAAGAAAGACAAAGACAAAGGTGTTTGCATAGGCAGGGTGTTAGCACAGAAGCATAGTTCTTGAGAACAACGCCTTCCTAGAGTTTTTTTTTTGTTTTTAATAATAATCTTTATTCAGAAAGAACACATTACATAAGATATACATTACATCCATAAAGGTTTATCCATTGTTGGCATTAACGTCTAATTTTGTATTTTTAGTGACGAGTAGTTTAATTACAATATTCTTATCTGAATGCTGTATTGGGAAGCATGACAGCTTTTCAGGCAAAAATCTTTGAATTTCATTTCTATTTTTACAAAGGGAATTAAAAAAGTAAATAGAGTTTGTGAAATTAAAAAAAGTTGCTTTTAGTTAACTCTGTCATTACAAATGAAAACTGAAATAATCATGAAATACTAGAAAAGGAAGCGGTAAACAATACGGTGAACAGAACATGTTGAAATACCGATAATAATTAATTTCTAATATTACAAATTAGAAATGATGATACAATCTTACAGTTACAAAATACAGAATTACAGATAAATGGGGCATAATATAACTTTGGCGTAATATAATGGAAACTTTTAACATATAATTTTTATAACTTGTGATTGCACCCAATTTAAGATTGTGAATTTTGCATATATAACACTGGTATGCATATGAAATGTTTTTGTCTGCTGTGAGGGTTTTTTCAACTCATATTATATAACTCGACCATGCTGAATTCGAAAATGACATTGGTTTTCCTCAATCAGGTCAGGTTTTTCTCTATTGGCCATTTATTATAAGTCCAATTTTATCCCCAAATTTATTGATTTTTTTAGCTTAAACACTGTAGATACGAGTAATATTATAAGAACACTCGTGAAAAATGAAAACATTGTGTGAATAAATACTTTTATTCATACAATGAATATGGAAAAAAGTTTATTGAGGAAGGAATGAAGTTTTTTTGGCTTTCCGTCTGTGTTTTTCTTCGGGCACGTCTCGCTTCAAACACCAGCAATAGTCCGCCAGCATATTGATATCCCAGTTTCCCTGGTACCTCTCTTCCATTATTTTGATATCTTGGTGAAATCGTTCACCCTGTTCCTCACTATAATCCCCGCAATTTTCAGGAAAATAGTCCAAGTGGGACCACAAAAAGTGCATTTTTATGGACATGCGCGACGCATGAGCTTTGAAAGCTTCCATCAAGTTTTCGACAACGGACTCGTATTCTGGACTTCTACGCTTGCCAAGAAAAGTGACAACTGATTTGAATGCCTGCCAGGCATTCTTCTCAGTTGGAGTCATTGCGTTTTCGAACTGAGTATCCTTGATCAAAGTTCGAATTTGAGGACCATCAAAAACCCCAGCATTTAGTTTAGCATCAGATACATGAGGAAATTTACTCTCGAGATATCGGAATGCTGAACCCTCCTTATTCATTGATTTGATGAAATTTTTCATCAAGCCCAGCTTAATATGAAGTGGTGGGAGCAAAATTTTGTTGGTGGTACAAGGGGCACTGAAACGACATTATGCGACCCAGGTTCAAAATTCTCTCTGGATGCCCATTCACGCTGTGCATAGTGCTTCTCATCCGCTCGGCTATCCCATTTGCAGAGGAAACATGGGTATTTCGTGTATCCCCCTTGCATTCCCAATACAAATGCCACAATCTGAAAAAAAATGAAAATATTTGAAGAATTTAGAGAATTTGTTCTATCAAATAAAAAAAATCTATGCATTGGACTGTATCACTTCTGTGGGGAAGTTAAGTGTTCTTATACGCTCTCAAATAACCTTTGGAAAAACAACATAGTCAATAGCAATAGTTTACTTATGATATTAGTATTACCTTCAAATCTCCACAGATCTCCATTTATGCTGGTCGTATACGAGAGCATCCAGTAAAATTTTCATGTTATCGTAGCTCTCAGCAAGTTGTACGGAATGTGCTACAGGGACTGATGCAACCCTATTCCCAATGTTGAGAAGTACTGCTTTCAAACTTCGTTTAGACCAGTCTATAAATAGCCTCCATTCTGATGCGTTATATGGCAGGCCCAAGGATTCGATTAGCCCCTCAACATTGTAGCAGTACACTAAGGAAGAGGTATTTTCGTGCACTGCAAAAAACTTGCGGAATTCTTCCTCTCGTTTCCTATACCAGGAGAATGTTGTTCCCGGAGCCAGCAAGTTGTCCTCTCGAAGTCGTGAGCCCAAGATCTCGGCAGCTAATTTGGAAAGTCCTAAATCCCTGGTAAGATCATTAAGCTTGGCCTGGTTGAGAGGCCTCGGCTCATTTGAAGCGGTATTTTGAGGTATATACGACTGGAACTGGTCATTGGCATTGGTCATTGATTCATCATCAGAATCATCGAAGTCCAGGGTTTGAGGTGGATCGGGTATTGGAATTCCAGGACCATGGGGTACAGGTCTCATAGCAGAAGGAATGTCAGGGTATACAACAATGTGTTTATTCTTCTTCTTAACTCCTGAAAATAGAAACACAGAAACATGGATATAAAACTTGCATATGAAATAGAAGAAGCATTCAGACAGTGGCGGCTCGTGAGGGAAGGCTGCGGTCTGTAAGATATGAAATAGGTCGATGGAGTCTGTATATTTTCTTTCTTTTTCATTCATATTGTCCCTTCGGGGACAATATGAATGAAAAAGAAAGAAAATATACAATCATTGTATATGTAAATGTAACTTGTATAACAATATGTATGTGTAAATGTATTTTCTATAACAATATGTATATGTAAATGTATGATTACCATTATGGTGAATATTATGCTATATATGGTGAATATTACATTATGGTGAATATAATGTCAAGTTTCATACGAGGATTTCAAAATATTTAAGAAAAATAAATTTATAAGCCCACCTGGAGGTTTGTCATGCAGAAATAGCAATCTGTCACGTGATCCTTTCCTTCTCTCCAAATCATGAGAATTCCAAAAGGCAAAGATTTCGCTCTGCCTTTGCTCCATCTTCTCAAATTTTCAATGCACGTCTTGCAGCACATATGAGGGGCGAAATTTTTGTCCTGGTCCCCTAGCTTAATTCCAAAGTATGCTCTATACATTGTCTTCACAAATTTAGTGATTTGGGACTGGTTATTTGCATGGTAACCGTCCCACATATGTAGCAGAATCTATTGGGATCATTTTTACACGCTGTATTCATTATGAAATATTTTATCTATATGCCTGAAAAGTAAAAAAAGATATTATACAAGTGAAACAAGTGATGATAGATGTTACTGTTCCAATTCCGCTTTGACAAAATCACGAAAAATTCTATTTTACTTATGAGGCCATAGCCGGATAACCTGAGCCGATTAAGAAAAACGGATTGCAGATTCGAAATCAGCAGGAAAACCTCTATAAGAATCACTTACAAAACCCTTGACAGCAAAATTGATGCATACCAGTGTAATAGGTGATTTTCATTGTTTAACAATCTTTACAAATTGAAATATACTGTATACTGTATTGCACACACACACTCATACATTAATAGGAGTTTATAAAGTGTTTCTTTAGTGAGTTACGAAACGAAATTAACGATGGTGCTTGTCTGATATTTATAAGTATAGCGTTCCAGATATCTGCCCCTTTGTCGGAGAGACCATTTCCTGTAATTTGCATGGAATAATTTGGTTTATGTATGAAATCATTGGGAAGCCTTGTATTATGATTATGGTTGATCTGATGGGGGTAATCGTCCTGTGAATGGGCGAAGTATAGTTTCTATTATCAGCAACTTTGTACATACTGATACCGACAGTAAGTTTACACAGGTTATTTAGTTTTAGAATATTTAAATTTCTGAACATTGGAGAGGTATGAGATCGTCTGTTACCATTGTTTGGGAGAGTTCACAAGCATTTTTTATGGGTTTCTTCCAGCGGATATCGTATATAATGCTTTGTACTACCCCATACTGTGATTCCATATGTAAGTGTGGATGAATAAATGAATAATACATTATGAGGCGTGTTTTTGAGTCTAAATATTAGATATTTTTTATTTGATATGTTGTGTATTACTAAGTTATGAAATTCAGTTTTTCATCTAATTTGATGCCAAGAACTTTAACTTAATTTACTTTAACAAAAAAAGTGTTCCCAATTATTAATGGTGTGTGCACAATTGCAGTTTTTTTAGTTACAATCATATATGATGATTTTGTCAAGCTTAGTAAAAGCTTATTTGCACACATCCATTTATAGATATGATCTAATTGCCTGTTCACTTCGTTCACTTGGTAGTTGATATCGTGGTGCGTAGAAGTGAGTGTTGTTTCATCTGCATACTGAATACAGTCTAATGTTTTTGATCGATAAAAATCATTTACATGCATTAAGAAGAGTAAGGGGTCCAAGGATAGATCCTTTTGGAACTCCACTTTCTACTGCAGCATATTCTGATGAATAGTCTGCATATTCTGGTGACGATTAGAGAGATATGACTTTAACCAATTTAGCATATTTCCCCTTATGTTATATGTGTTTAATTTATCTAGTAAGACATCATGTGTTTAATTTATCTAGTAACACATCCTTTGGAATGAATGTTTGAAGGAGGGGGATATGGAAATGAATGTATGAAAAACAGCAATATTAAGTGTATGTCAAAGAGAAGAAGGAGAATTTGGAGTTCAAATAGGAGATAAGGAAATAAGAAATGTTGAAAAATTTAAATATTTAGGGAGTATGTTTACCAAAGAAAGTGGTAATATGCAAGAAATAACTGAAAGAATTGCAAAGTTTGGTAAAAATGTCGGAATGTTATACCTGCTACTGAGAGATGAACATATATGCACCTTGGGACTAAGAAAATAATCTTCGAAACAGTTTTAACACCAATACTGATTTATGGGTCGGAACACTGGAAACTGCGCATGGCGGATCGAAATAGAATTCAGGCGGCAGAAATGAGACCGCTGAGGACTCTTCTTAGAAAGACGCGAAGAGATAGGATAAGAAATGAAGAAATAAGAGCCAATGTGGGAATAACGCCGATTTTCAGAAAAATCGACGTTGCCAAATTGAGATGGTTGGGCCACTTGGAGAGAATGGAGGAGGGGAGAACTGCGAGGAGGTGCTGGGAATGGAGACCATGGAATGGCAGAAGACCGCGGGGGAGACCGAGAAGGAGATGGAGGGACGAAGTGGAGGAGAGCTTGCGAAGATACGACTTGCCCAGCATGCAAGAGCTCGGGGAAACGGGGCTAACTAGCCTACCTGGGAGCTGAAGTAAGTAAGAAGAAAAAAATCATTTACATGCATTAAAAAGAGTAATGGTCCAAGGATAGATCCTTTTGGAACCCACTTTCTACTGCAGCATATTCTGATGAAGTGTCACTTACTTTAACATAATGGTAACGATTAGAGAGATATGACTTAAACCAATTTAGCATATTTCCCCTTATGCTACATATGTTTAATTTATCTAGTAAGACATTATGTGAGAGAGTATCAAAGTCTTTCGACAGGTCAAGGAAAAGTAAGATTGTGTTTTTCGTAGTTTAGGTTTTTATAGATATTTTCTAGTAGCATGTTGATGGCGTCTTCTGTGGTGTGGCCTTCTCTAAACCCAAATTGTGTTTTTGCTAGAGTGTCGTATTTAGCTAAGAATTTGACTAGTTTATTGTATACGATTCTTTCAAATACTTTTCTCAAAGTTGGTGAGTCGGAGATTGGCCGGTAACTGGATGGAAAATTAGAGCTGCCTGATTTGAATACTGGACAAACCCTGGCTATCTTTAAATGATCAGGGAATACACCTTGTACTATTGACTCATTCATAAGTCTTGTGAGTGAGGTTGCTATATCATCTGATATTAGTTTATATTAGACAGGGAGCCCGGGGCACCCCTCGTGCAACCCCCCACCCGATGATCCTCCACCACTATATTTTTCTGAACGCTTAGGGCCTATAAAACAGATTGAAGGATGTTCCCATGGAATATTTCCCGTTGCACTCTTTCTGTTGTCCCACTTTTAAGGTATATCAAATGTCCGCTCTGCAATGTATGAGAAAGCGATTTTTTTGCATGTTGTTATACTTCAGAACTCTTATTAAATACATAAAAACGCAAGTATAATTAAAAACTTGACATAAAACATTACATTTATTGCATTTATGCACAAATATGATAATTTCTAGCATTACAGTGATAGTCTTGACCTTCAAATGGCAAAACATACGAAAATTTGCAATACACTAGCTATACAAGTCCTGAAATTATTCTAAAAAATCTTTTTGTTGCACTTAAGTCATCTTACTCAAATCAATGAATAAACTAGCCTCAGAAGAAATTGTGATTTCAAATCAATGCAAGTTTCACTCAAACCATCATCATGATCATCTTCATCACTCCTATCACCAAACGCAAAATCATCATCCTCTTCATCATAGACTTCACCATTTCTTTCTGCAACCACATCTAAAATGTACTAATGATTTGGGTAAAATCTTGTCCCCTTCACACCAAAGAGGTTCTCCATTCTCTGACCAACCCTGTCCATCATACGGTTTGGTTACCTCAGATTTGGCAATAGCGGCAGTCTTCCAAATTCTCGCTTGGTAGTTGGCCCGATGGATATGTTCTACTAAACAAGACTGAGCAGGTGGTATTTTGGCAAAATCAACAGTGTTTGCGTTTATCTTTGAAAAGTCATCACCATCACAGATTTTAGATTAAAGTGTCTCAGTTCATTAACTTTCTGAAAGTTCTGCTTGCCATACATTGCACAAATGAACTTCTCCAGTCCTGTTACCAACTCTTCAGAAACTTCCCACCTTTTGCCTAACTTTTGCAAGGTGTCACTAAATGCAGGAGATTTCGGTAACAGTTTCAAGGGTTTCGCATTGCTTTTACCTCTGAAGGCATTCACTGTCACAACCTATGTAAACATGTAGTCCTAAAAGTGCTTCACACATTGGTGCTGAATAATGGTTCGCAAGTTTTGTAATGTTGATAAGTCTTTTGTTGTTTCCATGGCCTGTATCAAATTGTATTTTACAAATGATTCCTCTTGCGTGATGCAACAGTATCGAAAAAATGTCACTCTCAGGACTCTTTACTCTAATACATCTATATCCTTGCTTGACAGCATACTTGCAGTAAAAAATCCCTCTTAAATCAGTCTCTTCTTGATTCGACTTCAGCTCATGTATCATGTTTTCCGTACCTGGTGTATTCATACAAAATGCTTCACCTTCTTTGAAAAGAATAATCTTTCGCCCTTGCATCCTGCTTGCAAATTCTTCACTTGACCATACTTCTAAAATCAATTGAACTAACTGTTTCTTGTTGGCTTCATTGCACAAGAATAATTTCCAATCTTTTGGTTTTCTTGTGCTTGGTCCTTTCACAATAAGTGTCTCTCCTACTCCTCTCCTTTCAAGAGCTTTAATGGATGTCGTACTATACATAGCTGTGCTTACTATCACATCACCTTGTTTAACCAATAGGTCATAAATCTTCTCGCATATCTGTTTGAAATTAGTTGGCAATTCTTTTGGATAGTAAATAAAACAAAACATTGCCATCTTCTGTAGTTAAAAGATACCACCAGTAGGTATTATTTCATCATCAATTTCTTTCGTTAAATATGAAAAGCTGTTTGACTTGTCAGTTTTTGCAAGATAGTCATTAGCTGTACCAATGGAATATGGCACAGGAGTCAAGCAGTATATCATAAGTTCGGCCATATCTCTCTTTACATTTAGGTCTTGTGACTTCACCAGCAGTTTCGTCACTATACTGCTTTGCTTTTTGAATTCAAGGCCTTTGTTTTGCATGGATGTCACTTTTACAGTCTTCTTTATTAGGCTAAATGTTTTCAACTTTGATCTTTTTAAGGGATCAAAAAGTTCTTAGCTTTTTCAAGTCTTTTCTCTACAAACTCATTTCTGGCTTTTTCACCTACTTTTTCTGCTTCCACATCTGCAGAGACTTGGGCTCCTGATGCTATGTTGTACAGCTTTCCTTTATTATCGGTGGTAAAAGGGTTTACAAAACTCTTAACTGCTTGGATGGCTTTTTGTACAGCAGTTTGACTTCTTTTGATTTCACTCTTCCTCAAATCCTTGTGTGAACCAGACATTTCGGTGCCCATATCTGCCATCTGAAGAGTAGCCTGCAAATATTTAGAGCTTTCATGTGTCTTGCGGGCTTATATATGGCGTGAAAAGGTTGGGGAGCTTCTGAAACCTCCACACCTCATATACTGTATTTTCAGTATTCTGTACTCGTGGCGAAGGGCTAGGGACAGCTCAGGACTTGTATATACGTCTCTGATCTTCCTCTGGTTGATTGTATGATTACAGTACCCATAGTTCTCCTCAGCGCACTTCACACACAGAGGGAACATAAGTTTGTAGTCTATAACAACTGGCAAGATTAGCATTCATAGATTGCAAGTGGAAAGAACATCTACGAAAGAAAGTCCAAAGTAGCTTTCACTCAAATTATCTGAAAGTGGAAAGAACATCTACGAAAGAAAGTCCAAAGTAGCTTTCACTCAAATTATCTAAAAGTGGAAAGAACATCTACGAAAGAAAGTCCAAAGTAGCTTTCACTCAAATTATCTGAGAACTCTTTGATGGTAGGCATGGCGGTGCCCACGAGTTTTTCAGGTGCACCTACGTGGTACGGATTGTTGTTCATCACGTAAGGGTATAGTGAGTAGAAATCGTAGCAGTGAATCTTCACCCTGGCCGTAGGCGGAAAGCATAGTTTGAAGGGGTTTGTACGTCCTCCAAACAAGCTGTCACCGCATTTGAGGGGTTCCACCACCATTGCACGCTTGATAGCTCTTATTCTTTCGTGATACTGCTCATCGTACTCCATCCAGGTATCATATTCGTGCTCCCACAAAACCTTGTGAATGAACTGGGAACTTATAAGCTGGTCGTGGGTACGGGTCCATGCGAGGCTATCGGCGGGAGATCTCCCATGGGTATCCCCTGTGGCGCCGCACTCAGGACGCAGGAATCGATGCCACCAGCAGCTGTTAAAGGAGTACACCGGTTTCTCACTTGTGGTTGGGTCCTCACTTGAGCCATCCACCCAAAAATCACGGCCACTGACCTTGATTACCACTTCTCCCGTGTTGCGAGCGTGCTTTATATATACGCCTGTCTGCTGCTTTATGGGAGTGAGCCAGTGAATAGCCTTATAACTATAACTGCGCTGGACGTTTTGGGGATGATTGCAAGTGTGTCTTTAGGCATGAAATTATTTTTAAATACAGTAAAACACAATAATGCGATCGTTGTTGCTGCTTGTAACGGATCATAGTTGAAGTGCGTTATGTACATCCTTCTAAAGGCTTGGAAGCATACTCTAAGTACGCGCACGTCATTCACACAATAACGTTCACATTCATACGATATATTGTAAGGATTATCTTCATTAAACCTGTTGTAGTAGAACTCAAAATCCTCACGTTCGCTTGTACTCATACATCCATAGTTAAAATATTCACTCAATATTCATACATTCATCACAAATAGTCTGACTTTCGAGTAAATGAGGGATAACCTCTTGTTTCGGGGTTTGTGTAAGTTTCTGTGTCATAATACACGGTTATACAAGGCTTAATTTTAGGTTTGACATCTTTCGTATAACATACATTCTTTATACCATCCGCCTTATATTCTTCATGGCATGTAAAACAATGAAGTTCATCGCATTTGTGCTTGAATTTCCCCCAGCTTTCCAGTGTATGAAACATACCACACTCACAAATCGTCATTTTCCTACACGCGCCATTTGATTTATCGAATCCAAAGCAGGTAGTGTTGAAAAACATGAGCTTACATACATTACAATTGCGCTTCTCAGTTTCAACTCCACGACTTTCATATCTGGTACTTTTACACTGGTCGTAAACCATGTGGCACTCCTTACAATCCTTCAACAGGTCATTCGTAAACTCGAGACAGCCCTTACACAAATCGTAATGTTTCCATATTTTCGGCTTTTATCATAACTCGCGTAAAGAGCCCTTATATTACGGATGGGTAGATACGTTGTCTCAGACAAGCCTAAAATAAGTAGGGGCTTTGTACGTCCTCTCACGCTGCTTTTAAAAACAAACAGTCTTACGGTTATCATCGAATCCAAACACAACTATACGTACACCCATTACTTGCTCTACCCTTCGCAGCTCTTCAGGACCCATATCACAGGCAAATTTAAGTCTACAGTTTGCAGCCAGTTTACGTGCACGCTCCACTACCGTAGGCATGCAAATTTTTGGGGCAGTTGTATTTATCACAGTAAACATATGAGCCAAGACTATTGCTATAAAGCTGCAACCACGATCGAAAGCAGTGTCTTTTGTATATCTGATAACTGTTAAAATTAAGAGTATAAGGCGTTGCGTTGTGACCTACAGGCCGGAAGACGTGATCTATATCAATCGTGAAATTCTCCAAATTAAGCTCGGTGCCGCTTCGAGCGGCCTGCATTATACCTCCCAAAATGTACTCTACATCTACGGCTGTCAGACGCCTGTAGGGTATTACCACTCAAAAATCGTTTCTATCACTATCATCTGACCCGAACCTGAGCGCCAGACACGTCCTGGTTTCACGTCCCTCACTCGTCTGAAGGGCAAACTCCACAATACGTTCAACCATGTGCCGCAGTCCGTGTTCAAAGCCGTTACTGTACATGAGACGGGGGTCAATCCTGACTACGTATCAGTTTCGAGTCAGGGATGGGGTGTTGGTGACGCTGCGCACCAATTCGTATGATATGTTACTGTTTACAGGTTGCTGCGTTGCTGTTGAGGTGGAGGGCACGGACGGTACTGAATGAGGATAAGTGGGTACAGTTTTATTTGTAGATGGTGCTGCTCAATGGGTCGTACTGTCAGACGTGGAAGGCTGTGGTTCTATTACTGTGCCTCTACTGGTCGACGCTTTTACGCGCTTTAGCGTGGAAGGTGTTTCACCGATGTTGTCATGCACTCGCTTTCTTCTCGAAATGACGAGTGATGGTGCTACGTTTGTCACTGCTGATGGTTCGCTTGCGGGGTTGGAGTCTGTAAACTCAACTACACTATCGTCGCCATCATCAACAATATCTAAGAGGGGGACATGTTGCTGCTACATTACCTCATCCTCTTCATCATTCAAGTTCTGGGGAAGAAGAAAAACAAGATTGTAGGATATAATGAGCAACACTTAAAATTTTGTTATATTTTGTAAATTTCCCACTTAGGAGTGTGTCGTGTTAGAGATGGATTCTGTAGAAAAATTCAGGTTCACAAGCCCTTCTACATGCATTATATCCGGTCCTAATGACTATGGCAAAACCGTGTTTAGACTTAAAATCATTAAATATAAGGACGACCTGTTCTCAAATTTGTACACAAAGTCATATGGTGCTATTCGACATACCAAGCTGTACTCAACGAATACCAAGATGTTATTTTGTTTCACAAAGGCGTTTATGATGTTAGTTCTATAAAGGGTGATGAGCACACCGTTATTGTAATTGACAATCTCATGTCAGAAATGGACAAAACTTTTGCCAAGACATTTACAGTATTCTCCCGCCATCTTAACATAAGCGTATTCTTCCTCAATCAAAACTTGTTTTTCAAGAATATATACATGCGTGATGTATCGTTAAATACACAATATCTCGTCTTATTCGCACAACGTAGAGATGTGGCACAAATATGGTATTAGCGAATCAAATGTTCCCGAATCAGCTTAAGTAGTTTTTTGAAGTTTATAAAGAAGCTAGAAGTCAACGTTTCGGATATTTGGTTTGTAACCTTCACCCACGAAACACGTTTAGGGTGCTTCTAAGAACGAATATATTCCAAAACGAGGCTGAAACGGTGTACATCCCAGAATGACAAAGGGGTTAAAGAAATATCGTGAATTAATAAAAATCTACCAACGATTGCCGCGCACTCTCCAACACCTGTTTGTTAAAAATATTGACCGAGACTTTTTAAAATGCATCTGTGAAATCTGCATTAACATTATAAAATGCAATGTACCAATGAAGGCCACTCAGAAGTCGCGGTTACGTCGTTACAAGAGCATAATACGTGCACTCACTCGTAAAAAACAAAATGTGGGAAAGAAAAAACGAATTATTATGCAAAGGGGCGGATCGTTCCTACCCATCTTGTTTTCAGTTTTGGCGCCTTTATTGTCAAGTATAATATAAGGCAGTATAATATAAGTATAATATAAGTCTTTATAATCTATTGAGTGAGGACCCCATTATACAATGGTCCGGTACAGGCGAAGTTGTGTTGAAGGGTCAAAGGTACAGGGCTCGAATATCATCGATATCGTTCATGATTGGGTGAGAAAGTGGGATAGACCTTCAGTCCTTCACCAACAGGATGGGGACATATTAAAACTAGACTACAGCAAATAAACATCCCAAAAACATTGATAGGAAACCAAAACAGGTTAAAAGACTTGGGAGAAGCAACGCATGTACCACAGCTGAACACACCTTCGCCACCGGCGGTAATATCTCTGAAGAGGAAGAAGAAGAGGCCAACCACCAACGCACATCCCTACCGGCGTGCCTCTAAAATACGCAAATGGCTAACATATTAAGAAATAGTTATTATGACATTTCTAATCCAGCCTCCAATGGGGGTGTTAATAGATTGTAGAGAGGCGCTTTTAATGAGGGAGTAGAGAAAAAAGATGTTGAGAGGTTTTTGCGTGAGCAAGATGCTTATACACTACATAAACCGGTGAGAAGAAGGTTTAAATCTGCCAAGACATCAACAGCCTCAGTTGATTCTATTTGGCAGGCGGATTTAACAAACATGCAGAGGTATTCAATATATAATAACGGCTATAGATACATCCTGTTTATAATAGATATGTTCTCTAGATACTTGTGGCTAATTCCGCTGAAAAATAAATCGCCTGAAATAGTTGCTAAAGTCACCAAAGCGTTGATGTTGAAATAAAATAGGATTCCTGGATATTTTTGTACACATTTGGGCAAAAAATTTATAAGCCGAGCCTTCCAGAACATGTTTACAAAATTTAATATCACTTATTGCACATCCAATTCTATACATAAGGCATCTTCAGCCGAAAGATTTCAGCGTTATTTTACACATAAAAACACATATAGATATATAAACATTCTGGAGCCGCTGGCTTCATCCTACAATCGGTCACGGTATCGCATGATTAGAACATCTAACGAGCTTTTAAAAAGAGACCCCCGTATAGAGCCTCAGCCGAGAAAAGATAACCGTAGAGTACCACCACGCTCTGTGCGTTTCAAAATCAATGATTATGTAAGACTGTCACGAGCACGGAATAAGTTCGCGAAAGGCTTTGAGCAAGGGTGGACTCAAGAGATTTTTAAAGTTAGATTTGTGAGGCCTAAAGACGATGTGATAATGTATTACGTTGAAGATTTGAATGGTGAAGAAGTTGGGGTCGGCATTTATGGCGAGGAAATGCAGAAAGTGGCGTTTAATTTAGGTAAAAAAAGCGTTTAAATTGAGAAAATTTTAGGCAGTAAAGGTATAGGGAAAAGAAAGATGTATCTGGTGAAGTGGCTAGGGTACCTTGAAAGCTTCAACGCCTATACAAAAGCTCAAGCAATAATGAAATTTAAGTAGTATACAAAATGATGCCTAACCACTTCTACGTCACACTGCCTTCTTCTGCCTCTTTGGGCATGCATCCTGATAACACCCTGACCAGCTTTATAACAGAACTACATGGACCTATCGATTTGAGGCGTGAATCATACGCGGTCGACTTGTGTGAATTTCAATTGACCACCTAGTTTTTTAGTATTGAAAAGAAAGAGGTCGTTTTTCTGATTCTTAGAAGACTCGATGAGTGTGAAAAGTTAGGCATAACTTTAGATGATACTATGCGTTTAGCCTGGAGCGGCGAGTTGCAGTACTACAGTACAAATGTAACACTAGAACTTGGGCATTATGACACAGCCACTCGAGTCTGCAGCTATGGCAATCGAATAACAGAATCTACGATTGTAGATATAATGTCAGGTACCAGACCTAAACACGCTTAAAGAAAACATTTATGACGTACACGGGATGAAATCGTCGAAGATGCGCGGCAGGGGTTTTAGAAGAAAGAAAAACAAAATGTTGCTCTCAGAGGAAGAAAGTGTACGGTACAACGTGGAAAAAAAAGGAAAGCTAAGCAGACAAATCGTGGTGGAAAGCGGAAAAAGACTTAAAAAAGAGAAATGTTCTAAGCGTATAAAACCGGTCGTGGACTTATGTTTTAAAAACTAATATAAAGTAACTCTGATACAGTTGCCTCTCATAGGCGATTGTACAACTGAAGTGGAAGGTTGCATTAACAGTTGGTATGGCCATTTTATTCACCCCCACAGTTCGGAGTGTTGCAAATCCGAGTTAAATCTCTTTGATGTGCCCCAAACGCAAACAAGTATTGTGGAGACTGAATTCGTCACAATTCATCCTCTCAACGCTATTGGGTCAATGACTGCGCCTATAGAGTTCGTGATTTCTTCGTCAGGGAGTAATTTTTTTTACCCTTCCATCGTGTTTCTTTACACTAAACTAAGAATTGCATATTCGGATGGCACAGATTATGAGGAGGGTTACGCAGGATACCTTCAAAACAACTTCCTACACACGCCGATAAGACAATGGGATGTGCAGTTGTGCACCTAAGCCAAACTAACGTTTCACCTGGCGCTAGCCATCATCATTATTGGGCATATTTAGAATTTGTTTTAAACTTTACGAGATATTCAAAAGAGACACATCTGGCGGCTCAGGGGTATTATACCCCCAATTGATGGACAGTGTAAAAAATAAATTTAAAAATTCTAAAAAGAAAATTTACAATTCCTACGCAAAACTCCACTCCGATTTTTTGTCGCAAGATAAGCTGCATTTGACCGGTGTTGAAATGAGGATCAAAATTACACGTACAGTCCCCGAGATATGTTTAAATCTGGATGAGGGTAGCGAGCACTCTATCCAGCCTACTGTTGTACACATTTTAGATACGTATCTTAGAGTTCGACGCGTGAAGCTATTCTCCACCAAGCAGATGTAAATTGAGAAGCGCTTGTTGAAAGATACATTTAAATATCCAATGAGACGCGTAATTTTAAAAACGCATACCGGCACGGCGGGTGTAACTACCAAGCAGATAGAGAATGTGGCCTTGGGTATTCTCCCACAGCTCGTTCTTATCGGCTTGCTTGATCATAAGCCCATGGTCTGTGAGTATAAGAAATTGGCCTCCAAATTCCAAAATTTCTTTTTGAGAAGTGTAAATTTACATATTAATGGCGCATCTGTTGACGGAGTTTTGGAAGTGAATTCCTCACAGGCCCCGAGTTTTCTTTATGTTCACGCGCATACCACAATCTGTCCCGCGATATTAATGGGTGTGATGTATTTGGTTCGAGTGTCACTATAGACGAATATATAAGTGGTAGTACACTGTTTTCTTTTCATATATCGGCCGATCAGTGTTTCAGTGTGAACACACATCTAAACCCCCAGTTAAACGGCAGTCTTGGTGTAAGATCTGAATTTGATGAAGCATTAACCAACCCAATAAGTGAACTGTTTTACTTAGAAAGTCAGAGCATCATTGAGATTGACCGCTTCAGAAGTGTATCTGGCGATTTTTAAAAATAATGAAATGACGATATGCGAAGTTATGATGCAGGATTGTTTCACGCGAAATATACTCGACGAAAAACTAAAAAATTGAAAAAAACGATTATGAAAAAAATGCCACATTTATAGTAAGTGGTAGCCCGGTTACCCACTGGTTCTGGGTATTTGTTAGAAATAGAGAATGTGTCTATTGTTATGACTCTTTAGCACTGCAATTAAGTCTCGACCCCGTAATTATGGGGTTTATAAAAGAGTTACGTGTAGCACAAGTCGTGTGGAACCCACAACGCTATCACAGTTTTTTCTCAAATGTTTGTGGACATCATTGCCTCTGCTTTATTTCATTTCTAGCTCGCGGTAACAGCTATTCAGATTTCTTACAAAAGCTAGATTTGTGTGAATATGAGGGTAATGATAACCTCGTGTTTAGCGAGGTAGTCAGTAGATTCCCCTTTGTAAATGGAGCAGACACGTGTATTATATAAAATGAGAACATCTGTATATATCGTGTACTGCCGCAATAAGCAAGATCTGTGTGTTAAAATTGTCTATAGTTATTTTATATCAGTGTAATAAAAAATCCTGCATCTAAATTTATATCCTCTAAACTCTATATATAATGTGTAAAAAATTATTGCCGCTCTTATTTGTATGATAAAGCATATTACGTAAAGTATTACGTAAAAAAATGTGTGTATACAGTATACGGAATTATGCATTAATTTATAAATATACTTAAAATGTTACCCTTGGTTTTATTATTTAATAAAATGTTGAAAATACTTGATTTATTCTTACCCCGACCTGCACACACGTACAAGAAAAAAGAATAAAAAACTTGCATCGTTTCGTCAACGATCACGCATTCCCGGGAAATATCTTCACGTAATGCCACCGGGTTGTCCCTAAAACGGAAAAAAATTACTCTAAGCGTCTATCTTATTAGAAATATTATTATAAATATTATTAGGACTTTAAGGATGTTTATTATTGTTATTTCACAGAATAATGTGAGAGATTTTAAAATAAAAACGATTTCTTACCCGGTAAGGTCGAAGGTTTGGGGCTCCAACGTGGCCTCATACTCTAGCACGCTCCGAAGTAGGTCCGCGTCAGGCCTTTAAAATGCAAAATGTAATAAATATCTTACATCTAATTTTGCATCTCTTAAAACCGTATGTGTGTATATATAATATATGTATATATTACGTAAGGACGTGACGAATACATTAAATGAAATTGATATGTCTGCCACAATCAAGTTATAAATGTATCAGCTATACCTTTTTGAATACGGAATAAAAACTTAGCTTATCAATTAATAAATGTTGAGAATAACCGTCTTATTCAGCAAACACGCCCGCACACACACACACACACACACACACACACACACAAGAGTAATAACTGACATCGTTTCTCCAACAATCTCGCATTCTGTGCTTCAAGAAATATCTTCGATAATACAACCCGGGCGTCCGTAAAAGAAAAATATTACCGTAAACCGCGCTTTATTATTATTTTTATTATTATCTTTCACAGAAGAAAGAGAGGTATATATTATTGTTATTATTATTTCACTGGATAATGAGAGTTATTTATTATTATTTCACAGGATAAAGAGGGAGAGGTAATTATTTTAAAATAAAAATGGTTTCTTACCCGACGAGGCCGGCGGTCTCCAACGTGCCCTCATACTATAGCATGCAACGAAGCAGGATTTCGTCAGGCCTTTAAAATAGAAAAAATAAAAACTATTGCTCCATTCATTTCAAAAGAGGTTTTATGTAAGAGAAAAGTTGCACGAGTTGTTGAGACACCCCTTAAAACAATAGACTCTTTTCGAATTACATAATACTTACACAACGTAATCGTCACTGCTCGAGGCGGTGCTACTCTCGTATTGCGAATCTTGTAACGCCGCTTGCTCTAGCGCTTGACTCGAAAATACGCAGCCGTTGTCCATGCACCCCAATATATATAAACGATACAGTGTGTGTGTGTGTGTGTTTTGCTACTTTTGAGAGAGAGCGACGATGTGCGTTTTAATTCTTCTTTATACGTACGTACAAGGAAATTACTGTGTACGATTAAGCCATATACGACTGGCTGTGCCATCTTATTGCTGTGCTCCTCTAAAGGGTCTTCCCTCGGGCTCTCTTCAACCCTCACTCTTCTCAGATTAAGTTACCCATCTCCCCCTTCATGTATAACCCACTTGGAGGGTCTAAACCCTCTCCCCTTGTTGCATAACCCCATCTCCCACCCTAGAGGTCTAACCCCCCTCCCCCATCATTATTGATCATGTCGCATTCAACTGATCTGCACTCTACATTTTCTCGGGGATACTACTGCTGCAAAGAACTCAACTACTGGGAAAGACTACGTAAACTGAATCTGTACTCCATGGAAAGAAGAAGAGAGCGGTACAGTTGCTCTTATATGTAATGTTCCTCGCCTCACAGGCGACTCCGTACATGTGGCAACGCCGCGCCGCAGCGATAGTCAAGGTACTCCAACTGGCGGAAGGTGGAGTGGAAGGGGTACGACCGAGTTCAACAACATATAACATTGACATACAGGTAAGGTAAATTACATAACACTATTTTTGATAAAACCTGACAACCTCCCCCCTCTCTGTAACGTTCGGTAACTTGTGGGGTGTGGGGTGGGGTAAGTGTTACTTAACATCTTAGTGGGTGCCTGGTCTAGCGTTACAGAAAGTTCCCGCGGAATCTGGGGTGACACGTTTTAGCAAAAATAGTGTTACGTAAATTTTAACGGCCCTAATTATAATGTAATATCTGTGTGAACAGATCGTGAACAGCGTTGAATTCCATGTTTACTAGTCTTATACAGTAATAAGGTTCCATTATGATTACTGCAAGTCTATATGAACAGATACCACAATACAACTTTTTATATACTAGTGAATTTGAACCAAAAATAAACATTACACAACTCTGTACTGAACGGACGCATTTCCTGAGCTCTATGATATTGCATCTACTTTTGCATATTGCTGAGAATTTTACTTTTGGAAAGTTTTGAATTTTATATACTTGCGTTTATATTCACGTTGTTATAGTTAAGTAATTGAATATTAGTGGTTTTTAGCGATTTAGAAGTTTTCATAGCGTGCCGGCTTAATTTAACTTAAACTTGTGACGGTTTAAACTAACTGCTGCAGAAAGCGTCGTGTGTTAGGTGTAGGGTAAACCGGTGGTATTCGGAATTTAAAGATTATAACGGCGGTCCTATGGCGATTACCGAGAGATCAGTTTGTTTCTTTTGCGAGTTAATGGAGGAAATAGTTGACATAAAACGCAGTGTACGTGAGGTAACGGAAGACTTGCAACGCTTGATGAGGGCAGGGGTAGGGCTACGGTTGACGGAAGCCGAACCAATACTAACGTTGAAGACGTTAGTAATTTGAAGGGTGAGGTGCGTAACCTAGTTTCTAGTTTAGGTAGCTTGTCGGGAAGGTTGGATAGAGTTGAGGAAGGGTTAAGGTTAGTCCGAGAGTAGTAGATGGAGGGATTTAGAGAAGTTAAGGGTGGAGCTAGGCCGCGTACGTTAGGTGATAGGAATCCCCCCCTATCGAGGTTTCGAACCCTTTCGCCCATTTGGAAAGGGACGTGAATGAGGGGGAAACTATTTTAATTGGGGACTCTTTAGTGCGCCACATGGACAAAGAGTTCGTTGAACGGCATCCAACCAAGAGGAGGAGGGTCTGTCTCCCAGGGGCCAGGGTTGACAGAGTTAGAGACGAAGTGGATAGGATTGACGTTGCCTCCCGTCACTCGATGTTGGTGACGATGGTAGGAGGCAACGACTCGTATAGGCCCGATACGAGAGTGCCTGACCTTTTGGAGAGATATAGGGGGTTAATTAGGTCCCTGAAGGCGAGGTCAGATAGGTCTTTAGTTCTAGGTATTACCCCTAGGCACGGGTTGGGTCTTAGGATTACGTCAAAAACAATATTTTTTAATAATAAATTAGAAGAGATTTGTGCTGAGGAAAATGTACCGTTCGTAAAGCTGTGGTCCGAATTCAGTGATCCTAGCCTTTTTATAAAAGATGGGGTGCATTTTAATGAAATAGGTAATACTAGGCTAGGTAGGTTAATAGACGAAAACCTGCGAAAGCTGTATAGGTCGAAGCCTTCTTTAAACGTTGTGGGTCCGGGGAACGCGGGCCCGACGTGAAAAATAGTTTAACGTCTTTTATTGTAACGCGCGTAGTATTAGAAATAAATTAAATGAATTTAAGGCGATAATTTATTCTGGCAACTACGATATAGTTGCTATCACTGAAACTTGGTTAAATACCGTGACTCGGGACTTGTTGGGGGAACTTGATATACCGGGTTTTAAACTCTTTACTAATGATAGGTTACATAGGTTTGGTGGCGGCGTTTTGCTGTACATTCGTAATTCCCTTAGGGCTATCGAGGTTAAGTTAGATTTTCCGGCAGCAATTAATGCGATATGTGTTGAAGTTAGGGCGCGTAGTATTAGTTTTAATTTTGTTGTTGTTTATAGACCTCCCGTTCAACCCCTCGATACAGATACTAGATTTTACTCACTTCTTGGTAACTTTATTGACAATCGGAATAGTATAATTGTCGGAGACTTTAACTGCCCTAATGTTAATTACAGACTTTTACTGGTAATGAGGAGGGTTTGAGATTGATTGAGTTTATGGAAGATAACTTTTTACGACAGATGGTTACCGAACCAACGCGTGGTGATAATATTTTAGATTTGGTGATGACGAACGGCGAGAATATAGTCAAAGGTTTAGAAGTAGGTGAGAGTTTAGGATGTAGTGATCATCCAATTCTTAGGTTTAAGTTATTGATAGAAAACACTAAGGATAGTTACGTAATAGAAGTCCCTGATTTTCGTAGGGCTAATTTTGATACTTTTGCGGATAGGATGAGAGTAGTGGACTGGGATAACTTATTTATGGGTAATGACACAAATTTGCATTGGGTGGCGTTTAAAGAAAGTTTTAGGAATATTGAAAGGGAGTTTATTCCTCGTAGGCACAAGCGCGCTAGAAATCATGGTAGGCCCAAGTGGTGGACTAGGGAAATAGGCGAGTTCATAAACGAGCGTAATAGAGCGTATAGACTTAATAAGCGCAGTGGCAGGGCAGTTAACTGTAATAGATATATCGAGCTTAGACGTCAGGTTAAAAGATCAGTTAGGAATGCTAAGCGTAATTTAGAGATACTTATAGCTGCGGATAGTAAACATGATCCAAAAAAGTTTTTGAATACGTTAATAATCGTAAGCCGATAAAAGATAACATAGGCCCTCTAGTGGATGTTAATGGCGCTTTGGCTTCTGACGCTCAGGCGATGGCAGGTATTTTCAATAACTTTTTTGCGACAGTTTTTACCGTAAAAGACGTAAATAATGTCCCCGACTTGGACGATATCGTTCCATTTAGTAGCGAGACTATTTTGGATGAAATAACTGTTTACGAGGGTGAGATTGCGCATTATATCGATAGGCTAAAGGTTAGCAATGCTCCAGGCCCTGACGCTTTTTATCCCAGACATTTGAAAGATTTGAAAGACGTTATCGTAGGCCCCTTAACGAAGATTTTTAATCAGTCACTCGAAACGGGGATTATTCCTGAAGAGTTCAAATTAGCTAACGTCACGCCTATTTTTAAAAAAGGCGACCGCGCAGTAGCTAGCAATTATAGGCCCATTAGCTTAACGTCAATTGTCGGTAAACTCTTGGAATCCGTAGTTAGGGATCGTATCATCGATCACTTAGGAAGTAGAGATTTGATTAATAGTAGTCAGCATGGGTTTCGACGCCATAGGTCTTGTTTAACTAATTTGTTAGAATTTTATAACGAAATAGTGCGCGAATACGATAGGCATAGAGCGGCTGACGTTATTTATTTAGTTTTATAAAGACGTTCGATACAGTTCCGCATAGGAGATTCATTGCGAAGGTCAATGCGCACGGTATACGCGGTCAGGTAGCTAACTGGTTAGAAGGATGACTTCGTGCTAGGAGGCAGAGGGTCGTAGTTAATGGTAGTGAATCGGGGTGGTTGGATGTAGGTAGCGGGGTCCCACAGGGTTCATTGTTAGGCCCGTTGCTATTCGTAATTTACATTAACGACATAGATGAAGGATTGACTAGTAACGTGTCAAAATTCGCGGACGATACTAAAATAGGCGGTAAGGTTGTTAACGAGGACGATAGAAATAGGCTCCAAGACGATGTAAATAGGATTATGGAGTGGACGGATAAGTGGCAGATGCAATTTAACGTAAAGAAATGTAAAGTTTTCCATGCAGGTTCTCGTAACAATAATTACACTTAGACGATGGATGATAGGGAGTTGGCGAGCGTTGACGAGGAAGTAGATTTCGGCGTACGCGTATCTAAGGATTTAAAGGTTAGGAACCAGTGCCTGAAGTCTTGCGCAAAAGCTAATAGGATGTTAGGCTTCATAACGCGCAATTTTGTATTTAAATCGAAGGATATTATATTGCCCCTTTACAAGTCCCTAGTCAGGCCTCATTTAGAATATGCCGTTCAGTTTTGGTTCCCGTATTTGCGAGAGGATATTGATAGGTTAGAAAGGGTTCAGCGTCGTGCCACGAAACTAATTCCGTCATTGCGCAACATGCCTTTTAAAGATAGGATTAAAGAGTTAGACCTGTATTCACTCGAAACTCGGATATCAAGGGGGTAGCTTATTGAAGTTTTTAAAATCGTTAATAACATCGATAACGTAAATTTTGACAAATTGTTCACTTTCGATAATAGTAATACTCGTAATAACGGATTTAATTTGCGTGGCAGACGTTTCATTACTAATATCGGTAAAAACTTCTTTACGTTTAAAGTAATTGATAAATGGAATAATCTTCCCGCGCCGGTCGTGAATCTACCAGCGTTAATGTGTTCAAGAACCGTCTTGACAGACATTTTAAAAGTATTAACGTTGTTTAAAATAAAAAATAAAAAAATTAGCAACAGGAGCTCCGGGGGTGGTGGTCGAGGATGAGTCTGTTGACGGTTAATGCCAGCTTTTGACATGCCAGCTTGTAATGCAAGCAATAAAATTATTAAAAAAAATAAAAATTAGACTAACACGAACGTAGATGTAGCTCGTAGCGTAAACTAACCCACTTTTTGTTTAACTTTACCTACTTTTTTTCCTTATCCTCTCCTTACTTTGCATGTCTGTAACTCTTTTCTTGCATGTTTGTAGTTTGCATGGTATGACAGTCAGTTAAGACTGTGTTTGCATTGTTTGTAAGCGTCCTTATTTTACTTCTTTTCATCTTTCACCCCTCTCCAATTCTCTTCGACTATTTTTCTGACTTGTTCCATTTAGTAGCGAGACTATTTTGGATGAAATAACTGTTTACGAGGGTGAGATTACGCATTATATCGATAGGCTAAAAGTTAGCAAGGCTCCAGGCCTTGACGCTTTTTATCCCAGATATTTGAAAGATTTGAAAGACGTTATCGTAGGCCCCTTAACGAAGATTTTTAATCAGTCACTCGAAAAGGGGATTATTCCTGAAGACTTCAAATTAGTTAACGTCACGCCCATTTTTAACAAAGGCGCCCGCACGGTACCTCGTAATTATACGCCCATTAGCTTAACGTCAATTGTAGGTAAACATTTGGAATCCGTATTTAGAGATCGTATCATCGATCACTTAGAAAGTAGAGATTTGATTAATAGTAGGCAGCATGGGTTTCGACGCCATAGATCTTGTTTAACTAATTTGTTAGAATTTTATAACGAAATAGTGCGCAAATACGATAGGCATACAGCGGCTGACGTTATTTATTTAGATTTTAAAAAAGGCGTTCGATACAGTTCCGCATAGAAGATTAATTGCGAAGGTTAAAGCGCACGGTATACGCGGTCAGGTAGCTAACTGATTAGAGGAATGGCTTCGTGCTAAGAGACAGAGGGTCGTTGTTAATGGTAGTGAATCGGGGTGGTTGGATGTAGGTAGCGGTGTCCCACAGGGTTCAGTGTTAGGCCCATTGCTATTCGTAATTTACATTAACGACATAGATGTAGGATTAACCAGTAACGTGTCAAAATTCGCGGACGATACTAAAATAGGCGGTAAGGTTGTTAACGAGGACGATGTAAATAGGATTATGGAGTGGACGGATAAGTGGCAGATGCAATTTAACGTAGACAAATGTAAAGTTTTCCATGTAGGTTCTCGTAACAATAATTACACTTAGACGATAGATGATAGAGAGTTAGCGAGCGTTGACGAGGAAGTAGATTTCGGCGTACGCGTATCTAAGGATTTAAAGGTTAGGAACCAGTGCCTGGAGTCTTGCGCAAAAGCTAATAGGATGTTAGGCTTCATAGCGCGTAATTTCGAATTTAAATCGAAGGATATTATATTGCCCCTTTACAAGTCCCTAGTCAGGCCTCATTTAGAATATGCCGTTTAGGTTTGGTGCTCGTATTTTCGTGAGGATATTGATAGGTTAGAAAGGGTTCAACGTCGTGCCACGAAACTAATTCCGTCATTGCGAAACAAGCCTTATGAAAATAGATTAAAGAGTTAGACTTGCATTCACTCGAAACTAGGAGATTAAGGGTGTAGCTTATTGAAGTTTTCAAAATCGTTAATAACATCGATAACATAAATTTTGACAAACTGTTCACTTTCGATAATAGCATTACTCGTAATAACGGATTTAAGTTGCGTGGCAGACGTTTCACTAATAATATCGCTAAAAACTCCTTTACGTTTAAAGTAATTGATAAATGGAATAATCTTCCCGCGCCCGTCGTGAACTCTACCAGCGTTAATATGTTTAAGAACCGTTTAGATTGGCATTTTAAAAGTATTAACGTTGTTTAATTAAAATTAAAAAAACAATTAGCAACACGAGCTCTGGTGGTGGTGGTCGAGGATGAGTCTATTGACGATTAATGCCAGCTTGTGACATGCCACCGTGTGATATGCCAGCAAAAAAAAAAAAAAAAAAATTAGATTAACTCGAACGTAGATGTAGCTTGTAGTGTAAACTAACCCACCTTTTGTTTAACTTTACCTACTTCTTTTTTTTTCTTATCCTCTCCTTACTTGCATGTCTGTAACTCTCTTTACTTGCATGTCTGTAGTTTGCATGTTATGACAGTGAGTTAAGACTGTGTTTGCATGGTTTGTAAGCGTTCTTATTTTACTTCTTTTCTTCTTTCACTCCTCTCCTATTCTCTCCGACTATTTTTCTGATTTGTCGGCAGTGGCCGGTGGATGATGATGGTGAGTCTTTTTTCTCTTTTTCTGAATGAATATTAACCCACGAGTAATTGGTGTTGCTACTTACTTAACCCCTTATTCTCTTCTCTTAACCCCCTATTCTTTCCTTTCTCTCGGGCTAACCTTAGAGTGGATCTTAGGGTCTTTGTTAGCCTTAGCTTCTGTAGATCTGTAGATGTAGATCCTCCACAATCTCTCATTCCCCTTCCCCACCCACCAGTCTCGCGTATATTAAATCATTATGTAACAATATTCATAAAGTCCGTGTGAAGCCTTAAACCTTCACTAGCTTACGAATGTACACGATTATATACATATATATATATATTATATATATACATATATACAGTATATATATATATATATATATATATATATATATATATATATATATATACTGTATATATATATATATATATATTGACACTGAGCGAGAAATTGATTGAGACAGTGTGTGAGAGAGCGAACTAGAGGGGCAGAGAGAGTTAGTGGGAAATGGCTTATCGATTGTACACAAATAACTTGTTAACAGTTTCGATATGAATAACAGGAACTGATTATCAAAATCAAATAAGAATACTCCACGGTTATCCTAGCATAAACATATTTATGACCAGGATACTTATAAATTCATAGAATATTATACTAATGTTTGTGAAATGACGTTGATGGGCCAAACCGTGGTGTTGACATGGTTACTTGCTTGTCGCGTGCGGGAGAGACTACATATGGGGGTGTCAGTAAAAACCGTAAGGTAACGGTTGCATGAAGCAGGATATCACCACCGGTTTGTGGCTGATGTCCATTATATTAATAGTGGTTCCCACATTGTATTTGTATTATCAATGTGGAGAGAGAATGATTTAATCACAATGGACAGATAAACCCATTAATGTTTTCCAGATTTCCTGTTGCATTATGAATGTGGAGATAATATTAGACCTTAACAAGGAATATATATATATATATATATATGATGCAAATCCACAAGGAAAAAGAAAAATGATTCCAAGGCCTTTCGTGTATTCAGAAGTACGCCTCGTCAGGGAATGGAGGGTGGAGGCACGATAACCAAAAATATATACAACGGGACAGAAAAACAAAAAGATTAACACAAGACTAACACAAGATTAACAAAAGTTGATTCGAGGCAAAAGGTATTTTAACAAGATATTGTCAATTTTATACATTCCCATACTGTTATTGAAATTATTTTTAAAATGGATAAATGCACATTCTAGAATATTCCGTTCGATTATAGCTGTGTTTTTAACGAGAGCTTTAGAACTATCCCACTTAATACTATGATTACATCTATACATATGGTTAAACAATGCATTAGAATTATTTGCTGTTCTACACGCAAATTTATGCTGTTTTACCCTAATATCTAACGTTTTACCCGTTTGGCCTAAATATACTAAGTCACATTGTGTACATCCGATCGAATACACACAACCAACCACATTATCCGGGCTATTCTTTATTAAGCGTGATTTAACAGTATTATTATCCTTAAAGACTACAATGATACCAACTGCTTTTAGTAAAGTCGGAAGATATTGAAAATTTACATGGTAAGGTAGGCTAAGACTATTTTTACGCTCAAATTCCTTTACAGTTACATTATTATAATCCCTGTTCTTGGCTTTCCTAAGGCAGTTATCTAAAAATGAAATAGGGTAACATAATTTAGTACCAGTATTCATGATATTGCACAACTCGAAATCTAAAAATACAGGGCTGACAACTCTCAATGCTCTAAGAAACCTAGCAGAGAAAATAGAAGATTTAATCGCGGGATGATTGGCGGAATAAAAATGTACCTAAGAGTTATTATTAGTAGTCTTTCGATAAACTTCAAATTTGAACTGATTAAAACATCTCCGAATTTTTAGATCTAGAAAAGATAAGCTTCCGTCATTTTCTTTTTCAACCGTGAACTTAATAGATGGGACTAAACTATTCAGCCTACCAAGAAATAAGTCAACATTCATATTATTAGGCCAAAGGCATAAAATATCATCCATATACCTGTACCAAACAAGGTTAAAATTAACAATAGTAGGCAAAATTGTGCTTTCAAAAAATTCCATATATAAATTAGCCAATACCGGTGAAAGGGGATTTCCATCGCTAATCCAAACGACATAGCATAAAACTTATTTTCAAACTGAAATTTACAATCTTTGACGCAAAGCTTAATTAACTCAATAAGAGTGTTGTGTTGCACAGGGAAAGAATATTCAGAGATCTTATCTTTTGAAAAATCTAGTAGGTCATCAACCGGGACTTTTGTGAATAACGAGCATACATCAAAACTTACCAGTTTGAAATTAGGGTCATTAGGAAACTTCAGTTTGTCAATAAGATCCATGCTATTTACGATATGTTACTTGGAAATAGAGCCAACTAAAATACCTTTGGCCTCTAATCAACTCTTGTTAATCTTGTGTTAAACTTGTGTTAATCTTCTTGTTTTTCTGTCCCGTTGTATATATGTTTGGTTATCGTGCCTTCACCCTTCAGTCCTTGACGAGGTGTACTTCTGAATACACGAAAGGACTTGGAATCATTTTTCGTTTTCCTTGTGGGTTTGCATCATTCATTCATTTCACGTGTCTAAATGTGAAATTCGTCCCTTATATATATATATATATATATATATATATATATATATACAATAAAACACAAATTCTTTATTACAGCAAATATGCAATGGTCGAGAATGTTTTACTTAATAGTTTATCATACAAAATGATAGTCATACAAAATGCTCACAATTTGCCATAGATTAACATAAATGGCACAGCTATACCCGGTTCAGAGTTAGTATTTGGTCCACCCCCTATTATTGTCTATTACATCTTATAATCTGTGTGGCAGAGATGCAACATGGTTATGTATGATGTGTGGGTTCCTTCGGAACATCTCCCACTCATCTCCCACTGCAAATGGATTTTAAATATTAAAAGTAAAATTATATCTTATCCATACGCTTCATCAGTAACCCACTATTCGAGAAAGGTTTTAACCCCTATGTATTAGGGGTTTCTCTCAGCTAAATGTAATTGTGCGCCGTTATATCATACAAATAATACAGTCTGCTGTTATTCAGAATAAAATCCTAAAGTGTTGTCATAGTACTGAAAGAGTTAAAAAACAATTATATGACCATTATTCGTCACATGTAAATGTGGAAACTGGACATACAAATGCGTGTAATACATAAATCTTACTCTAGTAATAGTATAACATTTTATAACACACAAGTACAAAATATCTGCATAAAGATAATCTGCTCAGGATGGGGCAAGGCATACGCGCGTACAGAAGGCAGCATCACCTCCTCCATGATCTCTATATACTGATCTGCCGTAAACCTCCCGTGAATCTCAGTCATCATTTATATGCTGGCGAGCAAACGAGAGCCTGGCCTGATGATGTATTCCCTCGATCCTCTCTTTTTTTGGCAGGAGTGCGGTGATAATATCCTGCTTCATGCAACCGTCTCCTTACGGTGTCCACTGACACGCCGATATGTACTGTCTCCCGGATGGCGACTGCGTTGTTGATAGGATCGTTCTGTACTTCGTTGATTATTCTTCGGTCTTCTGGGATGGTCTTTATTGGTGCCCCACACTTAGGACGATCTAGCAGATGCCCAGTCTCCTGCCAACTCTGCACTCAGGGTCGAACAATAGGCTTCGAAATTCCCAGTTCCATGGCTGTGTCAGCTACAGAGAAGCCTGCATCACGCATACCAATTATCCGGCCTCGCTGTGTAATTTTATCTTCAGCAGGATTCATTTTCAGAGTCAGTGTTCGTCATACGGTGTAGAAATATCGTTCGAGCATAGATCATGCCAGTAACAATGTCAACCCCTCGGTTTGGCCCATGAACGTCATTTCACAAAAATTAGTATAATATTGTATTATATGTATTATAATATAATAGCTTCAGAGCTATGGCCTTAGTGAAAGGGTTAAAGGCCTGACAAGGGATTTCTTCAATACTGAAGGAAAATAGCTTGGTTGTCAGGGGTCTAAGACTTATTAACCAGCTTCCAAAGGACCTCAGAAACGTTACTGGGTTCAAAGTTGAAATCTTCTTCAAAGAAGACTAGATGCCTGGCTGAGGACGGTACCAGATGAGCCGAGTGTACCTGGCTATGTGCGGTGGAGAGCGCAAGAGATAATCTCATTCTTCCACCAAGCCTGGTCTAGAGGCGGTTCCACCAGCTTGACCTTCGTGTAAAGAAAGACCAAGCACAGAACTGCACCGAGGTTAATCAGGATCCAAACTCAGCAAATATATCCACAAATATGAAGTCCTCAAATACGATACAAACCTTGTCTTGTTCATCACCTACATACATATATATATATATATATATATATTATATATATATATATAGATATATATATATATATATATATATATATATTATATATATATATATATAATATTATGGGAATGAACTCAGAATGGTTCCTGAGGTTTTTTATGATACACACACCCGTGCATGGAAAAGGAACTCTTCTAGCAATTCTGCCAGTTGAGGTTTAAGTTTTGTTTTTTGGCTAAAAATATAATAGTTACCCCTTTTTCTTTGATGTATTCAATCTGACGTGAAGGCAGCGAGTCTTTTGCTTATATTGAGGTTATAAATGTAGCTGGGCTACGCTGCTTTAAACCCTAGATCCTGTCCCAAAGCTGGATCCTATCTGCTTTGAAGATAGCTGATGAGGGAAGCTATATTTTTGGGACCTCTTTGCGAGTGATCCGTTGCCCACGTCGGGCTAGTATCATGAAAAAGAAAAAACTTTAGTATTTGTCATTTACCATTACTTATTCGGTTTATAGTGGATTTAATTTTCCTAGAAGGGTTCCTTGTTCCATGCACGGTCTGTGTGTATCATATATATATACACACACAATTTTTGTCATTATAAACTCTTAAAATTAGAAATTATAGAATTTGAAAGATTGTGAGAATAGCAAACTGATAAGATAATAAGGATTATAAAATTTTAATTAAAATAAAAAATTATATAATTTTAAAATCTTAAGCTTGCAATTACGGAATTTGAAGGACTGTGAGGAATAGCAGAATGATAGGATCATAAGGATTATAAAATTATAAAATTTTTAAGATAGGTTTACTTAACAGGTGGGTTATGCCGAAGCCAATTTTCTATGTTGGTGCTGCTGAAAGCTGTGGAAGTCATTTTGAGTATGAAACGATATTCGTTCTCCTTCCTGCCTCTTACGGGCATTTATTATGCCAACATATATACAGCAGGAATAATTTTTTTTCAAGTTTTAATAGTTTGTCAAAAATTTCTTTTCTGTAGTCACGGAGTGATTCATTAATATACTGTATATACAGGGCGTCCCAAAAGAATGTATACACACTTTAAATAATTATAAAGGCAGTGTTTATTAAAATACATTTCATTTTCAAAATGTAATAGAATCTACAGACATTATTTAATTGTTTTGTCAACGCCTGTTTTCAAACTGACGTCCGTTCTGGTCCAGGCACTGCTGATAACGCGAAGCAATGGAATCGCAAACATCACGAAACATTTCGTTTGGTATTTGTGTGCATTCTCGTTCAATGGCTGCTCTCAATTCAGCGACTGTTGCAGGTTTTATAGCGTAGACTTTGTCTTTTAAGTATCCCCATAAAAAAAGTCTAGTGGTGTGAGGTCTGGTGAACGCGGAGGGTATTCTACGAAACCCCTTCGTCCAATCCACATCCACATCGTGCCAAGTACCATTCGCAATACTCCACTCTTCGGTCCGGATCATCTTCATTAATAGCATGGACTAATCTTGGAATGTAACTTTTCCATTGACAGCTTCAAAATGCGTTGGACAGACGATTCTGAAATTCCTACCTCACGACTCGCTTGCCGCACAGATTTTCTTGGACTTTGGTGATACGTTTCCAGTACTCTTTCTTGCTTTGTGGGGCTTGTCGATGTCCGTGGTCTTCCGGAACGCTTCTTGTGGACATTCTGAACAGTTCCATCGGCTTCAAACTTCTCTAATTCGAGTGATGGTAAGTCGCGTTGGTGGATCTGTTTGAAACTCCCTCCTAAACTGTCTTTGCACTTCAACTGCGTTTTCACACTTCCAGTAGCATTTTAGAATGAATTTCCTTTGTTCAAAGCTTAGTCTGACTGCTGTTATTAATTCTAATGGGTTTAACTTGGAAAGAAAGAAACATCAATTGAGCTATCAGCTGTTAAAGTGTGTATACATTTTTTTGGGACGCCCTGTATATTAGGTTCGATATTTATAACTGACAGGCTGTGGGAATCAGAAATAAGAGGTGCACTCAATTTGAATTTTATGATTCTTTTGTCTGTGTCATTATTATTTTTGCAACTCGGTGTGCTTCCGTAATAACATTTTCAGGAATGTTTATATGGAGTTTGTCTCTAATGGCGTTTCTAACAATTTGAGTGGAATTTTAACCCTTTCATACCTGATTTTCGTTTACTTTTCATGCCAAAAAAAAACACTTGTGTTATATTTCCAGAATGACTAAAATCTTATAAAATTTGATGGTCTCATTTGCGCCCATACGGCATGAAAGGGTTAATTTGGGGAGCCTTGAGGGATTCCTGGCTCGCCGATAAAGAATAAGTCGTGGGTTTCCTGTCTGAGGTCCCTGCTTAACCTCTCATTTTCTAATACTTCTGTGTGTAGTGGATCTTCTACAGTGAATACTCTCTCATTAAGGGCGTTTACACGCTGCTTTAGCTCTTTGTTTTCTTTTTCTAGTTTCTTTATTCTCTCAGCCTTTTCTGTCAGACAGTTTAAGATAAAAGATAAATAGGATTCCATATATAACGCTAATTGTTTATTATCAGTATTACAGGTAAACGCATGGCATTCCCGCTTTTTATTTGCTTGAAACTCCTCAATCCGTTGATTTGATGGAGAGGGATCTCTCCGGGAGAGGCAGCGCTTGATGTGGAGGGAGAAGGCACCCCTCTCTCCTGTTCCCTCACGGAAACTCGAGCTGGTGGGGGAATGGGGGATGCCTGTTGTCGTTTTCGTTGTTGGTGTTGAACTTTGTTTCCTCTCTTTGTCATTTTTTTATTTAAGTGTATTCACTTGAAGCTTAGATATTTGTTGTGGTTTTTAGGAAACTTAATGAGAGAATTTGATTCGATTTTTTGATAACGTTCTTGCTTTACATTAAATTTTTATTTAAACATGTAGTTGAAATTCAGTCGTTCGTTCGTATGCTTATTTCAGGGTTATGGTCACAATTTGTGGCCCTGTAGGACTAAGAAGGTAGTGCCGGGGTTTGCCAGAAAAATTCAATAATATTTTTTATGTAATATTATCAGTAAAGTAATGTACCTAATCTGGTGAGAGTGTAACTGTGTAATCTCGGCACGTTTTCAATTTTGTTTGAACAGTAACACCGTGGCTTATTGACTTTAAAAACTGTTAATTTTGATAGAAAGAGGGAGCACGAAACTGACAAGCGTCACCGGCAAGAAGAATGAGACAAGACATGATCCCAGATGAGGCAACTGAGGTGTCAGAATGGCAAAGAGGAAGGAAAGAAGGATAAGAAAAATTGTTTGAGACGTTTGTGGATAGGTGGCAGAAAGAGCGAGGAAAATTAGAATTAGAATTAGGTTTTTACACTTGTCTGATGAAGAATTTTTGAGTTGACGAACAAATTTTTGTACGATTCCCGGCAGAAATATAAGCAGAGTGAAAATCAGAAGTTGGATGACAACGGTACCTTTTGAAAGCCTCCTTTCTGAGAAAAAAGTTTTACAGAGTTTTACGGATAAAAAAGTTTTACAGAGTAAGAAGGAGCTTGAGTTGTGAGAAATAAATCAGAATGTTGGACCCATCGCTAAGGCGATCGGGAATACAAGTACAACTTGCTATTGGTCATTTAGGATAGAGAATTTATAAGTTAGTTCATCACAGTGGTGGACTGGCCATTGTACCCTGACACGGGATGGGACGATTCATCACCGCCAACTTATCGCCGCGAACTCAACTCCGCCGACTCAACTCCAGCCGACTCAACTCCAGCCAACTCATCGCCGCCAACTCAACTCCGCCGACTCAACTCCATTTTTTGAAAAAATGAATTAAATTTATTTTTGAAGGTTAGAGCTTTAAAACGTTAAAAATTGTTAAACTCTTTACTGTACTACGTTAAAAAAGATTAAAAAGTTCAGATTTTAATTAGTGGTAATTGTAGGCAATCCCAAGTAAATATTCTAATGGTGATCGTTGCTCAAAGCTTAAAACTAGTTTTAATGTACGGTCATCAGCATGACGATATTTTTTTAACTTTGAAGGTGGAGCATGACCTCCTACAAGTTGTTCGAGATACATATCTCGACTCTTCTCTATTTTGTATAAGGCATCTATAAATTTCCAGATAGTATTTTTGTTCCTGGTACCCAGCCATGGTGGGCACATGTTAGTACATTATCATCTGTATAATTTAGGTCCCGGGGGTACGGGGGCGGAGTCCCCGTAAATATCACCTACCACAAACTGTTCGGTAGTGGGTTTTTTGCGTCCATACTAATTTATCCCCCACCAGTGCGATTGGTTTTTCCTAATAGTAACCTGAAATTAACGCAAGGAAACTATCCAACATTATTTGGCAATGGTGCATTCGGAGTTGAGTTGGCTGGAGTTGAGTTGGCTGGAGTTGAGTTGGCTGGAGTTGAGTTGGCTGGAGTTGAGTTGGCTGGAGTTGAGTTGGCTGGAGTTGAGTTGGCTGGAGTTGAGTTGGCGGTGATGAATCATACCCTACCCCCCCCTGGCACACGAACCCTTCCCTCCCACCTCCATGGGCCCCTCTTAGCGAACAAAAATTTGAAAAATTTGCCTTGTCATTCAAGTTTCAACCACCTTGTGTTAACAAACACAAATTTTTCTTACGCTTACGACGCATGTAGCAAGCATTACTTATCAATTTATTCGATCAAACGTACATCTTTATCTAGCCTAACTGTATCAAGTTGATACAATTAATAAGAGAGTGGGATAGAACGTGTTCCAATTTGGAAGTGAGGTAGTCAAGGAGTTTTGGATAGTCAGTAAAATTAGGAGAAAGGGAGACAGTACAAATTATTTGGTTTGAGACACCACACCATGTAATATAAAGTTTATAAAATTTTCGCTCATACGAAAGATTGGCAATCCCTCAGAATTTTAGAATCACTTTTCTCTAAATATACTACTCCCTTTCTGTACACAGATTACGCTCTCCCTGAACGAAAGAACGAACGAGTGAATCTTAACCCCATAAATTGCTCAAAATGGCTTCCAAAGGTCAGGTAAACGCCCTGAAATTAGAAATGAAGGATCTAGCAAATAAGTATAATTCCCTCTTTGACTTAGTGCACAAAAGTAATAGTGTAATCAAAGACCTTGAGGCAGTAATAAAAGTTGTGCAACATAATAACGAATTGTTAAAGAGGGACAATGCAAAACTGGAATATAGAAATATGGAGCTCGAAAAGAGCATTCAGTATGCACACGACGAGATAAAGGATCTTAACTCTAGTCTAAACTCGCTTACTAAAAATAATCGTAGCATAGAGATGATAAAAAATGAGCACGATTCAATTAGAATAAATTAAACAGCCTAGACGATAATTCATGCCAATAATTAATCATAATGGGGGTATCTGAAATGAATAGAGAAACAAACGGCGAACGAAGAAAAAGGTGGAGGACATAATAAAAGATAGACTGAATTTGGGGAATATTAAGATCAAAAATGCTTTTAGATTAAAAAAACAATTTCCACCACAAAAAGCAAATTCTAGAGTTAATGACACGACTGAATCTAAGACGCCCACTTCAGCTATAAAAGTAATATGCGAGGATGAAACTCACAGAGATTTAATACTAAAAAACAGAAGAAAGCTGAAAGGATCAAAAATCTTCGTCAATGACGACGTATGTGAGGAAACACGTAAAATT
The DNA here is from genome assembly GCA_023014485.1 of Bathynomus jamesi. NCBI lineage: Eukaryota > Metazoa > Arthropoda > Malacostraca > Isopoda > Cirolanidae > Bathynomus > Bathynomus jamesi. The sequence goes on along the minus strand of JAJOZX010004687.1, from coordinate 66,089 downwards.
CGTAAAGAAAAGCTCCCTAAACTCATAGAAGCGAGGAGACTCGGGAAAGTTGCCTACTTCCTTGGAGCGAAGTTAATGATTAAAGAAGAGAGACTCCTCCAACGCGGAATACTTCGGTCAAAGGAGTTCACCTTGTTAGTGAAAAGCATTCGAAGCTATGAGAACTAAGAAAACGCCAGCCGACAGTCGGCACACAGGAGGCCTGCGAATAACTCCGCATACAATCTCAACAGTCGACTTTCCCATTCTCGGCTCAACTGGGCGGTAACCCTTATTCCCGTATTCTGTATTTAGTGAAATTGTTTGAGAACTACTGTTAAATGGCTTTCATCGATAAAGACTTTCATAGTATATGTGCCGATATTAATCATTTCAATTCATTACCAAAAATTCTGTATCCAGTTTAGAGAATCTAGATCAGGAATCTGGTATAGGCAATTGCATGGTCTCATCGATAGACGAGTTTAATGCCTTTGTATTACAAAAAGATATTTATAAAAATCTTTCAGTACTAAATCTAAACATTCGAAGCTTACCTAGGAACTATAACTACTTATTGGCCCTTTTGAAAACTTCTACGGTCAAATTTAGTGTTATAATTCTCACGGAAACTTGGTTAAATAGTAGTATTAAAAACCTATATAATATAGATAATTACGTTGCTTATCATACTGTAAGAGATGGTCAGATTGGTGGGGGTATCTCTGTGTATGTGCATCAAACTTACGACTCTAACGAAGTATTTTCTCTATGTAATAGTGACAATGAAAACCTGATTGTGAATATAAAAGACAAAAGTAATGTATATTCTGTCCATGCAATATATAGACCACCTAATACTAATATCAATAGCTTTTTAATTCACTTAGATAACATGTTATGCAACTTTCATAAATCGAATGCCATAGTTGCGGGACTTCAACATCAATTTGCAATCTGAAGCAATCTCTCATAAATTTTTAAACTTAATGAATTCTTTCTATCTTAGTCATTCTATTACCAAACCCACTCGAGTCTGCAGCTATGGCAATCGAATAACAGAATCTACGATTGATAATATATTTGTAAATAGCAATGCCCTCAAACTCTGGAATTATAACCACTAACATCAGTGATCATTTTCCTACTTACGCTATATTCAATATTGTTCAGGTTGCGGACAAAACAACTATTGATTACAGAATATTCTCAGAGGTTAACAAAAGAAAATTTATTGGGGCAGTAGAAAATACTCGACTTGACTGTGACGAACCTTTAAATGACCCAGATCATATGTTTCAGTTCTTCTATGACACCTTATTCCATATTTTTAATATTTGCTTTCCTTTAAGGAGAAAAACAGTTTCGCCCAAAAGTCGCAAATCCATGGATCACTCCAGGAATTATCACTTCAATAAAGAACAGAGATAAATTATTCAAATTGCAATTGCAGAGCAAAATTCCTAAAATACAATATACTCAATACAGAAACAAATTAACTAAAATAATCAAAATTGCAAAATATAACTATTATAACAATCAATTTTCCAAACATAAAGGAGACATGAAAAACACTTGGACAACCATAAACAATCTTCTCGGAAAACAAATTAAGAAAAATCCAATAGAGAAATTAAATGTTGATAATAAAGAAATCTGATGATACTGCTATTGCAGACTCTTTAAACGCACATTTTACTTCAATAGCGGATAAGCTTCGTTCACAATTAATAAATAATGATCACTCACCTCTAGAATATATGCCACCCAGCCCACTAAATTCATTTTCTTTTGTTCCTGCTACCTCTACTGAGGTCCAGAATATTATTGGTAAATTAAAAAATACAAAAAATAACATTCATAACATTCCTGTACCAATATTGAAACTTGTTAAAGATAAGATATCTGTAACTTTGGCTAAAATTATCAATCAAAGTATTTCAAAAGGAATATTCCCATCAATGCTAAAAACTGGTTGTATAACACCCCTTTTTAAAGGGGGTGATCCTACACTAGCAACAAATTACAGGCCGGTGTGTTCATTATCTGTGTTCAGCAAAGTTTTTAAAAAATTGTAAAAAGTAGAATGCAGCGATATTTAGAATCCTACAATTTATTATCTCCAAATCAATATGGCTTCCGTAATAATAAACAACGGAAATGGCTATTTTAAATCTTATGGAAAATGTAAATATAGCTAAGGAGAACAAAGAAATAATGATATCAATATTTATGGATTTGAGTAAGGCGTTTGATGTAATAGACCATAATATTCTACTTAATAAATTATATTGTTACGGCTTTAGAGGGCAATCAGTGATTGGTTTAAAAGTTATTTGTCCGATAGATATAATTTTGTATCAGTAAATAAGGTTTGCTCCACTAAAGCGCTTGTCAAACATGGTGTGCCACAGGGCTCAGTGCTGGGTCCACTGTTATTTTTATTATATATAAATGACCTTCCACGTTCATCTGATATACTGAACTTCATAATGTTTGCAGATGATACAACTCTCTCTTTTTCTTGCAAAGATGTTAATACAGCTAAGAATATATTTCATTCAGAATTCATCAGTGTAATGAAATGGTTGACCACCAATAAACTCTTCCTAAATACCAGTAAAACAAATTTCATGATTTTTACTAATAAAAGAAATGTATATCTTGATGAACTTAATGTTAATGAAATCACCATAAAGGAGTGTACTGTAACAAAATTTCTTGGTGTAATGCTAGATAAGAATTTGCAATGGAGTGATCATGTAAATTATATCGCGAAAAAGATTTCAAGGAGCGTTGCTATAATGTTTAAACTTAGAAATGTAGTCCCTAAACAAGTTTTATTGACTCTTTATCATACTCTTGTTCTTCCTTATATAACATACTGCACCCTTGTTTGGGGAAACTCCGCTAACAACGCATTAAATGGTATCTTTGTCATCCAAAAACGAGCAATAAGGTTATTATCTGATGCTGATTTCCTTGATCACTCTAGTGCATTATTTAAAGAGCTAAACCTACTAAAGCTCAATGATATAACCAAACTGGCACATTTTATTTTTATTTACAAGTATAAGAACAAAATCATTAATTTACAATGGGTAAATAGATATTTTGTAACTCGTCAAGAAATCCACTCGTATCAGACCAGAAATAGATCAAAGCTTGTTATACCTCAATTTAGATTGTCTTCATCCCAAAAACTACCCATTTTCATTGGATTGAAACTATGGAATGACTTACATGCCGATATAAAAAATATTGTGAATGTAAATTTGTTTAAAACCAAGTTGAAATCCCGATTAATAATGGTATACTAACAAAAATCTAGGATTAATGTCTACTAATATTGTTTAATATTGTCCATTAAAGCCCATGCATGTAGTCATCTGTAAGAGAAATTAGAAACTCGAGAGGGACAAAAGGAAATATTCGGGTTAGCTAAAAGCAGGAATAAAGCCACTCAAGTGAAACAGGTTAAAAGAGAGGATGGGACAGTACTGCGGAGAGGGAAAGATATACAGGTTAGATGGAAGGAATATTTTGAGGAACTATGAGGAAAACCCTAGGTTGGTCCATGAGGATGGACTACCGAATATGGCAATGACGAGGAAGGTGGAAAGAGCGGAAGTGAAGAAGGCGTTGGATAAAATGAAGAGTGGTAAAGCAACGGGTCCTGATGAGATATTGGCAGAGGTATGGAAGGCACTTGGCGATGAAGGAGTGGATCTCCTCCATGATCTTATGGAAAAGCTCTGCGACCAAGAGTTGGTCCCGGAGGAATGGCGTGCCAGTATCATAGTACCCATATTCAAAGAAAAAGGGGATATACATGAATGCTAAAATTATAGGGGTATCAAGCTGATATCGCACACCATGAAGGTGTGGGAGCCAATTGTGGACTTAAGGCTGAGGGAGGAGGCAGGCGTGTCGACAGAGCAATTCGGTTTTATGCCCGGACGAAGTACGTCTGATGCTATTTTTGCATTACGAGAGTTGGAGGAAAGGTACAGGGAAGGACTGAAGGCATTGCACATGGTTTTCATAGACTTAGAGAAGGCGTATGATAGGACACCGAGACAAGAGGTTTGGAGGTGCCTGAGGGAGAAGATGGTCCCAGAGAAGTACGTCGGATTGATTCAGGAAATGTATAGAGGGGTTACGACGAAAGTGAGGTGTAGTGTTGGTGTGACGGAGAGTTTTGGAGTTGGGATTGGTCTGCATCAGGGGTCAGCACTGAGTCCATTCCTATTCAACGTGGTGTTGGACGTGTTGACTGAGGAGGTTAGAGGGGTTGCTCCTTGGTGCATGATGTATGCCGATGATGTAGTGTTGTGCGCAGAGACAAGACAGGAGGTAGAACAACAGCTAGAAAATTGGAGGGAGGCATTGGAAAGTAAAGGTATGAAAGTTAGTCGGAAGAAAACTGAATATCTGAGATGTAATGTACAACCGGATGAAGGAGGGGGAGTGATGTTAAACGGTGAACTGAACAAACGGGTAGATCGGTTTAAATACTTGGGATCAACAATCGAGGCTGAGGGGGGAGCAGAGGGAGAGGTGAATCGTAGGATACAGTCGGGATGGAGGAGCTGGAGAGAGGTGTCGGGAGTTCTCTGTGATCGTAGGATGCCGGTGAAGCTGAAAGGGAAGGTCTTCAAAACAGTGGTTAGGCCAGCCATGTTGTACGGAATGGAGACGGTGCCAATGAAAAAAACTAGAGACAGAAAGATGGATGTGGCTGAAATGAAAATGTTGCGATGGATGTGCGGTGTAACTCGAAGCGATCGAATCAGAAACGAACACATTAGAGGAACGGTGAAAGTTGTAGAGGCGTCAAGAAAAGTCTAAGAAGCCAGACTGAGATGGTATGGGCACATGATGAGAAGAGAGGAGGATTACGTGGGACGTAGGGTGCTGGAAATGGAGGTGCCGGGACGGAGAAGAAGAGGTAGACCGAAGACGAGGTGGAGGGATCGCGTGGCGGCACACATCCAGGAGAAAAATTTGGACGAGGACATGGTGCGTGACAGAAGAGAATGGAGGAGACTCATCAAGAACAGCGACCCCATATAGAGATGGGATTTAAGCTGCAAAAGAAGAAGATTTATTTATTTATTTATTTATTATTATTAATTTACAGTATAACAACTAGCTGCTTATTTTTAATAACAGCCCAGTAAAGCCTAAAGCTTAAGGGCCAAATTAAATAAAATAAATAGTCGAGCTTCACAATTATTCAGTTATTCATGTCATTGTACTTTGCATAACAATCAACCATCTAACCGAAAACAATTTTCCTATTCACAACTCGCATTCCTTTTTTTCAGTTGTCATTCTTCGGGTCCATGCGGTGATTCTGTGGTCTCTCTGTTTCAATTATGCATTTTATTTTTTTAAACAGTGTGAATTGCTTTTAGTTTTATTTGTAAATTTTAGTTTTCAGTAATCAGCCTTTTAATGTGGTTTAAATTTTTAGTTCTGAAGATGGCAAACTGTCCTGAAGCGTTGGCCAATATATATTCTTCTGCAGGCAGCCTTTTTCCTCTCTCTCTCTCTCTCTCTCTCCTCTCTCTCTCTCTCTCTCTCTCTCTCTCTATATATATATATATATATATATATATGAAAAATTATTTCACGAAAGTGACACGTGAAAAATATTTATGATGAATAAAACCACGAAGGGAAAAGAAACACAAAGGGGTGCTCAAGCGCTTTCGTCTAATGACATCCTCAGTGTTCCTGAGGATGTCATTAGACGAAAGCGCTTGAGCACCCCTTTATGTTTCTTTTCCCTTCGTGGTTTTATTCATCATATATATATAGTTGCAGAGGGTGGCGTGCTCGTATAGAGAAACGGCACTTTAATAGGAATTAAAAAAGAATGAGTACAAACATCAGCATATTTAGATTTGTAACATGCTTGTAGAAAATCTTTTGCTCTACTTTGTATTTGATTAGGTAGATTATACGAAGCTCGACTTGCATTTTACTGTGTCCCACAAACTTTATGGCGATGAAGAAATGCAACACTCGTGGATATATAGATACACCTTATTCAGCAACCATCTTGCAGTTCGCAGAGAGACCGCGAAGAGCAAGAATACATTTAAAAAATATATTAATAACGTGTTGGTTCTACAGGAACATGAAAATATAGTAGGATGCGGGGATTTCTGGGATTTCCCTTCGTGAGTGGATGAAAAAGTAACTTGACGAGACGAACATTTTAACGACAGAGTTTTTCGTATTCAATGAGTTTCATACTCTAAATGTTTCGCAGATAAATTGCCACCCACAGTAAGTTCACAGAAATATGTAATTAATGCATTAAGACACGAAGATGGTGTAAGAAATGGAAGCGTCATTAGTTTCATAAAAGATGTCATGACTTTACTAGTTTAGCATCGTGTACTTCGAGGGCTGACAACCAGAACTGGTTATGTCCATTTTGGGCCAAAGTAAGTTAAGTACACCACTTAGCTTGTTATTGAATGTAGTTTCAATCAGCCTTCAGCTAATGAATTAGAGGTTTACTGTATAAAGTTTACCAGTTATTTTAACGTCGTGTTGATTAACGATTTCTGGATCACTTAACTGATGAGTATTACTATCACGAATTTTAAAATATAAATATAACTGCAACTGATGATACTAAACACGAAAACGTTTCAAACTTTAATCTTATGTTCACAGGTTGAAAATGAACTTAAGATTATATAAGTAATCGAAATGGGAATTGGCCTCAGAATGAAGGAAATATCCTGACGTGGGAGAGAATTAAAAGGGCTTAAGCAACAGGATTTCATGCTCAGTATAGGCCCACGTATCCCACGGCCTCCACTGAGATAAGTTATTTAACCCAATAAAAAATATGCGCCGACTAGATCTCTCTCTCTCTCGCTCTCCTTCTAGTCTCCTTTCTCTCAGATTACTCGATTTCTTGATTCCTTACGCTCTGTTCCTTCGATTCCTCTCGCCTCTCTCTCAATCTCTCTCAATCTCTATCCCTTCGATTCCTCTCCCATCTTCCGCTGCGCTTTGTTTTATAGTCCATCAAGGACAGTGGCTTTCCATTTTTCATTTCGCGTTCAGACAGATTTCTGAAGTACCTAAATGAATATATTCTTATATTAAGACCAGTATCAAATTAAAATTACTATAATTTATGATAATTAATTCGAAATCATTTGGCGGTATGGTGTTTACTTACTAGAGCGCAATTGGTCAAAATTAAAGGCGCGTTCTGACGTTAATAAAATAACCACTACCATTGGTTGAAAAGGTTGGCATAATTAAGAATGACTGCCGTAATTTACCCATGATTCGACCTGCTCAGTTCTACATGTACAGTTTTCTATTGCGAATTTATTTATACTTAAATGTTACATTTTATTATATTTTACAGAATTTTTTACTCCCAACAATACCACCTTTTGCGTGACCAATTTTCAAATAATACTGGTAAAAAAATCTGTATATGGAAGTTGACATTTCATTGTTCCTCATACATTATAATGATGTTAAAAAGTCATTATTTGAAATATCAGCAGGTGATATCGAACCAGAGAAACGCAATTTTTTTTCAACAATTTCATGCATTGAAAGAAATGGTTGCTGCGAGGCCCTCATGCTCTGACGTTGTTCAGCAGACCAAATTCAGGGGGTGAAGAACAGTCGGAAAATGTAACCCCACCTCTAACTCCGCACCCACAGATTGGATTACAATGCACCCTGAGAAGTCGGCAAGTAACTTCTTTCTTTCAAAAGACATCATCATCCCCCTGAGGTTCCAACTTCTAGTCAGCATGTCAAAAGAGTCAACATTGGTACAAGAAACGACAACAATAATTATAACAGGAACTCTTCATTGTCAAGTGGCGAGGTGAGTTGTCTTTCCCCTTTGCTATTTCCAACAAAGAAATTAAGGACGCTCAGCCATTCGCATGTCTCCTTTGACCTATAGTTCCTCCTCTAACAAAAGAAAGTTTGTTTGCTTAAAATCACATAATAGTTTAATTATAATAGACAAAATGTATTTAAATAAAACAATTGAATTTATTTGGAAAGTCATTTTAATACAAATATAAACTTTATCCTAAAAGTTTTTTAAAACAAAAACTGAACATTATTTTAATAGAAAAAGTTTTTGAGGAATAGTTTTTATAAAATATTAATTTTTAAAATTTTTATTTTATTTTGTTTTCATTTTTTCTTCTTGATAAATACTTTCATATTTTTTGCATTAACATTTATGGGCAGCAATTTTGAGTTAGTTATTAAAAAGGTTCTGGTAGAACCCTAAATTTGCTCTAAGGCATATCTTTAGACTGCTGCATAAGTTGTCTCCAAGATACCCAGCTTCGCAAATGTTTGTTAACCACAATGTCTCGAACTTCCTGTAAGTAACAAGATGTGCTGAATAGTCCAATGCAAAAAATTCAAAACGCACCTACTTCAAATATGCAAGCTATTCATCAGTCCTGCCCAGGGCCGCTTTAGTCAATTGGCAATAGGTGCAGTAGCCCAGGGCCCAACACGGTTAGGGGCCCACCGTTTGTGTTAGAAAGCGCGATATGGTCTTCAAAATAGGCGTGAATCTTGAAATTTAAAAAAAATAGTATATATTGACGTAAATTCAAAGAAAATCCGTTCAAAATCACTGAAGAATTGATAAAATTAAAATTTGTATAAATTGTTAGATTGATAACTGTGACGTCATTGGAAACATATATAATTTCACTGAAAACATATAAATGTAGAGTTGACCAGCATGCTGTAAACTATAAACAAACAGTAAACATGTTGAGTTACCTTCAAATTGGTTTCAGTGGCTTGTTATTGTAAGTGTTTTGGTTTGAATTCGATATATAAAGGTGTGTATAATCTTTTTTGTGCTTATAAATGAATAGTATTTTATTGTGTGTAATAGTTAATTAAAATAAGCCATATTCTGTAGCATGAGGCCTAGGATAAAAATAAACCACCAAACAGATATGCCTAGCATGAATCCATTTTGGTCTATGGTCTAAGAAGTAGGGCGGAGCGTTTTTACACTTTTTTTGATTTTCGTTTTGTAATAGAGCGGAAAAGTGGCTCTTCTACGTCAAAAGTGAGTTTGTAAAATCTCATAGATCTGCAATAATATCTTCTGCCTCCGCACGCGCGTTGAAAATCCAAAAAATGCGCCAAAATACGCATTTTTTCAATAGTTTCTTATAGTTTTAATTTTCATCCTATCTTCTTGTAATAGCGAGGAAAAACATCCTAAAGGTTTACTTTAGACTAGTTTTAAATACTTTTGTCCTGCGATAATTTCTTCTGCCTCCGCAAACGTTCAAAAATATGGGAAAATTTACATAAATAGCGTATTTTATAATGACGCTATTATGGTCAACTTCGGCCCTACACCACAGTTTATTCGTTAATTATGTATTAGGTAATGCAATTAACAATTCATTGTATCATATTTTAGTAATTTAAGAAGTTTATATATTTGAGCAATTAAATAATTTAGGTCCACCAATGCAGTTTACTTTGCATATGCTTGGTTTATTTTCGATGACTTATTATATGCATGCAGCTCCTCGCTTATTTCATCAATATTGAATGTAATATATTGACAAAATAACCCAGAACTCACCACGTGGAGGTAGCTGCATTTCGAGTTCCTCCCTGACCGACCCAACCACCCTACCATTATCGGACTTAGGCTAGTTACACACTGTAGTCACGTTTTGTTTCCATTCTTGGCATTTTCTTTCTGGATTCTAATCTTGCTCTGATAAATCCATCCCTTGCCTCTGAACCGCATACTGCAGCTGAAGCCTCTGTTACCAGCTTTATATGCCGTTCAACCGCTTGAGTGTGGCAAGGAAAGCGTGGGATGAAATCAGGTACATCTCCTGATGAGATATAGTTGAGGATGTCGGGGCGTAATAGAACTTTTGTCAGAGGAGGCTCTGACAGCTCACAAGTTTGCCAGTTAATCATGTTGTAGTACTCACTGCACTGAAAGTTCAACGTGGGCAATTTAAACACTCTCACTGCGGCTGACTCAGAATCTCTTGCTTTAAGGATTCTTCTCCATCCTAATTCTCTGATATGTTTTGCTTCATCGTGAATCGTACTAAGGAGAACATTCTCAGGATGAGAAAAATAGGAATTTCTCTGAATAACACGATCAACTATTTCTATACAGCGGGCACTCAACGACCTCGAGCGTTGTATCATTTGATAAAGATGTTTGGCTCCCTGTGTTGCTGAAGAATTTCTCTTGATTTGAAACCACATTGGAATATAAACTTTCATAATATAATCCACGATACACTTAAGGTTGTCTGAAGGTTCTTCAGTTGAAACGTAGAGATGAAGTATGCGGTTAGCAGTTGTCACCCATCTGGAGTGTGCCATTTTGCCTGGTTTCCTTTGAGCTAGAGAGGGAGTACATTCACCTTTTGACACAGCATCATAGATTTCTGACAAATATTTCTGATCTGTGCTCAGATCATCTCTGTCAACTACAATTTCTTCCGCTTCAACTGCTTCAAACTCAACAAGAAATGTCTTTTCACAATCAATTAACTCTTTTCCTATAGGCCCCGTAAAACTCTGAGGACCTGTTGTTTTACCATCAATGTCAGTCACTATGTGCCGCAAGGGAAGTTCATTAGTGTGAAGCAAGCAAATCAGCCACTGGAGTGCTCTCTGAAAGTGCTCTTCAATACTTCTTATCATTCCTCCTTTTGGTCCTGTATTAACTGATGTCCCGTCACATCCAATGGCTTTAACTTCTGAAGTATCAATCTCATTTGAGCGAAAAAAATCCAAAATTGCAGAAGATATACTCTGTGCTGAGCCAGAAGCGGGAGTTACATGCCCAATATAATGCGAGTTTGGTTCTTGAAGCAAAGTGACATGTTCTTCTGTTATATTTTTTTCATAACCTTTACTGCCAACTTTTTCTTGCACTGCAGTTCTGTCCTTTCTTTCATCGAAATAGATACTCTCCATCGTTTCTTCTTCGTAATCTCTCTTTTGAATGATAGATCTCACTCTTTTTCAAGCTCTCCTTACTTTGCCTCTGTCTATTACTGAAGTTAAATCTTTTTCGTTTATAATTCCTACGTCTTCAAGAACAGCCGAAGCAATTATAGCAGCAGACCTGTCTGACACACCAGTTCTGTCACAAGCTATAGCCAATGATGAGAGTGTTCCATGATGAGATTGTTCCATCGATTTGATTCTCTGTGTCGGTTCATAATCAGAATCCGCTCCTTCTGTTTCATTTGATGTTGATGACAGTGTTTCAGTTGCTTGTCCTTTACTGGTAGATGGTTTTGGTTCATACTGTTTCATTCTCTGTTGTCTTCTAGCAATAGTTGCTAGATCTTTACGAGTTTGTGAAACATCAAGAGAGTCTATTGCCAATTTTCTTGTTGTTCTCTGATCTTTAAGGAAGTCTTGTTCAATTGCTGGAACCTTGAGGTGGTTTTCACATGAACACTTATCAAAATTTTCACATTTGCAAGCAATGAGGTCAAATAATTTGTTTTCTGCCTCATTTTGAAATGTTTGTAATTTAATTTTGAATGAGTCACTATCTTGTTTCCTTTTTATTGACTTTAGAAGGTTTTGACATTTTTCATGGTAATTTTTAATCATTTGAACGACACGGTTATGAGAAACAGTAGGAATAGAGGCTGTTTTCCACAAATCTTCGAGAGTTTTTGAGAGAACACCCGAAATTTCTGCAACTGTAGGCTCTTTCTTCGATGTCTTCAGATCCAACCTTATTCGATGAAAATATTTCATGACGTCCTTATAGGTTGGAAGGCACCTCTTGTCTAGATCAGCTGGAGCCCCAAATACAGGGCAACTTGAAAAAATTCTTGTTGCTTGAGCTGGTACTGACATTGTGAAAAACCGTAATTAATATAAAAATTAAGAAATTACTCCAAAAACGTAAAATATTCTTGCATTCTGCAGAAGTTTTGTATATTACACCAACGTATTATTATGCACTAAAATATGCAGTCTATGTCCACATATGCGTGTTGTCATGTTCCAAAGATGTATTAACAGCAAGAGCAACACAATCCACATCTTACCCGAAACGTAGCTAGCACAACACTGCGGGGAAGTGAGAGCAAGAAGGCCTGGTAGAGTGTTGTTAGTCATGACTCATCAGTCATCACTCACTGACTCATTGCCGTATATGGCAATGACGAGCAACACACCATACCAGGCTGTGGGGAAGCTTCTAGAACGATGTGGGAGTACTACATGACGTACAAAGTGAATTTATTAGCGTATAGGCTGAATATGCAAAATATGTGGTTTATGCGGATTTTTTCGTATTTTGGAACGTTTGCGGTGGCAGAAGATATTAACGCAAAACAAAAATATTTAAAACTAGTCTAAAATAAACCTTTAGGATGCTTTTCCTCGCTATTACAAGAAGGTAGGATAAAAATTAAAACTATAAGAAAATATTGAAAAAATGCGTATTTTGGCGCATTTTTTGGATTTTCAACGCGTGTGCGGAGGCAGAAGATATTATTGCAGAGCTCTGAGATTTTACACACTCACTTTTGACGTGCCGCGCTATTACAAAACGAAAATCGAAAAAAGTGTAAAAACGCTCCGCCCTACTAAGGAGGCTACAGTGAGCTTCTTAGCAGAAGTAAAACCTTCATTTTAGTAATTATAATAACCTTTATGTTACTAAAATAATAATACAGAATATGAAATATGGTTTTTATTTTAATATTTACTTTCTCAAGCAAATACACCCATAAATTAAAACTTGTAGCTAGTGAAGTATTAGAGAGTGCGAGTTTTATTTTATTTTTTATACGTCTACTGTAATTAGAATGTCTAATGATGGAAAGGAGTGAAATAATTCTAGAAAGGATTTATGTGGAATTTTAAGAAAGGGCCGGTTATACAGGGTGTCCCAGAATTAACTATCTATTTCAATGAAATCGGACAAATTTTTTAAAAACACACTTTTATTTATGTTTATCATGTTTAATATGTGTTAAAAATGTATAAATTTCTAAAAAAATTTCATAATTTTATTTTCATAATTTTTTCATTATCTGGTCCAATGAAAGACCGTCTGAAGTCATAGAATGGCAAAGAGACTCTCCAAAAGTTAACGTGTGGCTTGGAATGACCAAATCCAAAATTTATGGCCCATTCTTCTTTGCGGAGGCAACTGTAACAGGTACCGTCTACCTTGATATGCTTCAGCAGTTTCTCGAACCACAGCTTCTTGATGATGGCATTCTTGATAATGTTGTGTTTCAACAAGAAGCATTGATCTTTTGGCGATAAACCTTTGTTTTTATGAAACCCCATGCAAAGAAATCCAGGGGTGTCAAATCCGGAGAACGCGGAGGCCAAGGTCGAGGTCCTCCACGTCCAATCCACCGATTCGGAAGGCGTCTGTTGAGGTATTCTCGAACAATTAGAGCATAATGACATGGTGCTCCATCTTGTTGAAACACAACATTATCAAGAATGCCATCATCAAGAAGCTGTGGTTCGAGAAACTGCTGAAGCATATCAAGGTAGACGGTACCTGTTACAGTTGCTTCCGCAAAGAAGAATGGGCCATAAATTTTGGATTTGGTCATTCCAAGCCACACGTTAACTTTTGGAGAGTCTCTTTGCCATTCTATGACTTCAGACGGTCTTTCATTGGACCAGATAATGAAAAAATTATGAAAATAAAATTATGAAAAAAATTTAGAAATTTATACATTTTTAACACATATTAAACATGATAAACATAAATAAAAGTGTTTTTAAAAAAATTGTCCGATTTCATTGAAATAGATAGTTAATTCTGGGACACCCTGTATGTTAGAATGGCTTACTTCTGGGATGAAAAACCTTTAAAGCTTTCTGTGACAAAAATTTTAAAAGTTATTAATTTTTAATGGCGAGTAGTACTAGTTGTCAAAGAAACCCCACTAATTCAGTTTTCAAAATAGTTTTCGAAATGGTTCTGTGCTTTAATTAAAAGAAACTGATAAAATTGGCTGAAATTAAAGCAAAAAAGAGGCAAAAAAGAAAAAAATTAAAATCTAACACTTTGGCTATGGGGCCATTTATATTATTTCTTTCATAATTATATTGCTTAAATAGAGTCTAACAGAAGGGAACTTAATATATAAAGTGTTTCTGAAAGGAAATATGAAACATGTTAAAAATTTCCCAGTACCAGAAATATTAACAATTGGTGCCAAGTTTAAAGTTGCTAAAGGTTCGCTATCCCTGGTTTACTAAATGACATAATACATACTGGTAATACTAGTCGAAAAGTTTTATTTTTGTAAAAAAAAAGAAAATTTTTACTTTTGTGTGAATTTAATATTAAATACTGAAAATTCATTTGTTGAATAATTTTCACTTTCAGGCTAACAGTCATCACTGAACAATATAAGGATGAGCTCACTGAATAACTTTTTCAATAACTTTTGAGACTTTTATTCATTGCTCAATGCTCATCCTTTTATTTCAGTAATTATTTCAACCCATTCTTAGAGACAGCACCCCTACAATTTTTAGTCACGAGCCGCCACTGATGTTGACACCTACAAAAAAATACAAGTCTGGGTGTTTCAACAGAAAAGAAAGTGTTAAAAAGAAGCAACAACAAGAGGTGACATCAAAACAAACTACATTATTCGGAAACAAAGTTGCATCATCATCGTCCCATGATGTTTACCCACCTGAAAATCAAGCTGTTTTGGCTGCGAGTTTTCTTCTGAGGCAACAAAAGAAACTGATTCTGACCCAAAGCAGACTAAAGTGTATATACTCCCACCATAGAAGAAAAGGAAGATGTACCTGTGGTCTGCTGTAAGAGCTGTGCCTGGAGCTGCTCCTGCGGAAGATAAAAAATTTCCCTCGTATAAATCTGCTGATCTTGCACTGTAGCCCAAAGAATATAAGACTTCATTGCAGGAATGCTGGTATCAACGAAGTCCTGAAACGGGTAATGGAAATTACCCTGTTTCAGAGAGGTATAGTGCTGCTGGAGGCAAGTGTTCTTTAACTAAAGGTACTGTATGTTGGAGTGTGTGATGAAAAATTGAGACTGTTACGAGAGACTTCATTATATATTCTCCTTTTGAAGGGAATAGTTACTGTTTTCACTGCCGTCTGTTTGCTGTATCAAAGTCTGCCTTGTCCGACACTGGATTCAGTGATTGGAAACATGCATCACGGCGTCTCATGCAGCATGAAAACAGTGATGAACGTCAACAAATTCTAAAGCTCTACTTGCAAAGATGCCGTACAGAAGGCCGCATCGACACCAAGTTAGAAAAAGAGCTCGCTCAAGAAAAATACAGGTACGAAGCCTTGAAACGTGTTGCCGTAGCTAAATACGAGGGCCACTCAATATATTTTGCCCCACCTTTTTTTTTCTTTCGAAGTTTCCTTGCAAGTTCCAGAAATTTTGTACACGAGTAGTTACATACCTTTTTTACAAGTTTATATTTTTCCACATAGTCTCCATCCTTTTCTACGGCTTTCCTCCACCTCGAAACAAGGGCCTTTATTTCTTGCTGGTAAAAGCCCGCTAGGTTCCGCTGGAGCCACCTCTTAACTTCCTCAATAACCTCATCGTCACTCTGAAACTTTCTTCCACGAATAGCATCCTTTATTGGCCCAAACAAATGGAAGTCTGAAAGTGCCAGATCCGGGCTGTATGGAGGGTGGGGAAACACAGTCAAGCGCATTTTTGTGATGGCCTCTCTTGTTTGCAAACTGTTGTGTGGTCTGGCGTTATCGTGCAAAAGAAGGACGTCTTCCAGTTTTCTCTCCGGTCGAACTCGCTCTATACGTCTCTGGAGTCTCTGTAGGGTAGCAATATATGCCTGTGAGTTGATTGTTTGTCCTTTCTTCATAATGTCCACCAGAAAATGGTGGCCATAACCTTTCGTGCAGAGGGAGCCATTTTGAACTTTTTCTTGCGTGGGGCGTTTGCGTGATGCCACTCCATGGATTGGCGTTTTGTTTCGGGTTCAAAGTGACGTACCCAAGTCTCATCCCCAGTCACAGTTCGTGAAAGGAAGTCATCCCCTTCTGTCTCGTATCGAACCAACGACTCAGAAGCAATTTATTTTCTTTGGGCTTTGTGATCTTCAGTCAGTTGGCGAGGAACAAACCGTGAACACATTTTTGAGTATCCCAGTTGCTGAATTATCGTATTCACACTTCTTTCATTAATTCCTAGCTCCAGTGATAGCTCCTTGCATGTAATTTTCTTAATATTTATCAACCCTTCTTAAAGTCTCCACCGTTAAAAAGACGTACAATACTTTTCCTTTCCCTATCACCACCATATCAGCCACAAAACACTCTCAGAACTCCGTCTCCTACTCACCAATCTTTACCCCCAAATTAACTTTCAATTCGTTCTCTCCAACAATAACAGCATCAAATCATACCTCATCCACAAAGAAAAAACACCTCAGCCCCTTGCTTCGTCCACCATCTATGTTTTCAACTGTGTCCGCTGCAAAGCGAAATATGCTGGAAGCACCATTAGCCAATATCAAACAGGAGTGAACGAGCATCTCCTCCGTATTCCTACCAGAACATCACAGCCCTTAAATAAACCTTCCAAATCAGCAATAAGAGATCACTTCCACCTTCACAACCACCCACTACTTCCCTCCAATTTCAAAATTATCAATGCAACCAACCATCTAACCGACCTCCGCATTCTGGAGTCCCTACACATCCTCAGTATTCAGTGATGGGCAGTATCTAGATACATGTATCGCCGATACGTATCGATCGATACTTTTGTATCGGTATCGGTATCGCTTTAGCTACTTGACAAAAGTATCGATTTATCGGTATCGCTAAGGTCAATTTTCTTAAATGTATAAAAAAAAATCGATACTTCGATACATCGATACATTAATAAGAATTTTTAAATATTTAAATAGATGTTATAATATGACACTACTGAGTTATATTTATGAATATACATAAATAATAATATTATTAAATATTTATTTAATGACAGTACTACTCTACTGGTCACGTCACACAGTACGGCGCAACGTTTAAACACGTTTGTACTTGTGTTATTGAGATTAATTAACCGAAATTAGCCGAATAATCCAGGAAACTCTAAAATGTCAGTTGACATTACCATGCGTCACAAGATGGAACTCCTTGTTCGACAGTTTATCAGTTCTGTTGAAGCATAAAAGTGTCCTAAATGAAACAATGAAACAACTAGGACTGCCAACATTTCGTGAAAATGAGCTTGATTTTCTCCAGGAATACCTAACCGCAGTGGTGGGCACCGTTAACCAAAAACTTAACTTCGATAACGATAATCCGTTAACCCCAATTTTTAACTCCGATAACGATAATCCGATAATTTTATTACAAAGTTAACGGAAGTTAACGATAATCCGTTAACGATAACTATTTCTTTACTAACATTTAAAAAAATCAAGGAAAAAAGCTTTAAAACCCATAGAAAATGTTTATTTATGCAAAATCCAACAATAAATAGGTATTTAACTGTATTTTTATCAAGTTTTGCAACTTTTTGCTTAATAACTTTTTTTTAATTTTAAATAAAAAATGTACTGATTACATGTTTTGAAACCCTTGTAACCACTAACCATTAACTAAATTTTAATTTACCAGAGAATTATTATGGCGGGAACTGAAAGGTAAAATTAAATTTTAGGCACATTTATTAAAGACTATGACACAATGTGCTGGTTGCCCTTCAGAAAGACCAACTTCTCAAAGTTAGGCCCAACTGCCAGTCTTGACCTCTTGGGCCTCCCCAACCTCCCCTTGCGAGATCTGGAAGCAGACTGAAGTTATGGCGGTTTGAATTCATTCGCGGAGCGGTGATCTTCCGTGAATGACTCCTCGCAGTTAACGTGTTAACGGACTTTAACAGACTAAATATCGAGTTATCGGAAGTTAACTGGTCCGATAACGATAAATGGAAATTAACTTCCGTTAATAGTCCGTTAAAAAAAGTTAACTTCGTTAATTAACTGTTATCGGATTAACGCTTTAGTGCCCAACACTGCCTAACCGTACTACAACCCATTGCAACAGCACTTGATAGGTTGCAGTCCGACAAAGAATGTTTTTACGGTTGCCTGCTTCCGACATTGTTAGCTGTAGAGAAGAAGCTAGAGCGTTTGAATTCGGAGGCATTCCGTCATTGTCAGCCACTTCTCAATGCAGTCACAGTAGGGTTCACTTAGCGGTTTGAAAAGTTTCTGTGCCTTGATGCGTCGCATGAGTGTAAAGCAGCAATGCTGGCATCGTCTTCAAATCCTCTGTTCAAGTTAAAGTGGATGACAATAAAAGGCAAATTTAATACTAACATTGTCAAAAAGAGGGTTCAAGAAATGTTGGTTAATGCTGTTAAGAGCCTCAGCGAGCAGACGCCCCAGCAACAACTAAGTGATGCTGCATCTGACGGAAGTGCAGATGATTTCTTCTGTTATGAGTCTGCTTCCACTAATGTCTCTGCAACCCAAGATTCCACTGAGATGGAAGTTTTACAGTATCTGGGTGACGGAAGTCATTCTCTCCAATCTCTGAGGCAGTACCCAGGAATTCTACGGGTCTTCCTGAAGTATAACACACCACTACCATCCTCTGCTCCTGTAGAACGGTTGTTTAGTTTGGCTGGTCACATTCACGCTCCAAAAAGGAATAGACTGTCTGACCAGATGTTTAGCCAGCTGGTATTTTTGAAGGGTAATAGTAATTACTTTTAATTGTTAGTGTAATATTTTCAGTCATTCATGTATCCTACAAAATTAAAACATACTTTCACTAAATAAAGCAATTGTTTTTATTTACATCTATAAAACCCATTAAAATGTCGTTGATTTTACTTACAGTGCGTACAAATTACTAGTATAAACAATAATATCTAATACGTACATATTAAATGAATAATTATAAAAATGTACCGGCGATACATGTATCGGCGATGCATGTATCGGTATCGGTATCGCTTAAGACATCTAGAAAGTATCGGCGTATCGGTATCGCCTAAGACGTTCTTCATGTATCGATGTATCGGTATCGCTTTAGCGATTTTCATGTATCGATGCCCATCACTGTCAGTATTAAACCAACTCTCAACGATTATAGTTCTGCATTTAACTTAAACATAGCCAGACAAACTGTCATATCCTACCATTGAGAAGAAATCCACCATCACTCCGTCTGGCTCCAACTCTTCTAATATGGACTCCTCCCAATAATCAATCATTCCCAACCCTCTGCTCAATTAGTCCCCTCACCTCGATAATAACCTGGTAAGACTCTTCTCAAGTTTGTTCACATTTAAACTTTATATTTTGACTATTGATCACTCTTCTACATGTTAATTACTTAAATATATCCTGTAAACACACTCTGAAAAATGCTCTGTATGAATTGGTCCCCAATTAACCCACCCCTAATATCTCAAGTCTAACTATAGAGTAGATTAAGCCTAGCCTTGTAGGGGTCAGCCTAGAGATTCCGGAAATGGTCCAGAGCGGGCAGAGTAAATTGAGGTCCACAGTAGGATTCCTCACCAATTTAGGTTAGGGTAATTTACCTTAGCCTTTGTTAAGCTATGAGTTGATGCTAGGTCTTAGACCACAATGTAGGCCTAATTTTACTGACCCAGCTTATATTATGTCCCCAAGCTGGGTTCAAAAACACAATTGATCACTTACTGAGTGTTATTAGACAGTCCCTCTTCGTTTTGCTCAATTGTTGAGAGCGTACTTGCTGGTGGGGATCTTTTCCGTTGTTTAGCCTCTTCCTTCTCCCCGTCCCGTCTTGTTCTTCCGTTGCTTCTTTTCGTTCTTCCCCCGGCTTTTTCCACCAGAGTCCTCTTGGTTTTTTTCGGTTGGTTGATCGGTAATGTATATCTATTACCGAGCACTCTCTCTCACACAGTATATAAATACTAGTGTGGAGAATAACTCTGGTGAGCAACCAATTGGTTTCATCCACCCAGTTATTGACATAAAAGGAGTTTAATAATTGTTAGATTAAGTACCTACCTACTCAGTGAACCATTTTCGTTACCTCCCAAGTACCCACACATATCAGTTTTCCATACACACCATTAATATCACACATTTATTTAAATATATTGTATGTTTCAGTTCATTATATTTATATTTTTTATATATATTTGATTTTATAATTTTAGCACTGATGATGGAAATTGAAATTTTCGAAACGTTTGTAAATAAACATGTACCATCTCTTCGTCCTTTTATTCCTTGCTGAGCTCCGGTTCCCCAAGAACAAACCCTTCAATGAAGGTATATATATATATATGACCTCGGAGACCGACGCCACATAGCCTATGTTCTTATATATATGTATATATGCTAGAGCTCCGCCCATTTTATGACGTGTCTATGATAGAGCTTCGCCCATTTTGTCACTATCTTTTATGACGTGTCTATGATGTCACTATCTTTCAACCAATCCGGAATAAAGAGGCCTCCAGCGGCCTCAGATAATCTCGTAGGCCAACGCCACATAGCTAGGCTGACCATACGTACCGTTTTGAACGGGAGGGTACCGTTTGTTTTATATTTCCTGGCCGTCCCGTCGTTTTAATAAAAATGTCAATTTTGTCCCGGTTTATGTACTTACTTTTTCATGAATACAGAATATTACATAACCCCCGTCCCTTTTTTGCCATCCCAATGTCCCGTTTTTGTCTCAAGGAAATATGGTCAGCCTACACATAGCCCATGTTCTTCCCCGGCCTCAGTTACCCCTATCCCCCAAGTCTCATCTAAATCTGGCAAGAGGTTTGGCCGGCATACGAAACAAAGAAAGAAAGTTCGCAGGCAGTTCAATTGTCACAATTATTAGTACAGATAAGGTTCCATTATGATTACTGCAAGTCTATATGAACAGCTACCACAATACAACTTTTTATATACTACTGAATTTGAACCAAAAATAGACATTACATAACCAACCTCCACACTTCCTCATTCCCCTTCCCCCCCTACCAGCCTTCTTTCTATTACGTTTGCTCATCATTATCATATACTCATCATCCTTTTTAGATGTTTTTCACTTCCATCCTCAACCTGTTTTGTTCTTCACATTCCCAGTTTTTGAGTAGTGAGATTGTTTTGGAAAGAGTAGACAATGCTACTCCAACTTTAGCAGCTGTTTGTCTTTGAGTGTTGACTTCTTTATGGAGAACAATAATTTTCAACCTATTCTTGTATGACATTTCTTTATTTGGAGCGATTATACTAGCTTATCTGTAAAAAAAATTAGATGAGACATTTTTTGTATTAAAGATTAACAAATAAGATGATATTTTTAAAGACACTTGCGATTACATGAAGGTATAAACAATATGTGTGAGTCACTAAATCTATAAAACATGTTATTACATCAAATTGAAGAGTATATTTACCAGTAAAGAACTTGGCCCTCAAAATTAGAAAAATCAATAAAAACTAGTGGTGTACTGATTCATCGGCATTGGCAGAATCGGCCATTTTTGGGGCATTGGCATCGGCCAAATTTAGCTGATACTTTTACTGATTATTTGAAATTTTAAAATTTTCATTACAAAACAATCTATATTTACAGAAAATTGAATACCAAAATTGAATACCAAAAAACACTATGATAATTTATACTCATTTCAAAGTGTAATTATATAAAAATATTTTACATTCACAAAAATGGCAAAGCATAATAAGTTAAGTTGTTCATAAATTTACATTTTCTCGACTAGCTAATCTCTAAATATTATAAACTATTGAAATGTAATTGTAATTGGTTGTGTAATGTCTATTTTTGCTTCAAATTCAATAGTAAAAAAAAGTTTTATTGTGGTAGCTGTTCATATAGACTTGTAGTAATCATAATGGAACCTTATTACTATATAAGACTAGTAAACTACATGCAGTTCAACGCTGTATACGATCATATTAATTGTTTATCTTTATGAACACAGACATTACAATATAATTACCTGTATGTAAATGAAAGCACATTCAATTGTCCTTTAGATATATATGCCTGTGTTATATGTTGTTGGACTCGGTTGTGCCCCCCCCCCCCACCTTCCCCAGTTGCCATACCTTGAATATCACTGCGGCGTTGCCACATGTACGGATTCGCCTGTAAGGCGAGGAACATTACATATGCGGGCAACTGTACCTGATGTTACACGTGTCCGTGGCTGAGGGAGAGTGACTTTATGCGCTTTAATTTTGAGAAGGAACACAGTTACGTTCTACAAAGCATAAAACACGTCTTAATGCTTTGACACTAAACTGTTGTTTTCACTTGAAATTAAAGACGATCGACTTCACTGACATCATTGATGAGTTTGCGTGACAAAGCCAGAAAAAAAATGCAAAATACTGTAGATAATAAGATACGAAATGTTTGATAAGATTTTTGATAAAAGGTTTAGATCACCTGAAGATCAGGGCCCCCAGCCTTCTTTAGTTAGCCTTATAAGGCTAACTAACGAAAATATCACGACCTAACCTAACCAATCGTTAGTTCAAATGTACGCCCTTGACGATTGGTTACGTTAAATCGTGATATTTTTCGTTAGTTAGCCTTATAAGGCTAACTAACGAAGGCTGGGTGCCCTGATCTTCAGGTGATCCAAAGGTTTTTCCTATTTTTATTTCCTTAATTTTTTTTCACATAGTCAAATTGAATGGTATTTTTTTGAAAAGCAAGGATAACCAAGGGGGCCCACTAGTTTATACATTGCGCAGTGCCCAACAGTCTTAACGGGTCCCTGGTCCTGCGATATGTCTGCTAAAATATGGGCCTAATGGAAGTAAAATGTTTGTCTGTAGTTCCTCTTAACATCGATGTTATTTTCATTACTTTTATGTTTAGTCCTATTTTATAGTTTTTATTATTAATATCTGTAGTAAGGAAGTTATTTTAGAGCCAATTCATTTTTTCATTTTCATTTCATCATTTCTTGTCAGACGATTCGCTTCGTTATCAGTGGCAAAATACCAGATACGAAATTACTGTTAACAAACTTAGAATCCATGAACAGTGAAAACAATTATAATAAAATTAAATCACTGAAGTTAGAAACTGTATAAACCCTTATTTCACAACCAGGGTAAATTATACAAAAGATATATTTTACCAGGTTATGAAATAAGGGTTAAAACAGGTAGGTATAAAAAGTAACAAAATATGTTCAACATAGTGTACAATGTTAAACCCTTCTTTTCCGAAATAGAGAGTATGTTGGTGTCTGCGTGTCGGTGGAGTAGTGGTTCGCATCGCTGACTACAAAGCCACCGGCCACGGGTTCGATACCCGGTGACGGCAGTCGGCGAGCAGCAAACCCGGATGTTCATCCTTACAAACAATAAAAATTGGTTGGTAGATAAATGGGTACCCTGGATAGTCTAGTGGTTAAGACAGTGGGCTGCTGATCGGGAGGTCGTGAGATCGAGTTCGGAGGAGTAGTTTGTAATTTCTGACTACCCGTGGTGGGTCGTGGTTCAGATGCCACATTAAGCTGTAGGTCTAAGGTGGAGCAACAAGCTTGACCTTCGCCAGTATGAACAATTCGGGCGGAAGCAAAACAAAGATTAACCAAGGTTGTATATATATATATATATATATATATATGATACACACAGACGGTGCATGGAACAAGGAACTCTTCTGGGAAAATTAAATCCACTATAGTCCGAATAAGTAATGGTAAATGACAAATACAAACGTTACCCCCTTTTTCTTTGATGTTTTCAATCCGACGTGAATGCAACGAGTCTTTTGCTTATATTGAGCTCCTAAATATAGTGGGGCTAGGCTGCTTTAAACGCTAGATCCTGTCCCGAAGCTGGATCCTATCTGCTTTGAAGATAGCTGGTGAGGGAAACTATATTTTTTGGGTCTCTTTGCGAGTGATCCGTTGCCCACGTGGGCTAACATCATAAAGAAAAAACTAGTGTGTTTGTCATTTACCATTACTTATTCGTGCTCTAGTGGATTTAATTTTACCAAAAGATTTCCTTGTTCCATGCACTGTCTATCATAAAAAAACCTCAGGAGACCATTCTGAGTTCTATCTCCTATATATATATATATATATATATATAATTATATATATATATATATATTATATATATATATATATATCCCTTTCCCCGCGGGCGGTCTTTCTGGGGTGGATCGCCCGCGGGCTCCTGCCTCCATGTGGCGAGGGGGGTCAGCCGCGGCTGGGGGCCCTGCCGGGTCCGCCGCCCGGTTGCGAAGTAGACTTTTAGCATACCTTGCTGCTATCCTACAGCCCCCTCTTTCCTGTCTTCCCCTCTTTCCCCTCTTCCTTGCCCCCTCTGTTTCTTCTGCCTTCTCTGTCCGACACTTCGCGCGCCCCGTGGACTGCCGGGGCTGGTCGCTGGGGGTCTCGCCCCAATGGCCGGGGCCGGACTAGTTGGCTGGTAGGTGTGCCCGGGCCTGGGACCCTGGGGGACCTTGGTCTTTGCTGCCGGCGGGGGAGAACTTTCGACGCTGCAAGGGCCCCTTTTGAAACGGGGGTACCTACATGGGACGAGGCACCCATCCCCCGCCGGCATGCGCTTGGTCCCCTTGGGCCCCAAGTAATCGGTTCCCCGCGGCCCCGGGCGCGAAACAAAAATAAAAAATTTTATGGAAACATTTACAAATCTAATGGACCTTGTTGACGACCCGGCTTGTGAATCTGACCTCCCTCTGACTACTTCTTTGGACCCTGGGTCTGGTAAGGGCAGTCGGCAGCCCTCGCCCACCCCGTCTGCTCTTCTTGCCGACACCTCCTCTCCCTCTCTTCCCCAGGCTCGTGGCGCCACTGCCCGACCCCCGCCAGTGGCGGATGGACCTGCAGTGGACCTCCCGACCCCTGGATCCCCCCATATTCCACGTCCCGATAGGGACCCACCTGCTTTCTCGCCCTCAGGTGGGAAGCCTGCGGCCCCGGTCGCCTCCCACTCCGGTCGGGCCTCATCGCCCCCGGCCTCCTCGGCCCCTGGGGGACGTGGGACCCGACGTCGCCGTCCGCCTTTCTCGTCTTCCCGTCCCCTCGAAGTACCGGTGGTGTTTGGCCCGACGGCTTCGCTCGTCCTTAGGACGGTGGACAAGTTCCTCGTCCTCCGCCCCTCCTCCTCCAAGCCCCTCCCCACTAACCACGAACGCCTCTTTCGAGCGATCCATGGGGTGACGTGGATGGACGGCTCGTTTCGACCTTCGGCCTCAGAGGGATGGCTCCATTCTGATAAGGTCGCGTTCCTCTGCCGAAACCTCCTCTCTGCTCGCTATCCCCAATGTCCTGGGCTGCGGGATCACGGTGTCCCCCCACCCCCGCCTCAATCAGTGCCAGGGCACAATCTACGCTGCTCGTCTTCTACCTATCCCGGTGGAAGACCTCCAGACTGACCTCGCCTCCCAGGGTGTTGTGAGAGTATACCGCTTTCCCGACAGATCGCGATCCCCATCCGCCCCTTCTCCTCGCCTGCTCCTCACTTTCGACTCACTGGTGCCCCCCGTTTCGGTATTCTGGGGCTTTGGTGAGAGACGAGCGTGCGAATTCTCGGTTCGACCATACGTGCCAGATCCTACGCGCTGTTTTCAGTGCAATAGGTTTGGCCACGTGAGCAGTTCCTGCCGTCAGCCGGCCCCGTTGTGTGTCCGCTGCGGCGGCCCTCCCCACCCCTTGCCCTGTACTGCTCCGCCTTCCTGCACCAACTGCCATGGACCACACCCTGCTTCCCGCTCTTGCCCGTCCTTCCTCTTTGAGAGGGAGGTTCGGGCCATCTGTTCATCAGAGTTTCTCAGCGCTCGGGAGGCGCGGGACCGGTTGCGTGGCCGCGAGGCCCGGCGTGGTACCTCGTACGCCGAGGCTCTCCGTTCCCGGCCACCGCCGGCCCAGACCCCGTCCTCACCGGCGGTTCCCAACGCGCCTCCACTCACCGTGTCCGCTACTCCCTGTCCATCCTCTGCCGCCCAGCGGACTCCCACCGCGGCTCCCCGTACTACCAGCGCGTCCCCACGTGCTCCCTCCGCGAACGCCGACGCTTCGTCGGCAACCCCCCCTGCCCCTTCTACGCCCTCTCCACCGGCGCCTTCAGCCACCCCCATTCCGGACAGTGACCCGCCGTCACCCATGCGGGCCGCACGACGGAGGGGTAAGGGCCGCAAGCGCCGCGCCATTAGTGACCCCGAAAGGTTCGAGGCCATAGGCCTCGCATCACCTTCCTCTCCCAAACACAAACGCCCCCTTCGCCCTACCGCCCCGGTGTCCTCACCGTCCCCACTGCGCAACCGTTATGAACGGTCCCCCCTGGGGTCCCCGACGGCCCTCGTGGTGTGGGCTGAGATACATCCCTCTCCGGCCAGGTCGATGGACCCACTGGAGGGGGAACTCGCCCGCCTGGTCGGCGTGGGTGGGACGTGCACGCCCCCGCGCTTGACCCGCCCCATCTCTCTCCTCGACCTGCCTATGCTTCCGGGTGAGGTATCATTTTCCACTCCCCCTCGTAGTCCTGCCTCCCCTGCACCTCTGGTGAAGGGAGGGGCCTTCTGGATACCCATCACATCCCCTTCTATGCATCGCTCTCCCCCGGATGTCCGGGTGACTCCTCTTCTGGAGGACTTGCCGGCGTCTGGTTCCACATCGCCCCCTCGTTGGGGTGACCCTCGCCTTCGCCCTCGTTCGGCGTTCCCCGTTGGACCCCGGGGCTTTCCAATCCCCTTTTTAATCCCGGGCCGCCAGATCGGCCCACCCACCCCATAACCATCCTTTTCGCAGACTTTCCTACCCCTCCCTATACCTCGCTCCTGCAGTGGAACATCCGCGGGCTCCTGGTAGGCCTCGAGAGTCTCTCCTCTCTCCTGGCCTCCAGGTGTCCGGCGTGTTTCTGCCTTCAGGAGACGATTCTGGGATCCCGTTCCCTCCCTCGAGTGTCCGGCTACTGCGGGCTCCCTTCCCCGCCTCTCGATGGGCGGGTAGGGGGGCTCCGTGGTCTTCGTACACCGCTCCGTCCCTTTCCGCCCCCTCCCGCTCCGTACTGTCCTGCAAGCTGTGGCCGTGCGCCTTTCTTTGGGGCGCCAGCTCACGGTCTGCTCTCTTTACCTCTCCCCTAACGTACGCCCTCCACCCGATTCTCCCGTGACCTAATTTCTCAGCTTCCCCGCCCTTTCCTGCTTCTCGGGGACTTCAACAGTCGGACCCGGCCTGGGGGGACGTTTGCTCCACCTTTCTCTCCGGGACCCTTCTCTCCCTTATGGACGAGCTCGAGTTCACCTTTCTGAACGATGGCTCCCAACCTGCCTCCACTCGGCCCATGACAGTTTCACCTGTATCGACCTTTCCCTGGTTTCCCTCGATATCGTGACGGAGGTTCACCTGGGAGGTCCTGCCGGATTCTTCCGGCAGTGACCATTTCCCAGTGTGTCTTACCCGACCCGTCTCCTCCCCACCACCTCTGTCCGCCGCGCTGGCTGTTCGCCCGAGCAGACTGGGCCTCATACGCGAGGTGCACGGCGATCTCGCCATCAATTCCTGCCTTTCCTTCCATTAGTGAGGCCCTCGCCTTCCTCGAGAGTAAGATCCTCTCGGCTGCCGCCAGTTGCATCCCCGGTACCTCTGGCTCCCCCAGGCCGCGCAGCGTCCCATGGTGGACCCCAGAGTGCTCCCTTGCCGTTCAGGAGCGGTGCCGTGCCGGCCGTCGCTTCTACCGGACCCGCCAGCCGGAGCACAAGATAGCGTTTCAGCGCCTGAAGGCAGTGGCCCGTCGGGTCCTGAAACTAGCCCGACGTACCTCCTGGCGAAGTTACGTGTCCGGGATCTCCTCCTCGACTGCCCCCCGACTGTTTGGCGCAAGGTGCGTAGTTTTGAGGGGACCGTGTCCCCCCTCGACCCCGTGCTTCGGGTCGGGGACGACGAGTTCGTATCCGATCCGGAGGCCGTCGCGAACGCACTCGCGGCGCACTTCGCAGCCATCTCCATTTCCGATTCCCCCCACTCCCGCCGCGACCCACCGGATTTTCCACCTCATAGGGATGACCCCTATAATCACCTCTTCCGCATGACAGAGCTTCGGGAGGCCCTCCGCCCCCGACGCTCCTCCGCCCCCGGCCCCGATAATATCCCCTATGACTTGTTACGACACCTCCACCCCTCTGCTCTCAGCTTTTTACTGGACATCTATAACCGGATTTGGTTGGAGGGGTTCATTCCCGGACCGGTGGCGTGAGTCCATCGTCGTCCCCATCCCAAGCCCGATAAAGACCCCTCACTCCCGTCGAACTATCGCCCCATTTCCCTGACATGCTGCGCCTGCAAGGTTATGGAGGCGATGGTCGCCTCGCGGCTGTCCCTTACCCTGGAGGCGAGTAACCAATACCCTGCTACCCAGGCTGGTTTCCGGCGCTTCCGGTCTACCCACCGACCCCTCCTCCTCCTTAGCCAACGACGTGCAGGAGGCTTTCTCCCGCGTCACTCGTACTCGCCGTCTTTTTCGACCTCCAGAAGGCCTACGATACTACCCGGCGGAGCGCGGTCTTCGACTGCTTACGCTCCCTGGGTTTCGTAGGCTTTCTCCCCTCCTTTATTTATAACTTCTTGTCCGCCCGTTCTTTCGCGTCCGCATCGGTTCTACCCTCTCTGACCGCTTTCCGTTGGAGGAGGGTGTCCCTCAGGGTAGTTGTCTTAGCGTCCTGTGTTTCTCACTAGTGATGAACACAGTCGCTACGGTCCTGCCTACTTCCGTTTGTAGCTCCCTCTATGCCGATTACCAGCTATCTATTGCTCTGGCCGCCTCCCGTCTTTGGCTGAACGTCGACTCAGCTAGCCATCAACGCGGTGGTTCGCTAGGCGTCCTCGGTTGGCTATGCTTTCTCACCCTCTAAGTCTTCCAGTATGCTTTTCCGTCCTCGGCGCCTCCGTCTGTCGCATACCTTCGCCCTTACCCTTGCCGGCACTCCTCTTCCCCTCGTCCCATCCGTTAGATTCCTGGGTATGACCCTCGACGGATTTTTCGGTTGGGTTCCACACCTTAGGCGGTTGCGGCAATCATCTCGCCGCACCCTCTCCCTTTGAGCACCTGTCCACACGACCTGGGGGCGGACAGGCGTACTCTGCTGCGCCTGTACACCTCCCTGGTGCAATCCCGCATCGACTACGGCTGTGTGGTCTACAGCTCCGCCTCCTCTCCGGCACTCCGTATGCTGGATCCTCTTCTCCACCGTGGCCTTCGCCTGGCGTCGGGTGCCTTCCGCTCGTCCCCTGTCGCTAGTCTTCAGGTGGACTGCGGACCCCCCCCCCCCCCTGCCCCTTCGCCGGGGGCCTTCTCATGGCGAAGTGTTACCTTCGCATCTGCCGCCTCCCGATGTCCCTACTCTTCTCCGCGATCTCCCAGGCGCTACCCGGCCTGACACGTGGCATTTCGCTGCCTCTCTGGCCGAGAACTTTTCGTCCCTGGGGATCCCCCACCCTCTATTCTGCCGTTCTCCTTCGACCCTGTCGCCACCTGGCTGACCACCCCTATCTGCCGCTGCCAGGCGCTCCGTGGCCTGCGTAAGGAGTCTCCTCCTACCGTCCTCCGGTCTTCTTTTCTTGCCCATCTTCCCGTACACTCGGACGACGTTCCCGTCTACACCGACGGCTCGCGCTCCCCTGCAGGTGTCGCGGCCGCAGTCTTCTCTCCGTCGCTGTCACCTACCTCCGGGTATCCCCCTGCCGGTTCAGGCCTCCATCTTTTCCGCGGAGCTCTTTGCCCTTCTGGAAGCCCTCCGTCTGGTATCGGGTTTTCGCGGTCTTCCTGTACCATTTTCTCGGACTCGCTGAGCGCCCTTCAAGCGCTCGAGTGCTATGATTCCACGGACCCCCTCGTACGCCATATTCACAGGAGTACCATGTCCTGCACACCGTTCACCGGATCCGGGTCACCTTCTGCTGGTCCCTGCCCATGTTGGTGTTTCCGGTAATGAGGCGGCGGACCGCACAGCCCGGTCCGCCTCCTCGATGCCTCCCCTCCCCCGCCCGCTCCCTTCTCTGACTATGTCCAGGTCTTTCGTTCCTTCTACGACCGCATATGGCAACAGTCCTGGGACGATGCCACCGGAATAAACTCTGGTCCATCCGCCCCCGCATGTCATATTGGGTGTCCTCTTTCCACCGCTCCCGACACAAAGAGGTCGTCCTTGCGCGGCTTCGCATCGGCCATACGCGCCTCACGCACGGCTATCTTATGTTCCGGCAGGAGGCTCCTCGTTGCGCCTCCTGCCAGTCGCCCCTCACCGTCTCTCACATCCTGTGGAATGCCCCACCCTGTCGTCAGTACGTCGTCGCGCCTTCCGGTTCCTTTCTGATTTCCCCCTCCCCGATCGTTTACGTCTTATGCTCGCTGAGAGCCCTCTCTTCTCGCTTGACCGTCTTTTCCTCTTCCTCTCCCAATCTCGCATCCTATCTGAGCTTTAGGTGACTTCTCACCCGTAGTCCGCTGTCCGCCCACTTCTAGTGCCTTTACCCCGTCTCCGTTTCTCTTTCTCATATTCCGCCTCGCCATGATATCCGCTAACGTATAGCGGGAAATGGCGGTAAACGCCCCAATACAAAAAAAATATATATATATATAGCAAGTAATAAGAGGACGCAGAGATGGTACATGTTTATTTACAAATGTTTCGGAAATTTTCATTTTCCATCCTCAGTGCTAAAATTATAAAATCAGAAAAAAATGAAATATAATGAACGGAAACTTATACAATATATTTAAATAAACGTGTGATATTAATTATGTGTTTTGTAGGGTATATTTAAGTAATTAAAATTATATTTTGACTCTTCTATATTTTATATTATTTTATTTTTAAAGTTAAATGCGAACAAAATTGAGAGGAGTCTTACCAGGTTGTTATTATCGTGGTAAGGGGACTAATTGAGCAGAGGGTTGGGAATGATTG
Source organism: Bathynomus jamesi (assembly GCA_023014485.1). Classification (NCBI taxonomy): domain Eukaryota; kingdom Metazoa; phylum Arthropoda; class Malacostraca; order Isopoda; family Cirolanidae; genus Bathynomus; species Bathynomus jamesi. Next base: position 35,099 of record JAJOZX010004687.1, on the reverse strand, counting down.
GTTGTTGGAAGGGGTTCATATTAGAAGAGTTGGAGCCAGATGGAGCGATGGTGGATTTCTTCTCAGTGGTAGGATATCACAGTTTATTTGGCTATGTTTAAGTTAAAGGCAGAACTATAGTCGTTGAGAGTTGGTTTAATACTGACGAGGTATAAGGACTCCAGAATGAGGAGGTCGGTTAGATGGTTGGTTGTTAATAAGTTTGTCACCTTCACAACCACCCACTACTTCACTCCAATTTCAGTGATCCCTTATAGCTGATTTGAAAGGTTTATTTAAGGGCTGCGATGTTCTAGTAGAAATACCGCGATGCTCGTCCACCCTTGTTTGATATTGGCGAGTGGTGCTGCCAATATAGTTCACTTTGCAGCGAACACAGTTGAAAACGTAGATGGTGGACGAAGCAAGGGGCTGAGGTGTTTTTTCTTTGTGGTTGAGGTATGATTTGATGCTAATTGTTGGTGAAAACGAACTGAAAGTTAATTTGGGGGTAAAGAGGGGTGACTAGGAGACGGAGTTCCGAGAGTATTTTGTGGCTGATATGGTCGTAATAGGGAAAGGAAAATTATTGTACGTCTTTTTTAACGGTGGGAACTTTAAGAGGGGGTTGATAAATATTATTTAGAAAATTTCTGGTTAAAAATTGTAAAAGATGTTACGACCATATCAGCCACAAAATACTTTCTGGTCATTATTATAAGTTTCCATTCATTATATTTATTCATTTTTTTTCTGATTTTATAATTTTATCACAGGATGGAAAATGAAAATTTCCGAAATGTTTGTAATAAACATGTACCAGCTCTTCGTCCTCTTATTCCTTGCTAAGCTACGGTTCCCCAAGAACAAACCCTTGAATCAAGATTTTATATATAATATATATATATATATATATATATATTATATATACATATATATATATATACACACACGTCTTCATTCTCCATTCATAAATGTAAATCGATATTTATTAAAAACAGTGAAAATCTAATGACTAGATCTCGTTTCAGGATGTTGGCGAAGGAAAAGACGGATTAATCCATTAAATCCAAGCGATAAGAACTGAATTCAAAGGGAGACTGCGCACCGTGTGAAAGCAAACAGCATGCACATTTCGTCCTCTCCAAGATGCGAACTTTGGAATAATTAATTACGGCGAATCTGTATACCGAAGTTTAGATGCAACATTCCTTTAACCATTAGAAGAGGCAGTGATTAACGATAATAGATTCGAGTTTTCTTTAGTTCTTTCTCGTTATCTTCCTTTGAAATCTGGAGGCATCCAAGATTAAAACAGTCAAGTTTTGTTTCCAAAAGGATGCAGATGGGTCCGAAAGAAGGAAAAAGAAGCTACATTAATTTAGTGTGTTTAGGTTTGTGTCGCCGAATTTAAAGTCCTATAATTTGCTTGAAAACTTTATTCATTTTTCCTTTATTCTAAATAACTGGTCCATTCGTACTTACAATGGTGTGCGTGTGTGTGTGTGTGTGTGTATATATATATATGGGATTGAACTCAGAATGGTCCCCTGAGGTTTTTTCATGATACACACAGACCGTACATGGAACAAGGAACTCTTCTGGGAAAATTAAATCCACTATAGTCTGAATAAGTAATGGTAAATGACAAACACTATAGTTTTTTCTTTTTCAGGATGTTAGCCCGACGTAGGCAACGGGTCACTCGCAAAGAGGCCTAAAAATATAGCTTCCCTCACCAGCTATCTGCAAAGCAGAGAGGATCCAGCTTTGGGGCAGGATCTAAGGTTTACAGATACACCTAGCCTACTATATTCAGGACTTCAATATAAGGAAAAGACTCGTTGTATTCACCTCAACTGCCAAAGTGAGCAAAATTATGTGCCTTGAAAAGTGGACGCTCAATTTTGCCAGTTGAGGTTCAAGTTTTGGTTTTTGGTTAAAAATACAATAGTTACCCCTTATTCTTTGATGTATTCAATCCGACGTGAATGCAGCGCGTCTTTTGCTTTTTTGCTTGCATTGAGGTCCTGAATATAGTAGGCTAGGGGTAGCTGTAAACCCTAGATCCTGTCCCAAAGTTGGATCCTATCTGCTTTGCAGATAGCTGGTGAAGGAAACTATATTTTTGGGCCTCTTTGCGAGTGACCCGTAACCCACGTCGGGCTAACATCATGAAAAAGAAAAAACTATAGTGCTTGTCATTTACCATTATTTATTCCGACTATAGTGGATTTAATTTTCCCAGAAGAGTTCCTTGTTCCATGCACGGTCTGTGTATATCATATATATATAGGGTGAACCAAATGTAGGTGGACAGTAAATGATAACGTTTATTTTGAGAATACATATTAATTTTTTTGTATACTATAATACAAAATAAAATTTAAATAAATTTAGTTATAATATTTAATATAATGTACACAAACACCATAGTTATAATGAACACCATAGTTATAATATAATATAGCACAAACCGTATTCAACCTACTGTCCACCTACTTTTGGTTCACCGTTATGTATAAGTTTGTGTGGTCTCAAAAAAAATTAAAACGAAAAATATATTTCTCATGACATTTGCCCATATTCCATAACCACTAACGATGTTGGAAATAAAAAACTGGATCGATTCGTGCATACTTAGAGGTGGTGCAACTCGAAGCCTGAGTATTATTGTACAGTGTGGGGGTGGCATTTCTCTCCAAACTTGCGCCACCCTTAAATATTCATGGCTTTAACTCAGTATCCGAGAGTAGGTCTTCTTCTATATAAGGAATAAGAAAATGCATCAAGAGGTCTTATTTGTGCATTTTAATTTTTTACCATATATGTGTGCTTCACCCTATATATATATATATATATATATATATACACACATATGCGCCTCGGTGATGTAGTGGTTAGCATCGGTGACTACGAATCCATCGGCCCCGGGATCGAGACCAGGTGAAGCAGCAAAACCCACCTGTTCAGTAGTTTTGGGAATCTTTCACCATTATGGCGACCCCAATCAAGAGGGTTCGTGTCGCGATTGACTCGTAGCTCCTTTGAATAGATGTCTGGAGGCACAATCTCATCGAAATAATTCTATAAATTAACCTTCGGCTTCTTCAAATGTTCTTGATCTTCTCGTGAAACAATATAACCTATGGTGATGAAGCAACTGATTTTACGTGCAGGACTAGCGTTAGGTGATGCAGACAATGATTATCTCATTTTTTACAAAGGCAGGGACTGTTATGCAAGCAAATTTGAAACGAGAATCTAAAACGTGAGAAATCATGCAAGTAATGTCTACCTTCCACTGCCTGAAACGATTCTGTAAATTTTCTATTAAATCGTTTTTCATAGTATGAACACCTGCACCATCAGTTATATTAGGCAAAAATACCATGAGACCTGTTACATCGGGAAACATCATGTGAAGACAAGAAGAATCTGAGGAAAAGTCATTCATTAATTTTTCACATCGACTAAGAAGCTTTACAACACACTGAATTAGAGTCCACTGATTATTATTGAAGGTTGTTTCAGTATGTCATAGTACGAGGCGTATGCAACAACCACAGTTTTTCGTTGAAGAAGTTGTAGCATATAGAATGTAGAGTTCCATTGGGTGATAACGTCTCTTATAAGTTTTTTCGGGTAAATTATGTTGCTTCTGGAATTCCTTAAGTCTGTCAAAGGCTGGAGATGAATAATTAAAATGCAACAGATTGGGCACGCAATTGCACATATCTCTGAAACAGACTTCTGGCTAAGAAGGGCTTCATCAACTGCAAGTGCTAAAGTATGATTCGTACAAACAACAGGAGTAATTTTGTTCACATTTACCATTAATTATATGTGCTGTCAAACTGATAAAGGCATCAGTTTTTTATATTGACACCTAATAACCCAAATAAAACTAATTTGGTGGAAAACTATTTCGCTCGATTACCGAATTCCGAATATATTTGGTATTCGATGAATTTAAGTATTCGGTACATCCCTAATACTGGTGTGTGTGTGTGACGTTACACATAGCCCATGCATGGAGCATCAGGAACAAGGAACTCTTCTGAGAAAACTGAATCCGCTATAGCCTGAATAAATAATGGTAAATGACAAATACTATAATTTTTTTTTCGTGATGGAAGCCCAACGTGAGCAACGGGTCATGATTTAATTTTCCCAGAAGAGTTATCTTACACAGACTGCCCATGGAACAAAGAAAAGTTTCTCAGATCACCATTCTGAGTTGTATCGTGTGTGTATATATATATATATATATATATATATATATATATAATATATATATACGGTACAGGGTTTTCAAAAGTCCCTCATTATTTTTAAAATTTTATTAAAATAGCAATTACAAGAGGAACCAAATGACAATTTGGTTGCTGAGTCTACGATTCATGAGAATTTTGGTGGCATCAAACTTGGCTTCATAAGTCTACTGGAAAGTCACTGGTACACCTCAACGTGGGCACCGTCTTTTTCGAAACAAGCGAGCCACCGTTTTACGCATTCTTGGCCGACATTGGACAACATTTCGGGAGTAACAGAAGCACACGCATTCCTGATCCGCTCTTCTAGCGTGGGGAGGACTCGCGGCTTGGTGGCGTACACTTTGCTCTTAATGTAGCCCCACAAAAAGAAGTCGCATGGGGTAAGATCAGGCGAGCGAGCACCCCATTCGATGGGACCACGGCGACCAATCCACCGATCCGGGAACTGCTTATTCAGAAATGAGCGAACCTCACGCGAGTAATGAGCAGGGGCACCGTCTTGCTGGAAAATGACTTCTTGCATGTCAGCTACAGCTGACAGTTGGGGGATGCAGACCTCCTGAAGCATACGAAGGTAATTGTCTCCGTTGACGTTCACGGAATTTCCATCTTGATCCCGGAAGAAGAACGGACCAATCAGCCCAGCTGAGGAGATGGCACACCAGACGACCAATTTCGGCGTGTCCCTTTCATGTTCACGGATCTCCGCAGGATTGTGAGTTCCCCAGATGCGGGTGTTGTGCCGATTGACGCGACCAGAAAGGTGGAAGAGAGCTTCTTCGCTGAACCACATGTGCTCCAGGATCGATGGGTCTCTTTCGTAGTGATGCAGCAGTGTTTCACACATCTCCACCCGGCAATCGTAGTCTTGAGGTTCCAGCTTCTGAACCACCTGGATCTTGTACGGATACAGCTTGAGACCACGCCGCAAAATCCGTTGGATAGATGTCGCGCTGATGTTCAGTTCCGCAGCAGCTCGCCGAATGGACTTTCCTTGACTCTGAGTAAACGCCTCACGGACAGTTTCGACATTCTCCTCACTCCGCCCACTTCGAGGTCTTCCTGATCGTGGTTTGTCCTTTACGGATCCGGTCTCCATAAACTTCCGGTGGGTGGCGACGATGGTGTTCCTATCCGGTGCATAATGCTGTCCGTAGACTGCCCGGAATCGTCGCTGCACTTCGACCACAGATTGAAAACCTCCTGCCATGCAGCGATTTTACACCTCTGTTCTAGAGTCAGCATGGTAGCAGAAGAAAACGGAGCAAAACTTCAAATGTAGACTCAAAACAATTCCCAACTACTGAGTAAGAGTTTACCACAAGATGAATGTCGTTGGTCGATTAGCTGCAAAGAAAATTGAAAATCAAATTAGTGAGGGACTTTTGAAACACCCGGTATATATATATATAATATATATATATATATATATATTTATATATATATATATCGGGTATTGATTGGTGGCGCGGAAAACGCAGTTTAATAATAAACAGGAACACCAGAGAAAATACAAACATCCTTCAAGGTTTAATAGTACCAACGTTTCGGAATGCACTAATTCCATATTCGGGGCTAAAACAATAAATGCCAAATCACATACAAAATACAAATTGCTTAATAACAATTTAAAATAAACTTAAAAAATTATAAAAAGTAGCTAAGAAAATGTAAAACATTAAAACTAAAAGGTAAATAAATGTGAAGTTAAAAAGTTACAATTATAAAAAGTAAAAGCATTAAAACAAACGTAAATAAAATAAAATAAACTAGTACCTTAACCAAAACATAGCAGATCTATCGATGATTCATCAGAATTTAGGTCTGGTTTTAGTTTATAAAAAAACAAAGACTCCATAATTTTAAGCTTAAGGTCAGAGCTTCCGGCAGCAAGTATGGCGAAATTAGACTGTGAAATTGGGTGGTTATTGTTGTGCGAGTGATTACGTATGAGAGAATTAGGTGGTTTGCCAAGGGGTAAATTTGTACGGACCGATTTACCGAGATGTTCGTAAATACGAGATTTTAAATGTCTTTTAGTTTTACCTATATATGACCCCATACAGTGGTCACACTTGTATTGATAAACTATGGATGACTTAAGAAGTGTAGGAATAACATCCTTGTATTTAAATAAATGGTAAATCGATTTAGACGAGGTGAATATAATTTTTATACATAGTTGTGGGTAGAATTCCTTGAGCAATTTTAAAAATTTGTTTCTAATGTTAAAACTTGAGGTTCCCATACAGGGCAAAGTGAAATACAGGATATCTTTGGGGACTGTAATTAAGTCTCTAGTTGTAGGGCTTATTAGTCATTTAAAGTTCTGCCTATTGTAGTCTCCACCAGTCTCGAAGGGAAATTATTCTTGGCAAGGAGTTTTCGGATGAAATGTAGTTCATCGTGTAGTTTAAAGTAATCTGAACAGATATTGAAAGCTCTATTGGTCAGAGTCGAAATTAAATTTCGTTTGAAACCTAAAGGGATAAAGGAAGAAAAGTTCGTAGCAAGATTGATGAATGTCGGCTTTCGGTAAACGGAAGTTTCAAAAGAGGAATTAGTTTTTATTATCTTAATGTCCAAAAAGGACAGAGAGCTATTAGATTCAACTTCTGAAGTAAATTGAATATTAGGGTGCTTAGAATTAAGGTAATTACGAAACAAAGGGATATGGTCTGGTGATTTAAACAGGAGAAAAGTGTCATCAATATATCTTCTATAAAAATCCGGTTTGAAGTTGGAAGGACACTCATTCAACCACTTGACTTCATGATGACACAGAAACGCGTTAGCTAAGGTGGGACCAAGAGGCAGACCCATTTGAACACCTTCAGTCTGTTTAAAATATTCACCGTTGAATATAAATATAAGGTCTTCCACGGAAAATTTTAGTAGTTCTTTCATTTGACCTCTATTAAAACCCTGCACAGTATCAGTATTATTAAAAAGATTGTCAATACATATATTAATAGTTTCTGCAAGAGGCACATTGGTAAATAAAGATTTTACATTGAAGCTAGCCATTGTGTAAGAATTATTATTTAATGAGGTAATTTCTCTAACGAAAGAAAAAGAATCCCGTGCTGTATACAAATTATAAGTTATAGGTGATAGTATGGGAACCAAGAATTTTGAAAGGTTATAACTAAAAGTTCCTAGTGCCGATAAAATTGGCCTAAGTGGACAATAAGGTTTGTGTATTTTAGGGAGTCCATACATAATACCTGGGCTGGATCCAGAAACAAATAATTTAGAAAAAATCGTGTCTGAGATTATATTATTAGATTTCAGTTTTCTAAGATACCTATTAATTTTATCTTCCTGTTTTAAAATTAAAGCAAAAGTGTCACCAGTTACTTTAGTAAATCTAGTTGCATCATTTAAAATATCTAACATTTTATCGACATAAACATTCCTGTCCAAAAGAACAACGCCATTGCCTTTGTCTGGTCTTGTAACCACCAATGACTTGTCCAAAGACAGATTTCTTAGACTTTGAAACTCTTCCACCTTCATATTAGGTCTATTGCCATAAGGGTTAAAAGCATAAAATGAAGTAAAAGCTAAATTACGTAAATTATTAGATAAAAAATTAAAACCTTTACTATGTGGGTCAAAGAATGAATGTTTAAAAAGGTCCTTAAAAAATAACTCAAAGTTGAGGAAATGATCGTAAAAATTAAGTTTCTTTGGAGTAAGAGAGAATTTCAGGCCTTTACAAAGGGCAGATTTTTGAATATCACTGAGAACTTTGGAAGAATAATTAAAGATGAGATCATTAGCTGCTAGATTATTAATCGTATTATATTTGGCATTTTATTGTTTTAGCCCTGAAGATGGAATTAGTGCATTCCGAAACGTTGGTACTATTAAACCTTGAAGGATGTTTGCTTTTTCTCTGGTGTTCCTGTTTATTTATATATATATATATATATATATATATATATATATATATATATATATATACTGTATATATATGTGTATATATGATGGGATAAAAAATTTCTGCGAAAACTGCTTGACCGAATTAAACTCTTTTACGGTATTTAAAGCAGAAAGAGACTACGAGAAGAGAATGAAAGAGGAAAGTGGAAACAAAGAACAGTGGAAAACGGAAGAAACGGAGAAAGGCGAAATAGAAAGAATTCAAATACCGTCACAAAATGAGGCCGAAAACACACAGGCGACAAAGAGTGTAAAGACAACACACAGCATAAGGGCAACGAAGGACACAAACACAACTAGCACAAATAGCACAAATAGGACAAGACAAGAGGGCAGTCAAGTAAACGAAGTAAAACTGTCCCCCAATAAGGAGCAAAAAACAAAAGCCAAGAGTAAATATGGGGAAGGAATTATATGCAGGTATTATATAAAAGATAATTGCAGATTTAAAAGAGGACAATGTATATATGAACATCCCCCAATATGCAATTTCTTCTATAATAATGGTCATTGTAAATTTGGAGACGGATGTAAATTCTACCACCCGGACATTTGCAGAACTTACGCAAAATACGGAACCTGCAAATTCGGGAATAAATGCTACTATCAACATCTCCCGACGGACTCAACGAACAAAGGAAAAAGTTTAAATGACAATAGGAATAAACAATAGGAACACAATAATAAGCGAACAAGAAAATTTTTTCAACATCTCAGACACCTTACGAATGCTAAATGTCATCCACATGCAGTTGACACAGCTGGAAACCCCCGAGCCAAATCGCTACCGGGCAAGAAGCTACCAATACAAGTAGGAAAACGGATCTCTTTCGGAGGATCATAGAGCAACGAATCAAGCGATATCGAAGGAAAACGAACTTGAAATGCACAAGGGGCAACGAAAAACAGAGAACATAAAAATTGTCCTGGCTAATATTCAAGGAATAAGACCAAACCAATCACTCAATAAGGTTTCGTACCTGAAAGGATTTATGGACGAAACAAGGGCGGACATCGCATGCCTCACAGAAACTCATCTTAAAGATTGCCAAGGAAATTGTGAAAACTGCGAACATTGTATTGATAAGAAAGAGATAAATATAGAGGGCTTCAACTTACTAAGAGCGGATAGAACGACGAGACGGAAAGGTGGCTGTGCTATATATGTACAGGAAGGTCATATGACAGAGACGATAATAAGTAAATCAAACAGCTATGTGGAACTCCTAGCAGTGAAAATAGAAAAACTAAACTTGATAGTAATAGTCATCTATAGACCTCCAAGCACCCCAACCGAAAAATTCTCGGAGGCCATTGATGACATTAGAAAGCTAATAAAGGCCATAAACCCTCCATCCCCCAATATAATGATCTGCGGAGACTTTAACTTCCCATTTATAAAATACAAAAAGGTGAATAGGAATATATATATTCACCAGGACAAGGGGGGCACAAGAGAAGACAGGAACAAGCAAAAATGTTGATGGCTCTCACACGAGTTTATGCTGACACAGGAGATAACAGAAAATACCAGAAAAAATAACTGCCTGGATCTGGTATTCACGAATAACACGAACTTGATTGCTGATATAAAAATAACCCCAACCATTATCTCAGACCACAACTTAATCGAGATATCAACAAATATGACGGCAGCATTAGAAGACAATACACATATTGTGGAAAGAAGTAAATTCGGGGCCTTTAACTTAAACTCGAAGACTATAAATTGGGAAGCAATCAGATCGCACATGGCCCAAATAGAATGGAGAACAATTTTCGAGAATAAAACAACTGAAGAAATGCTAACAACCTTGGAGGAAAAAACGCTGAGAATTTTAGAAAAATATGCTCCGAAATCACAGCCAAAAGGAAAGAGGAGCTGGCTAGAAAGG
>JAJOZX010004687.1:0-20000 GCA_023014485.1 Bathynomus jamesi | reverse complement strand
CCCAAGCACCATAGAAGATATTGGCATAACAGTCTGGCGAGTCTGTAGCCACGAGTTTAACAGAGTGGCGACAGACCATTTGACCGGAGAGAAAATAATTAGAATGTTATAGAAGAAATATCCGTTGCTGCCTCCTAACTAGAACCCCCGTCGATTCCGAACCGACTCAGGGCCATAAACGGAGGGGTTAACAGTCTGGCGACCCTTTACCAGGATCTTAACAGATTTTAAGAAGATTATTTTAAGAAGAAGATTATTTTAAGACGAAGATTATTTTAAGACGAAGATTATTTTAAGAAGATTATTATTTTAAGAAGATTATTATTTTAAGATTATTATTTTAAGAAGATTATTATTTTAAGAAGAAGATTTTAACAAGAAGATTTTAAGAAGAGGCCACTCTTGGGCCAAGATAGAAATTACCCTGTATCAGGATAAAACCAGTTGACCGGCGTGTCACGACTTCTTGTTCGTAACATCCACCCTTGAACCGGTGTGTCACGACTCCAAGTTCTCCACGCCTAGTTTTCATCCAAGAAGAAGTAGCCAGGAAGACGTCTTCAAGACACGTCTCAAGGATTTCCCCATAGAAAATTTTGTTAAGTACAGTTTGTTTTTTTAAGTAATTTATAAACATTTGAAAAGTCACTATTATTAACAGTTAATAATGAGTATCAAACCAGAATTTAACACAAAACACAGTGAACATTGCAGACACCAGCGATACATTTGTTTTTATTGAAACAGTAATTTCAAGAGAGTTAATTTCAAAGAGAGTTAATTTCAAAGAGAGTTAATTTCAAAGAGAGTTAATTTCAAAGAGAGTTAATTGTAACAGAGTTAATTGTAACAGAGTTAATTGTAACAGAGAGTAAATTGTAACAGAGTAAATTGTAACAGAGAGTTAATTGTAACAGAGAGTTAATTGTAACAGAGAGTTAATTTCAAAGAGAGTTAATTTCAAAGAGAGTTAATTTCAAAAAGAGTTAATTTCAAGAGAGTTAATTTCAAGAGAGTTAATTTCAAGAGAGTTAATTTCAGAGAGAATTAATTTCAGAGAGAATTAATTTCAGAGAGAATTAATTTCAAAGAGAGTTAATTTCAGAGAGTTAATTTCAGAGTTATTTTCACTGTTATATTCAGTATAGAATAATTTTATTTTATGTATCAAACATAATAGTATCGTACCTTCGTGTACATTCGAGTGAAATGTTTACATTTTCTATTTCTGTTTGCAAATTTTTTTTCAAATTATTGAATTGAATTGACTTGCAAATTAAGAAAGAGAGAGTTTATAGAGAGTTTATAGAGTTATAGAGTTACTTGAAGCAGTTTCAAGTTCCATTTTCAGTTTTCAGACAGTTTCAGAAGGTTGCGCCAAGATGGACAACCGCCCCAGAGATTTATAGAAATACTTGACAAGCGTTCAAGTTAGGTTCAGAATACTTGATAGAGTTCAAGTTAGGTTCAGAATACTTGATAGAGTTCAAGTTAGGTTCAGAATACTTGATAGAGTTCAAGTTAGGTTCAGAATACTTGATAGAGTTCAAGTTAGGTTCAGAATACTTGATAGAGTTCAAGTTAGGTTCAGAATACTTGATAGAGTTCAAGTTAGGTTCAGAATACTTGATAGAGTTCAAGTTAGGTTCAGAATACTTGATAGAGTTCAAGTTAGGTTCAGAATACTTGATAGAGTTCAAGTTAGTTTCAGAATACTTGATAAGAGGTCAAGTCAGAAGGTTGCGCCAAGACGGACAACCGCCCCAGAGAGATTTATTCCAAGTCAGAGAGATTTATTCCAAGTCAGAGAGATTTATTCCAAGTCAGAGAGATTTATTCCAAGTCATTTTTATTCCGAGTCCCAAGTCATTTTTATTTCGAGTCCCAAGTCAGTTTTCAATGCAGTCAATTGAATTCAACTTTTTCTTTGTAAGTTAAGAGAATTTAATTTAAGAAAATGTAATCTAAGAATTTAATTCAACCTTTTTTTTGTGTTGTAAAAGAGAATTAAATTCAACCAGAATTGACCGGTTTGCGTCTTTAGTTAACCTTTTTTTTGTTTGTGAGAAGGAAATTGACCGATTTGTCTTTTCTTTTTCATGCATTGTTACGTATATAAATATATAGTCATGTAATTTATTATTTGTCACAAAACCGTTTTTACAATTGTTTGTAATGACTTTGATAATCATTGTAATGTATACGTGATAATAATAGTTGTGTAATAATTAATTAATCGATCTTGTCCCAATGACTCCTTTTAAATTACTATGCTGAGGAACATGTCGTCCCTCCGTTTTGTTTCAACTTTTTTTAATTTTTGTTCTAAGTAGTGTGACAAGCAATCTTTTTTTAAAGAACAAAGTGCTCACGAAAGACTTATTGTCAATTTCAGACTTATATCCCCCGCTTAGTCACTCAATTCCCCCGAATTTAGTTCTCCAAACTTTGTTTTTTATTTTTTTTTTTTTTTAACACCCCAACCCCAGTTGAACCCAGTGTCGACCACGACCAAAACCGTTTTTACAAAAGTTTTTAACGAGTTTTATAATTATTTTGATTATATGATGACAGAAATAGCGTAACAATTAATCGATCATGTACCTAATTTATCCTGCTCTGTACGATCGGGAAATTTACCCGTATGACCGCACATACCCTAAATTTCAGTCATTTAATTTTTAATAAAACTTCTACACAATAAAACAGATGTATTTGTCTATATGCAAACAAGTTTTCAGATTAAAAAAATCAAATAATTCAAATTCTATCATCATTCAACGAAAGAGTATAATTTTTCTACTTAACATGCAAAAATTATTAAACCTTTTTAATATTTTTTTTATTATATAAAAATAATTTTTAATGAAAAATTTACCTGTAATTAGATTTTATAATAATTGACCTTGAGCTTAAAGGATTTTATAATAATAATAATAATGATAATAATAATAACAATAACTGACTTAAACTTAAAAGATTTTATAACCCTAAACCCATCTTAAATTATTATACATTATTTTTAAAACTTTGTTAATTCATAAACCTTCCAAATCCCTACACATACACACGCATGTATGCACACTATATATACTATATATACAAACCTTATGCTAAAATCATTGGATATCACAATAAACTATTTCATTGCGCGTAAGTGCTAACTATGTAATTTAATCTTAATCTTTTTTGCTTTCTAATATATCTTGCTCATGCATTTATTCAGTTACTTGAACAATCCTATCGGCTAATCTGTCCCTCGAAATTGTAAGATACACACTTTGTACCTAGTACACCAAAAATACACACTAGACCACAGGTCTATACATCATCCATTACGTAATTCGATTTTTTTATCTACAATAGTCAATAAAAAATTAGTTTATGAATTGTATTATCATGGTAAACTTGAAAAATCCATGAACTTTAAAATTTATATTTTTCCCTTTTACCTATTCATTATGAATGTAATTTTCCCCACAGAAATATAAAATTTTGCTAAAAATTTAACAATATCATTCTTTGTCTAGCTTAATTGTTTGTCTAAATTAAAGTATTAACCTTTGAATTTTTTTTTATATATTATATAATAACACTTGTTCTGTATAAAAATTTGTAATGTAAAGAAAAATTCGTCATCTAACTTGAAGTAGTTAGGATGTTATTTTTTCATTGTATTGTATTAATGGTACCCTGTTAGGATGTTATTTTCTCATTTGTACTGTATTAATTGTATTATATTATTGTATTAATACCATTTTAGGGGGGGAAATACTGTAAAAAGTGAACAATGAACAATTCCTACACCATCATTATATGGATTCATTGTCCTCATGCAGTACTTATGTTCTTATAGTTTTATGTTTGAATGTTCATTTTTACATAAGAAACCAAAATCGCCTAAGCGAGTTTTGGATAGAATTTCGATTTATACTTCTTTATTCATTACTGTATTTCTCTAATTCATCTTTTCTAATAATGACTTATACACTATGATGTCATAAAATAACTTTATTCTCTTTACGTTTCCCATACTTTGTACACTGAATCACGTTCTTAGTATTTGGACATCTTCCGTATTCAATGTATGGTAAATTCTTTAGTAATAAGGTTGTGGTGTTATGTAGTATAAACATTATTATTCAACCATATTCATCCATACGTCACGTTTTCCCGTCATTAATTCCCCTTGATCATTATCCTATATAAATTTTATTAATTATTCATTTTTTCTCGTTCGTTCGAAAACGCAAAAATACGTTCTCGTATTGTTTTTTTTTATTTTTTTTTCAAGTGCGTTCACCCCACGCACGATATTCATAAATGCTTACTAAGATCGAATTCCGCTCACGACGACAGATTCGAACGCCTCAAAGATAAAATATCTCCGTTCGCTCTGATTTCAAATTTATAACATATTATAACATATTATGTTATATCATGTGTGTCATGTCTCATGTACTTGTGTTGTACTAATAACCATATATAATAACCATCTACTATAACCATCTAGTATAACCATCTAGTATAACCATATATAAATATATAAAAACACTGTAAGAATGGTAAACGACGTAATGTACTTCATTGAAACTGTAATTAAATGTAATGATTTAATATATACGGTAATGTAAGAATGTACTTAAAAATGGAAGTGTAATTAAACAATAAGTGAATATGAAGTAATCCATAATTGTAATCGTAATTGTAATGAACCAAAATTAATACGTACTCAGTCGTGTACTTAATTTGTACTTATGTGTACTATTACGAAATGATATCGCCTTCATAAATGTAGACTCGGCGAAAAATACAAATTAGTTTTTATTTTTATTTATTTTTTTTTTTTATTTGCAATCTTTCAAACATCTGATCATGTGTTTGAAAGGGGGAAACTTAACCTTCGACTGTCTTCCCCCCAAACATTTAAGTTTATATTATACATGTACTTGTAAAATTACAGCACTTCTTCATTAGACTTCTTGATTAAGTCACTTCATCATAACACTTCATTAGGACTCCCTTGTTAGCAGCCTTGCTGCGGGGAGGGGGAAGAGGCCCCTTGCCTCCTTAACTTTTTAGATTCCGGCCTGAGCCATGGTCGAAATAGGTCGAACCTCTACCCCTGTAAATTCAGAGCAGTACCTGTATATTTTTAAGAAGTAAATTACCGTACGAGAAACTTTTTATTTTTCCCTTCGAGCCGTGCTCTCTTCAGGAACTTAGTCAGTTAAGTCGACAAGTTATAATGTTAATATGCAATAATAATTTGATAAATTTGAACAGTTATATAAAAATTTTCATGAAAATAGTGAGCATCTTTAAGTCATTTAAATTTAGCACTTAATTCCCTCCTGTATCAACCTCTTTACAATTCTAAAACGAACTGATTTAGGAAATTCCCTTTCAAATAGATGAAATACTTGTTTGAGTTAATTTATTCATTTACTTCTCACACCTTCATATCCTGTTTACGTAAAATGATTTTTTAAGACTAAAGAATTTATACAGTATATGCTGAAATATGAAAATGTTCTTTTACATTTAAATTTGGGTGAGATAAAATTTCTTAGCCAAGCCCGTAGAGAAACGAAAGTCGTCTTACCTATCTTATGAATACCTTTATACCTACTGAAGAGTTTATGAGGGAACATTTGCTCCAGTGGTTTTATCCTCCGTTTAATCTCTTATCCTTCCTAATATTTTATAAGCGAGTATACGCGTAATTTTATAAGCATGAATCTATATAAGCATTAAGTTAAGCTCTTAAGGTTTTAATAAAGTTTCTTTTGTAATATATTCGTTCCATCCTTTATAATCAACAGAGTCGTTTACCATTTAGACGCGGGATCCTCTACATGGTACGTTTTCAGGGGATCTGTTAATGTGATCCCATAGATTCTTTGTTTCTTCATACCTACTTCTGATCCTCGATGGTTCATTTGTTGTTTCCTTTGTCTGATTAAATAAAGTTGATTTTTAGGGATGACTAATTCAGGTTGAAATTTTGAATTGGTTTCTATTGTTATTTCCGAAACGCTGTTATTTGTGACTACTTCATCGGAAGACCCTTCTTCCCGTGTGGTAGGAACGGGAATTCTTTTATTTGGTAGAGATCGCTTTATCCCTGTCAGGGTTTCTTCCCGCATAGAGGAGTTATTGACCTGACTCTCGGTATCTTCAAGCTTCCTTTTCTTGTGCGTGTTTATCAATTCTGTTTTTATATTATTTAAATGCACTCTTTTATCTCTTAGAGTGATTGAGTTTTTGATAAGGTATACATATCATTCAGTTTTGCTATTACGTCGCAAGGTCCCTCGTAAGGTGCTTGCAATGCATCGAGTAATCCCGAAGTGGATGTCCGTTTTTTATAGACCGTTTCTCCTTTCTGAATTTCTCGCAAGCTTCTTCGCTCAGTTCTTTGCTTCATTCCTCGTTGTTGTTGTTTTAGATTCTCTCTAACTGTTTAATACACTTCATCCTTCATATTCATCCTTATATTCATCTAGATCTATGGGCGCGGTTTCCAAGCTATCTACTTCAACAGGAACGGCGTCATTCCTATCAAACATTAAAAGAAATGGTCTTTCTTGCGTTGTATTGTTATGGATATACTTGACCAATGTTAAATATTAATCCTAGTAATCAACTACACGATCCTCTATTAGGGTTCGTAGAACAGCTTTTAGAGAGTAATTGTATCTCTCAACAGGGCCCTGATTTTCCGAATGAGCCGGAGCTCTAAAACCTTGAGTAATGCGATATTTCTTTGCAAAATGGGAAATAATTTCGTTCGTAAATTCAGTCCCATTGTCTGTTTTTAGATTTCATCTTCCCATAAGTTAGGATGTAGTGTCCGAATATGCACTTTGCAACCGAAGACACGGTTTTGTCCTTCAGAGGATATAATTCAACAAACTTAGTGAATCCATCTATTAGGACTAACACATAGGCAGAGTGGTCCCGCGAACGTGGGAATGGACCCACCAGGTCAGCATAGACCAGGTCTAGTGGTCCATTCAAAGAGGGAGTTTCCCCCAACGGGGCCTTTCGCGGGTTGATGTTTTTATATTTATTGCAAATGACGCATTTCTTGATGTATTGTCTTATGGACTCGGCCATATTCAGCCAGTAGTATGCTTGCAACATTTCTTGGTAGGTTTTTGATTCTGCCATGTGGCCTTTATTGGTAGAACTGTGGAATTGTGTTAGAGCCTTATCTTGTAGCTCAAAATCCGGAAGATAAACCATATTTAATTCCTTGTCATGCAAGCTTCGGGTCGAATAAATTAATCCATCAATAATCTTGAAATTTTTGTCCCCGTCTCCTTTCAATATCCCTTTACACCTTTCATCTAGGCTTTGCGCTCGACGAATGTCATTCCGGGATATTTCAGGTACCGCTTCATCGTGTAGAATTTTTTTCAATTAGCGTACCTGGTTTAGGATTTTCTGTGTCCAGATTTCGGTTTTGGCTTCTGGTAACTACATTTACTGGATTGTCCTTACCTCGGACCTTAGTTCTTCCTCATTGCTCACGCAAAGACTCATTAGATCGTCTACGAAATTCCTTTCTCCTTTGACATATTCGACCGTTAGGTCAAATTCTAACAGCATAATAAACCATTTTGTCCATCTTTTTGATGATTGATTTATTACCAGGCTTATTAAAGGTCGGTGATCAGTTCGTAATATAACTTTAGATCCTAATATGAGGGCACGAAATGATTTAGTGCCAAGATGATACCTAGTCCTTCCTTCTCGATGACTGAGTACCGCCTCTGTGTGTCGTTGAATCCTTTGCTCTAATATTCCAAGGGGACCAAGTCACCTTTGTTCTCCTGCATCAGGACTACCACACTGGACTTTTCTGATGCATCCGTATACAGGTAGAACGGTTCATTAGGATCCGGATGTCTCAACAGCGTTTTGGTGGTAATGACCTTTTTCACTATGGCCAAGGCTTTCTCTCGAACCTTTGTCCATTCAAATTTTTCTTTCTTCCGGGTCAAAGCATGGATGGGGTCCAGAAGTTGAGCGGCATTCGGTATATAGCATCTGTAATAGTTGATCAATCCCGACAACGACTGTACTTCCTTCACTGCATTGGGGGGGGGTTAACCTTTTTATAGCTTC
Organism: Bathynomus jamesi; assembly: GCA_023014485.1. Taxonomy (NCBI): domain Eukaryota; kingdom Metazoa; phylum Arthropoda; class Malacostraca; order Isopoda; family Cirolanidae; genus Bathynomus; species Bathynomus jamesi. The sequence goes on along the minus strand of JAJOZX010004687.1, from coordinate 11,864 downwards.
AACTTTATCAAGGCTAGGTGACATGCCTTCTCTTGTAATGTCATGACCCAGGAACGTGACCTTCGTTTGAAAGAACTGGGATTTACTTAACTTGAATTTCAGATTATTTTCTCTCAATCTTTCCAAGACTAATCTAATGTTCTTCTCGTGTTCTTCTCCCGTTTTTCCGACGATTAATATATCGTCTATGAACACATACACCTGTTTCCCAATGAGGTCATAAAATAAGTTACTCATAATGGAACTGAAAACGTTTGGCGCCATTTTCAAACCAAAAGGTAGGACTTTATACACAAAACTAGCGTTGTTTGAAGAAAACGCGGTCAGATCTTGTGATCTTTCGTTCAGGGCTATCTGATGATAGCCCTGTGCCAGATCAATGATGGAGAAACACTTGTTTCTCCCCAAGCTCCGGAATGTAGTCCCTATGTTTGGTAGCTTAAACCTTGAAGTTTTTAGCACTTTATTTAGGTTTCTATAATCAACTACCAACCTATTTTTGTTCTTTTGCTTAACTAGTTAAAGGGGGCTATTGAAATAACTGTTTCGTCGTTCGATGAGCCCACGTCGCTCTAGTTTGATGAACTGTCTGGATACTTCTTCATGATATTTAAATGGTAATCTATACTGGGGAGTGTATACTGAACCGTGTCTGGGTTCAAGTTCCAGTGAAATTTCATAATCTTTTAACAGTCCCAATTCGTCTCCCTCTATGAATACCACATCAAGGTTATCCAGGAGTATCTGTTCTAATTGACATCTTGTTTCATGGTTCATATTCGCCTATCGTACGAAAAATTGTATTTCTTCTAATTTTTGTCAATAGTCCTTTGTGGCTGTGTAAAATCACTCATTTCTCGTTCGTAAATTTCCTCAGAGATCTCGTCCATGAATATTTCTCGTTCGTGATCCATTACTCGGTTTATCTCATCTTCTCCTATTAGGTCCTTAGTCCTTTCTACATTGTACAGACACTGCCCTTGTCTTTTGCATTCCTGTTCTTCCTCACAGTTGGAATATTGTAAAATTTAACCAAATATCTTTAGCTTCTCTACAGTAACCTTGACTGTCATTTGCGGATTTATTGTGTACTACTAACAATATTTCTCCGTCTTCATTCACACATGCCAGTTGTGGCTCGATATTTAAGTTAAGAGGATGCGTTTCTGCTTCGATTACACTGTGTAACACTGATTCTGTTTATAGAGAATTTTTTATGTTTTTATATGCATTTGTGGGCGCTGAGTCCAAATCTGGCCTTGGTTTGTGTGTATCATCAATGGTTTCAGAGATAATCCATTTTTCATATTTTACCAGTATAATGTTATTATGGGCGCAGCAATATCAGAATAATTAGGAATTGTTGAGAACAATCCGGATGTTCGTTGACAGTTTCTTGCTCTAGAAATTGCCCGAAACTTGAAGTCAGTAAGTGTGAGCACACAAAGAAAGCAGGTTGTTTGTCTGATGGTTACCAGCACTGAGATACTGTGTTTCTGTGCTTCTCTGTGCTGACGATTTGAGTGTTATCGATCCTTTTTTATTACGAACATTATTTCAGTGTTGTGAATACATCTTTTTTCTGGAATCTGTATCTGTTGCAGATTTAATAACTCTTCTCTCTATATCTGCAGGTTATGATTAATGTAGTACAGTTTGGCAAAGAGAATGGCAACTAAAGCTTGTATAAACACTCACCGGATATATTCTGCTACGTTTGTGGGTATTACATAGGCCCCAAGCAAGTATCGCACAAGATTGTGAAAGGCACCAAGTTCTGGATCGCGTATCGGCTCTATTTTGGTATGCCTATGGGTGACCAAGATAAGCCCTGGGCACCCATGTGATCTGTGGAAGCTGCCGCTCCACACTTGAAGGGTGGCTGCGGGAGTAGCAAGGCAATGCCCTTTGCGGTACCCAGAATATGGAGAGAACCAAAGAGCCACCACGACGATTGCTACTACTGCATGGTAGATGTTTATAAGTACAGGAAAGTTAAAGGAAGGCAGACTCTTCAGTATCCAAGCATAGTGTCGTCCATAGCTCCTGTACCACATGGCGAAGGTCTTCCAATACCACGTCCACCAGAGCAGGTATCTATCCATTACTTTACCTTCTGTATTTACAGACTGTGGGTCATTATGTGTCGATTTTTCTTAGTGCTGATGCTCTTCTACATATATAGCTATGCCTATATTTTGTTTCTTTGCTTTGCAGGTTGAAAATGAGGATGCAGCTAGCTCATCTGAGATGTCGGCTGGTGAGGACAGTCATGATGAAGACTATACAGTAACTTTCAGTACAAACCCTCACTTTCCAAATCAGAGGGAATTGGACGACATAATTAGAGATTTGGGTCTGACGAAATCAGGGTCTGAGCTTCTGACCTCCAGACTCAAAGAGTGGAATTTGCTTGGAGAAAATGCAAGAGCACTGTATACCGAAAGCGGCATGAAGAGTTTGCAAGGTTCTACGATGTCAATGGCTCTCTCTGTTATTGCAGCGAGGTTAATGGTCTATTCACAGCTATTGGTTAACACATATACCCTCAGAGTGGCGCCTGTTTATTGACAGTTCAACTCGGAGTTTAAAAGCTGTTCTACTCCACAATGGGAACAAATATCCATCTATACCAGTTGCACATTCTGTTCAAATGAAAGAGGACTATGAAAATGTCAAACAACTGCTCACTCAAATCAGGTATGAACAATATAACTGGGACGTGTGTGTGATTTCAAAATGATTGGGTTCCTGTTAGGTTGCAAGGAGGGTTTACTAAATATTCATGTTTTCTTTGCTGTGGGATAGCAGGGCTTCAACTGAGCACTATAAAACAGTTCAGTGGCCTCCACGTGAAGGACTGCAACCAGGAAAGTACAATGTACTCAGGGAGCCTCTTGTGAAGCTGACATAGTTTGCTACCACCTCTTCTATTAAGTTGGTCTAATTAAGCAGTTTGTAACTGCGTTAGATTTTAGGAGGGGAAAGTTTTCAACAGATTCGGGTCATTTCTCTAAACTCTCTGAGGCCAAAGTCAAGGCTGGCATCTTTGTAGGACCACAAGTCAAGGCGCTGTTGAATTCAAAGAACCTTGAAGCCAAGATGACTCCGCGATCGAAAAAAAGGCTTGGGCGCTTTCCGTGATGTGGTTCGTGGGTTTTTAGGCAACCATAAAGCACAAAACTATAAGGAGTTAGTGTCAAACTTGATTAAGTGCTATGGCAAAATGGGGTGCCGTATGTCTTTAAAATTACACTATCTGCATTCACATTAGACTTTTTTCGTGATAACCTGGGCGATGTGAGTGAAGAACATGGCGAAAGATTCCATCAAGATATTAAACGATGGAGAAAGGTACCAGGGCCATTGGATGCTTCCATGATGGGAGACTACGTATGGTCGCTGATCAGAAAGGATAAGAATGTTCATACGCGGAAGCGTTCTTCAATGCATTTTTAAGGAACGCACACTGCATAACAAGGCTTGTTGTTCTCTTATCGGTTCTCCTCATGATATATATTCAGGGCCGGATTTACTTGCTTGTGGGCCCTAGGCCAACCTTATCAGTGCCCCCCCCCCCAAATATATATCGTAATATTGTAATGTAAAAAAAAAAAGAATTACAACATAATGTAACACATCAATAATTTTATTCAAATTAGTTTTATATCATGTACAACTTATTCTTACACAAAGGAATAATGGAAAAAAATACAGTCAAATTGAAGCATAATAAATTTTGCAATAAGAATTACAACATAATGTAATACATTACACATTAATAATTTTTAATCAAATTAGTTCCATATCAAGTACATCAAAGTAAATCAAGTTCCATATCATGTACCTCTTACACATAGGAATAATGGAAAATTACAATGAAACTGAAGCATAATAAATTTTGCAAGCACAACTATGTGAAGTTCAAAATGACTTTTTCCTGCTTTTTTCTATGGCAAATTTGTCAATAATACTGTTTGTGTCAAGGGATTGTAGGAGGTCCCCAGTGGGCCCCCAGTTACTGGTGGGCCCTAGGCCAATGGCCTATGTTGCCTATTGGAAAATCCGGCCCTGCATATATTATACCCTTTGCACCATTTTGGGTTCGTCAAACAATTTTGGCTCAATAAACATTAATTTCCAATAGTGTTTTTATTTTCAGAAAATATTTGTTAGCCTTCTTTATATACTTTGCCATATGAAAAGTGTGATAACCTATATTTTTGAAACGGTTGATGATAGAACAAAACCAATATCATTTTGGAATCAGCGCCCCGAAATCATTAAGAAACGACAGAAAAATCACAATAAACAAAAATTTTCAAATTTTGTCACCCAGTGTTATCAACGTAGTTCCTTCTTTTAATGGAATATTTGACTGAAGTTCAAAGAAGGCTCCAGCCGAGGGGGCTATCGAAGCTGATTCCTTTCCCAATTTAATGGGGATATCTACTAAATTTATTTTCTCAAAGTTCCGGTTCTCCTTACCTGCGGATTTAAGTATCTTAGATACCATCAGAATTTGATTTTCCCTTACATGAATTGCAAATCCTCTTCCTTTACCTTCAATTTTTATGATTGTCTCTAATGAAATCGGCTTCAATAATAATACTTAATTCTACAGCTAAGTCTTTAACTATCAGAGCATTTATTTCATGTCTCTTCGGCAATTTTCATTGTTACTTTTATTTCTCCCATTGTGGTCAGTTTTTCATTATTTACCGCCTTACAGTTTCGGCTAGTTTCTTTTATTTGGTTCCTTAACCTAATTATATTAATTAATGTTTCCTTAATAAGACAAATATCAGCCCCTGTATCCAAAAGGGGTAAAGGCGCAACTTCATTTATTTTTACCTGAATTACTGGGTATTGAAATGTTTGCATGGCATACATTGGGCAGTGGGAAATCTGTTCCGCGTCTTGGGGATCTGTGGGGACTCGAGGGGCTACACACCCTGACTCAATTGCCATGATTAACCAGCCTTCAATCGAGACGCGCTCTGACCTCAACTGCGGTTCGGAGCAGTTTCGAGGTCCCACACAGAATGAGCGACTTATGGCCTGGGTGGAACTCCCTGAACCAAACCTCGGATGAACAGCCACAGGATCGAAAGGTGATAGCTCTTCGAGTAACAAAGTTCTTGATGCCAATCACCACCTCGAACCAAGCTGTACCCGAGTTAAACTCGACTGAGTCTGAATGAATGATCGAGTAAATAATGACCAGCAAGTTAACCACTCCGAGACCTTCTACTCTTATATCCACTCCGAGGATAAGAGGAATCTAAATTATCAAATCCAGGACTCCTCAAATCCACAGAGCAAACAAGAGGGGGGTTACGTAACCTAATATGTAACGGTCAGTTTAACCCCACGGTAATACCTAAGGTAAATTACCTTCAGCGATCTAAACTTAACTTAAATTTAAGAGAAATATTACCAGTTATCTAAATAATTATGTTTATAGCCCAATTAAATATTTGCAATATATACACAAGGAGCAGAATGGCTCCTGGGTCCGAAATAGGACAAACAACTTAAGATTAAATTACCAATAACTAGTGGCAATAGTAGACTAAACAAATTATTGATAACTCCTTTCAAAAGAGATTTAAACTAAGTTAAACGTTTAAGATTTCAAAGAGAATCAATTGCAATCTAAGCAAAGCACAACCTTACGGCGCCAAAACTGAGGAACAAGTGACCATAATTCTTTTTTCAACTACGAGCTCCCAGATTCAAGATGGCGCACGATGGGTGGAGCCTGGAAATGTTATGCGTCATTCCTCAAGGGAGCGTTCTCTTGGATTAGAAATAGTATATACCGTATATCGATGTTTACACCCTATAAATTTAAATACTGTTGGAAATAATCCCACAGGATCTCCCACAGCATTAATTCTAAGAAGGAAGAATTCCTTTATAATTTATTTGTCCCTTTAATATAGGCTGACCATACTTACCGTTTTGAACGGGACAGTACCGTTTTGTATGGGTTTTTGTATGGGTCCTGTCACTGAAGAATAATTGTAAGCTCAATATGTTTATGTACTTACTTTTTCATGAATACAGAATATTACATAACCCCCGTCCCTTTTTTGCCATCCCAATGTCCCGTTTTTGTCTCAAGGAAATATGGTCAGCCTACTTTAATATATCATTCCTTTTACTGTAATATGCTTCCATTTTTTCTACCCCTTCTTCACAATTCTCTACTATATTTTGTATTACTAATCCATTTTCATCTACCCTTATGATTTCGTCATTCAAATTCTCCTCATTTGTTTTATGCATTCCTATGCTATCATTTACACTACCGTTCACACGACAGAAAAATCACAATACTGTAAACAGAAATTTTTTCAAATTTTTCACCCAGTGTTATCAACGTAGTTCAGCTTCGCAAGTGTTTGCTACCCGCAATGTCCCGAGCTTCCCGGAGGTAACAAGACGTGCTCAATACAGTCTAATGCAAAGAATTAAAAAATCAACCAACCCGATTATCCAAGTTATCCATGAGTCCTGTCATTTTTCCTCTAAGCTATGGAATTCTTGGTACGAAAACGTCTGGCTGTGGCTCCACTTAACTTCGACATTACAGTATTATTTCTAATCAGTTGTATATATTTCTATCCTTAGTATGTGAACTGTAATTGTATTAATAATATTTGTCATATGGACTATAGTGCGCCAATAAACCTTTTCATTTCATATAATATATATATATATATATATAATATATATATATAGAACACAAGGACCAACACAACAGCAAACATTTTCATTTATTTTTTGTACTGCAGACGTTTCGACAAATCTTTTGTCATCATCAGTGAATTAAGTCTTAAAACCTTAAAACAAAAAAAAAATAAAAAATAAAAATAAAAAATGAAAATTACATCAATTCATGATGATGACAAAAGATTTGTCGTAACGTCTGCAGTACAAAAATAAATGAAAATGTTTGCCGTTGTGTTGGTCCTTCTGTTCATCTGTAAGCTCCGTTTCCCTAAGGAGAAAGTCAATAGCTTTGATATATATATATATATATATGAAATGAAATGAAAATGAAAAAGTTTATTGGCAGACTATAGTCCATATGACAAATATTATTAATACAATGGCAGTTCATATACTAAGGATAGAAATATATACAATTGATTAGAAATAATACTGCACTGTCGAAGTTAAGTGGAGCTGCAGACAGACGTTTCCGTACCAAGAAGTCCATAGCTTAGAGCAGTGCTGTCCAACTTCTATAAAGCGCGGCCAAGATGTTGCCTATAATCATACACTGTTGGTTAATACGACTTAGAAACCCGCTGAATGTTGTTCTTCCTACTAGAAATGACAAACTAGGGAAGAAAATTCAGAAATTAAATTTGGCAAACGTCCATTCCGCGGACCGCATGCGGCCCGCGGGCCGCAAGTTGGACAGCGCTGGCTTAGAGGATAAATGGCAGGACTCATGGATAGCTTGGATGATCGGGTTGGTTGATTTTTTAATTCTTTGCATTAGACTGTATTGAGCACGTCTTGTTACCTCCGGGAAGCTCGGGACATTGCAGGTAGCAAACATTTGCGAAGCTGAGCATCTCGGGAGTAATTTATGTAAGAGTCTAAAAGACCTGTTGTACAGCAAATTTAGGGTTCTGCCAGAACCTTTTTTATAATTCACCCAGAGTTGCTGACCGTATATATTACTGCAGAAAGTACGAAAGAGTGTGTCTTTAGCTTCACTTGTACAGAAACGAAAGTTCCTTATGGTCATATTCGCTTTAGCACACAGGCTTCGAGATTGTTTTCTTATATCCGAGTCATCACTCAAGGAGCTGGTAATAGTTTGACCCAAATACTTAAACTCTTGTACTTCCTCAATTACTTCACCATTCATTTTACCCCTTATATCAGCTGGGTGATTACAGATTTTAGGATGAAATTGCATAACCTTAGTTTTTGTAACATTAAAAAGAATATCATGTTTCTGCGAATACACTTCGCAGACATTTAGCAGCCGATCCAGACCTTTAACAGAGGGACTTATTAACACCATATCATCGGCATAAACTAAGTTATTTATCCTTGTGTTATCTATACAACATCCCACTGTTGCCTCATTAAGTGAAGCAATTAATCCATCAATATACACATTAAACAGCATAGGGGAGAGCAAGGAGCCTTGTCTCTCCCCGCAAGAGGAGCCAAAACACGCGGATAGTACATTGCTCCACCTAACAGTGAAAGATTGTGGGAATACCAAAATTTCAATAAATTTAATATGTACATGGGAACCTCCCTGTCTTCTAGTTTTGCAAATAAAATATTGTGGTTCACCCTATCATATCTCTTACTTATATCAAGGAAACAGCTATAAATAGTTGAATTACTGTCAATGTATTTAGATATTGTTTCTTTAAGTACATATATACACAGGTCAGTTGAGTGAGACCTTTTAAACGCAAACTGATAGGGAGATGTCCATAGGAAATCATTTAATCGGAGTAACAAGAGTTTTTCTAGTAGTTTCGAGAAGCAGGAAGCGACAGCAATAGGCCTGTAATTATTGCTGTACAGAATGTCTCCGTACTTATTTTTGACCAGGGGCAAGATATATACCCTCATGAACTCTGCAGGGATATAGCTATGAACAAGCATGGCTGATAGGAGCAATGATATATGCAGACATACTACGTCATTTGCATATTTTAAGTGCTCATTCGATAAGTCATCTACCCCTGACGCAGAACCAGTCTTTAACTCTTTAATTAACCTCTTTACTTCAGAAAATGATATCAAAATATTTTTCCTTGTCCCTCCCACAATCGTTTCGCTGCAATCTATTTTAAGATTATCCCTACTCACACTGTTAAGAATGTTAGAGTAGTGGTTTTTCCACAGCTTTGCAATTTCACCCCCCCGACACCCCATCGATTGTCGGAGGGAGGACATTTTTGACACCCGTTTGATTCTCAACAAATTTCCAAAATTTGTTATTATCGTTATTTATGCGAGCTTCACAGGCTTTTGATGCTCGAATATACTCTTCTTCCTGTTTACATCGCCTTATGGCAGCCTTATACTGACCCCGACTTCTACACATATTCATGTATATTGGTCCTAATCTGGGTCTACCAAGAAAGCACCACAAATCATAGGCGTCTTTCGATTCCCTCTTCAGGGGGGCAATAAAATCATTCCATCCAGGAATAACCTTAGTATGATAGTTGTAAGATTTAATCAGGGGGCTTCCTGCTTCTCTTAACAGGGATATTATCTTACTATAATACCTATCTATGAGTTTACAGTGAAAATCATTTGAGCAAGGATTATTACAGGCAAGGTGCAAAATTTCTAAATTATTAAAGAGGTGATTTGTTCTCTCTTTGTATTCTATTCTCTGCTGCATATTAACATTGGACCAATCGACGCGATTATTCTTACCTATTGAGTTCTTGTTAAGTCGTGTTACGCATAAATTGGTAACGTTAATTAATATTTCTAATGGTCTATGATCAGAAAGAAGGAAATCATGCAAAATAAGCACACCGAACAAAAAGTTAGTCACCCCTAATAGCACCGATAGTAGGAAGTTCAAGGTCACACAGAGGGCGCTGATGTAGCATTGGTAAGTGACAAGTAGCGGTGACGTAGCACACAGGATCAGATCTGTTTCGTGAGGTGGTGAAGAACAAAGTGTGTGTTGGATGTAGTCTGCAAAATGGGTCGTGAGGCAGACGTTACTCAGTGGCAAAAAGGAGCCATCGTGTTTGGCAGAGCCCACGGACACAAAATGTCTGAAGTAGCCCAATTTGTTGGTGTGTCAACGCGTACTGTCCAGCGAGTTTACAAAGAGTGGTGTAGTTCGCAATCAACTGACAATCGACGGCGTAACTGTGGCCGGGAAACAATTCTCGACAATAGGGGCCGCCGCCATGTTTCTCGTCTAGTAACTGAAAATCGTTTTCAAACCAGAGAACAATTGCTCCAAGAAACCAATGAGGTTCTCCAGCGACCAATTTCCGAACGGACATTGCGACGAGAACTGCATGCGATGGACATCTGGAGCAGGGTACCACGGAAGAGGCCGCTGTTAACAGCAAGTCACAAATTGGCACGTTATAAATGGGCTCAGAGGCACAAAAACTGGACTGCGGCAGATTGGAAACGTATAATTTGGTCCAATGAGTCCCGTTTTTATTTGTTCTCCAATGATGGGAGGCGACGAGTACATTGCAGGTCCAATGAAGCCTTTAATCCTGAATGCGTCGAAGGTGTTGTTCAGGCTGGAAACAGAAAGTGAAGCGCATGAATAGACACCACGGACTCTGGCGGAACTTCGGGACCGGCTGATGAACGAGTGGCAGCAAATCGATGTTCAGTACATGCACAACCTCGTAGAGTCTCTGCCTCGCCGGATTCGTGCGGTTATCAAGGCCAGAGGCGCCGTCACACGTTATTAGGTACATTCTGAGAGGGGTGACTAATTTTTTGTCCGGTGTGCTTATGAACTCTAACAATTCGATCCTTTAGATTATTACTAGTGAGATAATGATCAATCCACCTGGTGGTACCACTCATATCGCTAACGTATGTAAAATTACCACTGGCTACCCCTAATACATCTACATCACTTATACTTAAATTGGCCGACTCGCACATGTTACCCAATTCTACAAAGAATTCCGAGTTCACATGTGCGTTAAAGTCCCCCATTATTATACAGTGAGAATATTTGGGGTTATCTGATAATGACTTAATTTTGTACAGCAAATCAATGTATTCATCTAGATTACTGCCGTTGTTGTATGGTAAATAGCAGTTTACAATTAATTTTTCCTTAATAAGAAAGCAACACCACCAAAAGGCCTACCGTTCATTAATTCATCTGAGAAGTCTACTGCTGATGACGCATGGTACATAAAGTCTTCATGGATGGTAGAGAGGAATTTTAGTTCTTGCTTAGGTAGCCAGTGCTCCTGCAGGAGTATCAAATCTGCACTGTCGCAGATTTTATGAACATCTACAGTTGAATTCCTCACTGACCTTACATTATATGAGACTATTTTCAAGAAGTTATCCGCCATGACTGATAGAGAATTTATTATTAGTAAGATTATTATTATTATACATAGTACAACTTTCAGGCATTACCGTTAGGCGCCTATTATTATTATTATTATTATTATTATTATTTTGCCTGTTATCAAATCTCCTGGAAAAGTGAATAAACTCCTTAACAATAATACTGTCTGGCCATTGACTCATATTATACGGGTTGAAATGCGCATTTACACCTTTAATTATTACTTTAAAAGAGTTATAATACGGAGATCTCGTGTTTAGTTTATTAACTATCACTATACTGTGTTCACCAATGACTTCTTCTATCATGTGTCGAATATCGCATCGCTTACCTCGTTCGAGAGCTGAATTCGCGACAAAAATAGGGTGAGATTCTCCATCGGTGGCCTCGCCGCGGAGACCGGTTGAGGAGACCTTTGGGACGGGCGCCTATTAACAGTTACCCACCCGTCCTGCTCCCTCGATCTCCCAGAGGCAGGGTTCGCCTGCTCGGGGATGGGTGGCATAACCTTTGGGGGATAGGAGGCCCCCTCCCTTACTCTGTGGCTTGGTGAGGGTCTGTTAACGGTGTTTATACCCTGACGGCCGCGCGTGCCTCTCCTTCTTCGGTGGGATGGGGGGGAAACTGCGCACCGAGCGAGGCGTAATCGAACACCTCTCCTCTGCAGTGGGAGGCAGGGAAGAGGGCAATGATGCCTCGACTCTCGGCATTGGCCGTCCCTGTTCCTCATTGTGAGATCGGGAGCAGGGGTCATTTCCTGAACGGGATGGGTGACCGCTAC
>JAJOZX010004686.1:327500-366318 GCA_023014485.1 Bathynomus jamesi | reverse complement strand
ATTTAAAAAACATGAACTTTGAGTAAAGGTGAATTGCAAGCAACAAACCATTTACTTAACCACTCATTTGTTTATACACCGTAATATATATATATATATAATTTTAATTTCCTGTTTTTATATATGCAAACTTTCTATTCATTATACAAATATGTTGAAATTTGTGTATTATTTTGTGGTGTGCAATAACTTCCATTTTAGAATTAAAAGATAAACCGTGATGGGATAATTTATATATATATATACACACACACACACATTAATTAAATTAATTAAATTTAATAAATGAGGTTAAATTTATTTATTAGCTTCAATTAATTATCGAAAATTCGAATTGAGATATGTTGGATTGGTTCTTTTGCAACGTTTAAATCACTGAAAAGCAAATGTCACTATTTCGCTAATTTTATTGGGTAATTATCAATGTCAAATGTATTTGCAAAATAAATGATAAATATTTAAAAAAAAGTTTAACTTGATTTTAACTTGTCTCATAAATTAATTATTTTAAAAAATATAAATAAAATAAAGCAATATATACACACACATATATATATAAATTACATACTTACTTATATTATCTTCAAAGTATATACAAAAATTTAAGGGGTGAATTACTAAGTATACGTAGATTAAATGTTCTCCAAATGGATCACAGCACGAGTAATATAATCCAGTTAATAGTGATTGACTTGTTTGTCTCAATAACCAAAAATATCTAATCGCATGGGTAATTGAACACGCCTTCAAATATTAATTGGATCATCAATTCGACAGCGAATCAACGAAGAAAGCTGTCTAAACATATACCCTTAAATTAACACACAGACACACACTAATAAAACAAATTTTGAAACGTGAGTGGAAATTAATATTAATGTATTATAAACAGAGAGCTTTCTATTACTTAATTTTATAATTAGCAAAATTAAACTGAAAATATCTTGAGACAGAGAGAATTGTCCTTTATAAACTCTCTTGTTATATATATATAAGTATCGTAACTTCAAACTTATTAATAAATATTGCGGTCCTTGGTGCTGGACGCGCAGCAAGCAGAATGTCTCTTAGAACGGCGAATAATACGCTAGTGACCGCCGCTGTTTCTTCCACTCAACTGCGCAAGTAGAGAACGGATTCTGTTGAACAGTTTGCAAAAGATTGTAACAACACCCGATAGACCCCATCTCACCCCCGAACCAACCAACTCTTCCCCACGCTTCCCCTCCTCCCCCCGAACGTAATTTTTTTTTAGCTAACCCCTCCCGCCTCCTTTCGCATCACAGTTCGGGATCCCCCCAGGACGAACTATTTCTCCCTAGCAATTTTTGATCATTGCTCCGCCTTAGCGAGCACGCCTAGACTCCACTAATTAACACCTAATTAGCATTCGGTAATACAGTAAATAATGAAAACTCCGGTGATCGGAGAAGATGTAATATTGCTATTAACTCTGTTTCATAATCGACCATGCATAATATATTCAACAGGGACGTCAGTAACTTTATTCATTATTCCTAGTATATAATTTTTACATACATGAAATTTAATGGAAATGCACTTAAACAAATCCTACAATTATATATTATATATATATATATATATATATCATAATTTTCAAGTAAAATTATTTAACCCGAATTTAAACAGAAATCACTCATCAACATTTAAAACTAATTTTAAGCGAATAACAATCTAAAAAAAGGGTTCCAACTTTCTTTTTCCAGACTATCTTGCAAAGTTGTTTAAAACCGCCCATTTGGGAGGGGCACGCCGCCCCCTAACTTAATCTACACCACGCCTTCTTCAGTTTTCCCCAAAAATGACGTCATAAAGCTACCCACCCCCCCTCTCCCCATCTCCATACCATTCCCCCTCCAGCACGTTCCCCTTACCCCCTTCCCTCCCAAAAATTCAACTATCATGCAGGTGCAAAATAATTTTGTCTCATTCTTTTATTGACCTCCGAAGTGGGAGGTTGGTTCAGCGCTGCTCTTATAAATACGGATAGGCTAGCAATTAAAATTTTATAGCCCGATTTTAATGAACTCGGTACGAATAATATGCTTAATTTAATAGTTTATAATTTAAGCTGTACAGTGTATGCTTAATTGTAATTATTATTATCATTATTATTATTATTATTATTATTATATATACTGTATGTATATAAAATTTCACTCCTTTTTATAGTATGTATGTAATTACTTCCATATATATATATATTTTTTTTATTATTAATTGATGCTGCTCCTGGGGTTTTTAGTTTCATTGAAATAAATTCGCCAAATCGTTGTCAGCCATAATGACGAAATAAGTGGATGACTTTTCATTTTATATATATATATATATATATGGTCTTTATTATTTATTAAAATCATTACTAAAGTTATTAAAGTTATTGATATATTTGATTCAATTTTATAGCATTGGTTTAAGCTAATGAAAGAAACTGAGCCACAATATAATTATGTACTTTATATATTTGAACATAAAATGAAGTCATCCGCTTTTGCCTACTCAAAAAATAATGTGAAAACTTCGCCTTGAAACATTACTTCAGCTTATGTTCCATTTTACATGATGGGGACAGTAAATTCTTATTACAGTATTAATTAAAATAAAAAAAAATTTGAATTAAAAGGGGTTAATTTAATTAAACAAAATTATGTAGTTATAAAAACTTAAATTTTTTTTATGTATAATTCATATTCATAAGATTAGTTTTAGTGAATTAAAATATTTTAGGGGTAACTAAATTATATCGCGTTTATAACTAAATCTATATAGTATTTTACGCGTACGCAGATATATCATAAGGACATTCTTATAAGTTTAAAATTGGAGTTATACCAAATTTTACGTAAAAAAAGCCTTTGTTCTTCAAATGGAAACCTTAAAAAACTTTCATCATAGGAGAAACTAATGTGTAAATGTAAACACACAAAACAAGCGCCTATAAGAACAAAGGAATTAGGGTGTTGTCGCGCTGCGGAGTGGACGTTAAGTCTTCGTTTCTTATTCTCGCATATTAAAATATGATATGCATTTAATATACTTTAAACGCAGATAAAAATGGACGCTATAGAACAAAGATAAATGCTAAAACGTATTCAAATTTAAAACAGGGAGGGTGAACTACTTCTTCCCATAAAACAAAATAATCGAGCTTGAGGCCAACGGGTAAATAAATATTTATTTGGGGTCCTTTTTTAATATCCTTTCAACTGAACCGATAACGTAAATTCTGATATTTCGATCATTGGAGATTTTAATGCATCGTTTGTATAGGTAGCGATCCAATATACAGGGTGGCGTAAAAGTCGCGCATCATAGGAATTTTCAGCGTTGATTATATTATTGTTTTTCTTTTAGGTAGGGGATGGCTGCGAAATTAACAATAGACGAGAGGGTGAGCTTGGTTTTAAAGCATGGAATACCAGGTACAGCAAATCGCTGAATCGGTACAGAATTTAAATTCTGTACCGATTCAGCGATTTGTAGTAAATGGTATTCCATGCATCAAAACCACGCTCACCTTCTCGTCTATTGTTAATTCCGCAGCCATCTCCTACCTAAAAGACAAAAAATAATATATTATAATCAACACTGAAAATTCCTATGATGCGCGACTTTTGCGCCGCCCTGTGTGTGTGTGTGTGTGTATATATATATATATATATATATATATATATATATATATGCTGTGTGTGTGTGTGTGTGTGTGCACGCGCGCGCGCATGAAAAAACATCAAACTCTAAATTTCGGGGCTAAAACCAAAATAAACATCGGTTGTAACAACTATTACTAATAATATTATCACTACTAGTAACGCCAACTAGCTAACTAACTAACTAACTAACTACATATACATACATATTTATATATATATATTGTTGCAAACAATAGCGTATAAAATAGTAAAATATAGGATAAACAGGTGCAAATATAAGGACAATATATAATTCGTACAAATGCATAGGATGAAACTAATTATAAAAAAAAAAACCTTCTGAATGAAAATTTTGAATGAAACTTCCTCCGAGGTCTTCTACCATCATTTTAAGAATGAAAATTACTTTTCAGGATTATTAAAAAAAAATTGGATAAGATATATATATATATATACATATTAGAGTTTACGAGCAAGTTGCATTATATACATATGTGTGGCATACATTATTTATAATTTAGCAAAGCATGTATGTAAATAAGATAGTATGTTGATTGCATTATGCATTTATATACTTAAAGTATATGAAAACAAATAGTATATATAATATATATATATATATATGTTGAACGAAAGTTAAGAAAAAAACCGCAAGAAACTGACTGAAACATTTTGAAATCTTGGCGGAAGTTAGTTTGGGTGGAGTCTTTTAAGAATCTATCTTTACTTCCGGTTTCTTCCACGTTGTATATCGCCTTTTCGCTCTGATTTCGTTATTATTTTCATTGGTTTTCTTATTTCTCGCGGTTTTT
The DNA here is from genome assembly GCA_023014485.1 of Bathynomus jamesi. Classification (NCBI taxonomy): domain Eukaryota; kingdom Metazoa; phylum Arthropoda; class Malacostraca; order Isopoda; family Cirolanidae; genus Bathynomus; species Bathynomus jamesi. Next base: position 361,832 of record JAJOZX010004686.1, on the reverse strand, counting down.
CGAAGTCTTTTTTTTTTTTTTAATTTAACCGCAATTTGTGTGCTTATTTATACGTTATTTTTTATATTATACAAGCTGTTAAGAATTTTAGTGTATCGAGATATTTTTTGGGTGTTTTTTCTTTGGCTCACATTTATTTTTTTGGTTTTTCTCTTTTATATATATATATATTATATATATATATATTATATATATATATATATATAGATATATATATATATAATTTTTTTTTTTTAAACATTATAACATTAGTTATTTTATTATATATTCGTGTAAGAATACTTGTTAATATTTACTATATAGGATTTAGTAATATTTTTAGCTACGATTGTTACCATAAATTATTTTTAAATATTTCAAAAATTGTTATTTTTTCTTTTTACAGTTTTTTTTTTTTTTGCTACCTCTTATGTAATTTCCTTCGTAAACTATTTTGCATTACTTTATGATTACAGTCTGATTTCCGCTTTACTGTTTTTTACGTTACTCCTCAGAAAAAAAAAATATATATTATATATTAACCTCTGTAACGGCAAAGGTCATATGACGGAGAGGACTTACAGCTTTACGTGGAGTCCGAACCACGGGTCGCTTCATCATCTGGACGCAGAGTATGGTCACTGATCCCATTACTATCCAGTTAGTCCCTATGTTGCTTGACTTTATTGATATACGTGCTGCGATAATAGCCAATTCTGCCAGTTGAGGTTTAAGTTTTGGTTTTGGGCTAAAAATATAATAGTTACCCCCTTTTTCTTTGTTGTATTCAATCTGACGTGAAGGCAGCGAGTCTTTTGCTTATATTGAGATTCTAAATGTAGTTGGGCTAGGCTGCTTTAAACCCTGGATCCTGTCCCAAAGCTGGATCCTATCTGCTTTGCAGATAGCTGGTGAGGGAAACTATATTTTTGGAACCTCTTTGTGAGTGACCCGTTGCCCACGTCGGGCTAGCATCATGAAAAGAAAAACTATAGCATTTGTCATTTACCATTACTTATTCGGACTATAGTGCATTTAATTATCCTAGAAGAGTTCCTTGTTCCATACACGGTCTCTGTGTATCATATATACACGTGAATGAATTATGCAAACCTCCAAGGAAAAAGAAAAATGATTCCAAGTCCTTTCGTTAATTTAGAAGTACACCTCGTCAGGGAATGACGAGGTGTACGAGGTATACATCCTGACGATGTGTACTTCTGAATACACGAAAGACCTTGGAATCATTTCTTTTTCCTTGTGGGTTTGCATTATTATTCATTTCACGTGTTTAATTGTGAAATTCATCCCATATATATATATATATATATATATTATATATATATTATATATATAACACCACTACAAATTATAAATACTTTAAATTATTAACTAACAGTGATAATGAAAGATAACTGTAAAAGATAACAGAAACTAATTTAGAACTGAAAATGAAAGTGATAAACGTTATGGAGTTCACTGTGATGCAAGAATATGTATTTTTAAAGGCTTGGAACATACAGTACATTTTCTATAAAAAAAATCGTTCTAAAAGGATTGGGAATGACTCTTTAGAGGGATTGGAAAGACCCTTCTGGAGGTGCCAAAAGGAAATTTCTCTAAAGGGATTATAAGAAGAATTATTTTTTTTTTGTATGATACGATAGAAAATATTTTCGAGGTATTTGAGAAACAAGTGTGTAAAGTAAGGTTTCTCAAACGGTGGGTCACTCCCCCTCCCCTCACCCCGCCCCCGAGTCGTTGTTTGTTTACCCTGTAGTAGTGATTTTTGTGCCAAAAAACAAAAAAAACCCGCTTCGTAAATTTGTTTAGCTCTGTAGGATGATGAGGGTCGCGCTGACCTAAGACCCTGACAGGGGGTTGTAGGGAAAATCCAGCTGAGAAACACTGATTTAGAGGAATCCCTTTCTACTGTAAAGGGACTAGGATGAGATATTTTCTGACAGACATTTTCTAGAGGGATTGGTAAGAACAGTTTTATGCTAGATAGAAAATGAACAGGAATGTTATAAAGGAATTGTAAAGAAACATTATCTAATGTGCTTGGGAGATATTTTATTATAATTTAGAACTGAAATCTAAAGGGATTAAAGGAAATGAAGGAATTGGAGAGAGATTTTCTAAAGGGATAGGGCAATGAATTTCATAGAAGTTAATAAGAAATATTTATATGGCACTTGGGAAGAAACACCTTCTGAAGAGCTTGGGATGATGTTAATTCTTTAAAAGTAATGAAAATATATATTTTAAAAGAGATTGGGAGGAAATGTATCTAAAGGGATTGATAAAGTGATCCCTAAAGATCAAAGAAAATATTATTTAAAGAAATTCGAAAGATAAGATAAAAGAGATAAGATGATAAAGGATTAAAATTAAATTATTTATGAAGCAATAAAAGTACGCATCCTCTTTAGGCATAGGTACATTGGCATAATTATTCAAAATTTAACTGAATATATACATATATATACATACACACACACACACATATATATACATACACACATCTTGATTGAAGGGTTTGTATATTGTATAAAATCTTGTATTTACTATATTTGTTCAATTTTTTACTTTTCATTTTTACCACTGATGATGGAAATTGAATTTCAGAAACGTCTGACTAATAAACATGTATCACCTTCACGTCCTCTTATTCCTTACTATATATATATATATATATATATATATATATATATGAAGAACTAACTTCTCCAAACATACCAAACAAATTCAATCTTAAAGGTATAGTGCAAATTTTGACACCAAATTTTAATGTTGAAAATAATGTTGGTATTGGAGAATTTCTTTAGCACTTTATACACACTATCCACATATTAAGAGGAATTTTTCTCTTGATAAACATTATTTCACGTTATGATGTTAATATGCATTCAATATTTGATCATATATTTGCTTACAAAGGCCTTATTAGGGGTAAGGGTATTAGTTTTTCTTATATTGATAAGTAGGATAATGAAAACGTCATATAACGATAAGCTCGATAACAGTGACGTGAGAAGAGGAATATTGTATAGAGATAAAGTAATTAGTGTGAATATTGATACCTTATTGTTTGTTGTCGAGCAAAGAATGAACACTTGCGACCGAGAAGATAAAGAGAGAGAGTAATTCACAAATGCGTAAGAAAATTGGTTTTTTAATAATAAACATTTCGCATTTGTGTAGTTTTCGGCTTAAGGCATAAAACGGACAGTTAGTTCTGCGTTTATAATTGATTTAAATGTATAACATACATTATGCATTTTCGACCTTAAGGCATGAAAAATGTAAGTTATATTTCCACATACATTACGCGGTTGCGTAGTTTTTAGCTTAAGGCATACAAATGAAAGTTGGTTCCGTGCTTATTCCATCACTGGTATAACGCAGTTTTAAATACAGTTCTATGAGCTAAAGTAAAGTTTTTTGAAGTGTCACTGAAAAAGTGTTTTTATATTAAACATTTATGAAAATAATGTTTACCTCAAAATGTTTCGAAAAGTGTATCTGAAGTAAAAACAACTATAATTACCTCAAAATGTTTCGAAATGTCTATTTGAAGTAAAAACATAACTGTAATTACCTCAAAACGTTTCGAAAAGTGTATCTGAAGTAAAAACATAACTGTAATTACCTCAAAACCTTTCGAAAAGTGTATCTGAAGTAAAAACATAACTGTAATTACCTCAAAACGTTTCGAAAAGTGTATCTGAAGTAAAAACATAACTGTAATTACCTCAAAACGTTTCGAAAAGTGTATCTGAAGTAAAAACATAACTGTAATTACCTCAAAACGTTTCGAAATGTGTATCTGAAATAAAAACATAACTATAATTACCTCAAGATGCTTCGAAATGTGTATCTGAAGTAAAAACATAATTGTAACATTTTTAAACATGTTTTGTGCAGATCCGTTTGATTTCCTATTGCGTGTCAAAATAGGTTAAGGAAAGGTTCCTCTTAGGATTAGGTTCCAATCTGGGGACCGCAAAGACACTAACCGGGAACTGACTGACTCTGTTTTTGACCATATATATATATATGCCGAAAACGTATACAAAAAATGTTAGGAACCGTTTATTACTTGAACGTTAAGGTTTTAAAGTTACAAAAAGACCATTTAGGCACTTCCAATATATATTTGATAAAATGTCTTCGAGCTTTATTCTGTCGTAAGCGTTGTCGACGCAGTCCGCGATTCTTCTCTGATGGTCGCCAACAACTCCTCTATGAAAAACTTGTAGTAGAGCCTTCGGCAGGCACTTCACCTTTCGCCAGGTAAATCTTATTGTAAGCTCCCTCCATTAGGTACTGCTCCATAGCAACGGGATGCCTGATGTAAACGTTTTCACTAACAACTGACGGTGGCAGATGTTCGAGAACCATGTGAAACTTTTCAACTTTATTCTTCGCGAGAAGACAAAGTATCATAGATCTAATCCTAAGAGTTCATACATGTACGGTGACTCAGAGAGCTGCTCTTTGTAGTCCATGTAGTATATTCTTAACATGGTAATATATTGTTCAAAAGAAGAAACATCTTTTTCAGCAGTACTCCACAGCGTTCCGATTTCAAGCGTGTTCCGTGCAACAAGTAATTCTTTTTTTGATACATTGGTTCCAGTGAATGGGAGGAATCTAAGCTTTGTCAATTCAACCTTAATTTCTGAGAGTATTTTCCACATATATCTAAATTTTTAGGTTTTCCAGACCATTCTGATTTGAGTTTCTCATGAAATGAAACAACATTTTTTACAACTGATGGCCTGCTCACCTTCATTTGTTTTTATTTTCATAAATACAGTATAGATACACGTGCAGAAAATTCTATTTTAGGCTTAAACTGCCTGAAGATTAGAGTATGGTAATGATCTTTGCAAATTTCTAAAAAAAAAATTACTATATATATAATACACACACACATACATACATACATACATACTTATATATATATATGTGTGTGTATATATATATATATATATATATATATATATATATACATATATATACATATATGTATATATACATATATATATATATATATATATATATATATATATATATATATATAATATATATATATATATATATATATATATATATATATATATATATATACATACATACACACACACACACTGTATATACAGGGTATATTCTTCATTACAAAATGACACACGATAATTTATATGTATTGTATATTTTATGAAACTTGAGATATATATATATATATATCTATATATATATATATATATATATATATATATAAGTACTGTATTATTTGTCATATCCATCAGAACTCAGCCATGGACTATCCCAAGCCAATCTTAGGAAGTAGGAATGAGATGCAATGACGAGACCATTCCACATAATATTCTGCTCAATCCAGTTCCCGTTTTAAAGGGAACTTATTTTTACCGGTTGGTGACGTTACCGAACATCTCAATACCCTCTGGCTGACTAAAGACGTTGAACGGATCAACCAACCAACCAACTATAATCACCAGAAATTGTTCACCCTATTGTTCCTTCTTCTCTTTAAAAATTAGGTAAGGATACGATAATAATGTCAGGAAAGCCAGACACTGGCACAGCGCTCAGGCAAACTAATGCGGCCCACTGTAGTCCTATATTATTATTACCAGCGCCATCGGGAATCGAACGAACCCTCGACCTCAGCGTCGTCACTTCTCTTACACGGAAACGGTGTTACCCGCTGGAGTAAGCACCCTGGCTATAGTTAAAGATATGCCGTTGCCTCAAAGATAAAAAGATATGCCAGAAATAAACTTTTTTATTGTGTGTAACTCGTGTGTAATATACATTTAGTTACGTAAAAAAAACAGTATCTTTAGTAATTATAAATACTGACAATAATAGGTAATTAATAATAATAGGTAATTAATTATAATAATTAATTATACTAATTAATTATAATAATGAGTATACAAAGTTTATGAAGAAAGTCTCGTAGTCAAACTGAGTTTACAATAAATACAATGTTTGGTTTGTTTAATCTACAACTTCACAGGGGATCCGAACCACTGGTCACTACATAATTTATTCGCAGAGGACTGTCTGTCCTCCAACCCCAACCACTCTCTAGACCTATTGTCGCTTAACTTCGCTAAGCGACGTTAAGCGGTGTTACGACATTGGCCAAGACGTAACCCGATTTACGGTAAGAACGTTTTACTTCATACACTGCATTCACGTTATGGTAACTTACTCCTCTCCAACTGTATTTGCAAACACCTCCTAAGTTCTCTTAAGCAAACAAAATGTGACTATTTACTTATTTTAGTATTTTTTTTTTATACGTTTGCTATAGTTTGAAATTTACATAGTTCTGTGTGTGTATATATATATATATATATATAGATATATATATATATATATATATATATATATATATATATATATATATATCTTAACATGACGGTATGGATATATTTTATAAATTTATTTTCGATTTATTTTCCATACATATATAATATATATAGCCCTCGGTGGTATAGTGGTTAGCATCGCTGACTACAAATTCACCGTCCCCGGGTTCAATTCCCGGTGACGGCAGGCGGCGCGCAGCAAACCCAGCTATTCATTCTTCCATACAATAAAAATTGGTTGATAGATACATGAGTACCATGGGTAGCCGAGTGGTTGTGGTTAAGACGCTGGGGTGCTGATCGGGAGTTTGCGAGATCAAGTTCGAACCAGGACTTTGTAATTTCTGACCAACCGTGGTGGGTCGTGGTTCGGATTCCACGTTAAATTGTAGGTCTGAGGTGGAGCAACAAGCTTGACCTTCGTCAGACTGCACAATTCGGGCGGAACCAAAACCAAAGTTAATCAAGGTTATATATATGAATGATATAGGAGTTTGGTCTCCATACAGACAGTGATAGACAAGGTTTAAGACACTTCTGGGTCAAATCGACTTTATTCTTATTATGCAGTTCCTTTATTTTCATATAAAATTGACACATGTTCAACATGTGTTAAACTGCACACACACACACACACACGCACATATATATATGAATTTTGAACCTTCTAATTCATTACAGCTTTGAACATATACAGAGTGATCATAAAGTGTAGTATCATAGACAAGGTTTTTTTTGGCCACATTTGTTAATTTCTATGATACATGGACTTTATAGACACCCTGTAAAATAAATAATGTATTTATTATTATTATTATTATATTATCATTATTATTATTATTATTATTACCAAACGTATAATTTTTCCGTATAAATTTCAAAACACTTTTTTTATATAGTTTATGTTTTGAAATAACTTTCTTATAACTACTTTCTCTCCTTTGTATAACTTACAAGTTCAATAACTTTTAGCGTATTATAAAAATTTCTTACATCGGAACTGTCTAATTCTTCCTTTAGTGTCTCTTCCTTCCTCCCTAATTGGCCAGGTGCTCCTGTAAGACACCTGGTCGCTCGTCGGTGGCGAGGCGATTCCATTAATTTTATTACACCTCATCGGGGCAGGAAACGAAAAGGCGATTCCACGAAAATCCAAATCGAGTGACGAAATTTGGCACAAAACGATGTTCATTTAACAGCTCTCGTGAACAGTGGGCAAGAATTGCACTTTTCTGCGTGTGTGTGTGTGTTTGTATAAGCAATTTAGTGATATATATATATATATATATATATATATATATATATATATATATATATATATATATATATATACAGTACCATGCAAAAGTCAGAGATCGCTTATGAAAATATCTGTTTTGACATGTAAAAGCTATATTTTGTACGAAATGGTATGGGGTATTCAATGAAAAGATTTTTAGACTATTAGATTTAATTACATACCAAGGAAGTGACCTTAAATGACATGTTAACCTATCAAATCAATATCGTGTGCGACCTCCCTTTGCCTTGATTACATCTTGCATTCTTTTTGGAAGACTAACTTCAAGTTTTTGAAAAATTCTGTTGGAATGGGGTTCCAAGCTTCTTCAATGCATCTCCATAGTTCTTGTTTGAAAGTTGGTTGCTTCTTTTGCTTCTCCCTGTCTAGATAATCCCACACACATTCAATTATATTGAGATCAGGGCTCTGGGATGGCCAATCCATGTTTTTCAGCACACCTTCGGTTTCTTTTCTAGCAAGGTAGTCCTTGATCTTCCTTGCTGTATGTTTTAGGTTATTATCTTGCTGTAGGATGAAATTATTATCAATCAAACGCAAGCCTGATGGTATAGCATAATGGATTAAAATTTGTTTGTATTTGTCAGCATTCATGATACCATCACTCAAATACAAATCACCAACTCCATACGTAATGATGCAGCCCCACACTTAAATAGAACCTCCTCCATGTTTCACTGATGGTCGTAGACAGACGTCTTTCAGTCTTTCACCACTTCTGCGCCGTACATATTGTCGTCTGTTAGATCCAAATATCTCAAACTTTGATTCGTCGATCCACAATATATTTTTCCACATCTCAGAGGTCCAATACTTGTGTTCCAAAGCATATTTTCTTCTCTTCCCTTTATTTCCATTCCTTAAAAGTGTTTTTTTTTTGCTGCACCACGTCCTTTAAGAGCTACTAAGTTAAGCTTCCTTCATACAATAGAGGGATCAACTGAGACACCTGTTGTTTTTTCGAGATCTACTGCAAGTGAAGTGCTGGATTTGCGTCTGTCTCGAAGGGAAGTAATCTTTAGACATTGTAGATCAGATGGAGAAAGCTTAGAGGGCCTTCCTGATCTAGAACGATCAGCTGGGGTCCCATTTGATATGTGACGAACCAAGATTTTTTGCACACCAATTTGGAAACGCCTGTAAATTCATTTATTTTTCTTTGACTCAGTCCCGCACCATGCAAATGTATTATTTATATCTAATCTCATCAGAAATTGTACGTTTCGCCATTTCTTAAGCCTGTGAAGGAAAAACAACAACATGAATTAGGATTATAATGAGAAACGTTTTGAATAAATTTGTTTTTCAGAATTTAAGTGAATATGTCAATAATTTTAATTGTAAATAGTGATATAACAATAGCTTCGGAGCATTTACTACAGATCCATCATCAATAGTTCGCTAGATCTTTAAACACATGCGTTATAAGTAATATAATGAATCAACCCTCAAGTCTAATTTGCAGACTAGAGCGTCATCTAGCTTATACAATTTTATACACTTAAGTAATAACTTAGTTATACGTTAATATGAACCAGAGGTTCTAGTTAATATGTATTTTAGTATCAAAACCAATTTTCATACTACAGATTATCTAATAGTTATCAGATCGACAGTGGTCTCTGACTTTTGCACGGTACTGTATATATATATATATATATATATATATATATATATATATATATATATATATATATATATATATATATATATATATATATATATATATATATAATATATATATATATATATACAGTATATATACAGGATATGCGACTAACAGAAATCATTAATATCATTATTATTTTTATAATTATGATAGGTAAATTCAATAGCTTCATTTATCATGACAAAAGGAGGTTCTCCCAAGCTACAACTCTCATTAAAAGAGTTTTATAATCTTTCTAGGATTGCTTTAGCCCCCCCCAAAAAGCAAATATATATATATATCATACATATACAGGGTCTGTCAAAAAAACTAAGCCAAATTCAAACCTTTATTAAAACAAAACCATTTATCTAATTAAGTTGAATTTTTTACACAATAAAGTATAGGTAATCTCCTATTATCCTTTAAATTTTTATGACGATATCTTCAGAATTGTTAATTTTATTAATAATTAACTAAAAAGTGAGATTCTTCTACTTAACATGAAAAATGTTTTTTTTACGATATACTGTAGATAATTTTAGTTTAATAAAATTAAAAGAACTGTTCAGTATGATTCCCTTGCATTTCTATCACTTTGTCCATGCACTCTTTTAAATGGTTTAAATTGCAGATCAGATTTAATAATCCTTCTTACGCTTGATTCTGATATTTCTAGTTCTTTTGATATTTGAGCATGTCATGTGGCTACCAGGTCGATCCTCTTGACTAAGGATACGTTCCTCCACTTTCTGAATATTTTTATCTACTCTAACTGATTTTGGTCGCCCACTACCAACCTTCCTTTCAATGCTTCCTGTTTCATCGATAGTTCTCAATAAGTAATCTAAACCTGATCTAGTCCATCCTTTATAATCGAATTCAGAAAGTAATTTCCTTGCACTATAACCTTTTTCAACTCTATAATGCTTTATAATTATTTTATCTTCATGTGAGAATGGCATATTTAGAGGTATTCACGAAAAATTTTAAAACTAAACAAATTCTGAAAAAGAGAAAAAAGAAGATATTACATAATAAGAAAAACTGAAATTTTCGCAATCTGTAGAAATAACCGCATAACTCCTAAAATATTTAAAATAAAGTTGTAAAATTATCACAGATTATTTATGAGCCTTTTATTTATTTAGTGTAAAAAAATATTTGAAATTTCTATCAAATTGTGCATTTTATAGAGATTTGAAATTGGCTTAGTTTTTTTCGACAGACCCTGTATAAACCTTTATTAAGTAAACACCGATCTAAATAAAGCCCTTTTACACACCTTATTAGATGCAAGAAACGATTTTAAAAGCAAGTCTTTAAATAACTCATACATATATGGCTGAACTCTTCCCTTCGCAAGCAAAATATTAAAATATTTTATAAAAAGCTGTATAGGTTAATGATCAGACAGAGTTTATAACCCATGCATCACCCCCAGAGGGAATCAACCTTTTGAACTTTTTTCTTGATCGGATGAATAAGTACGATGGCGTAAATGTCTGTCACAGAAATCGTGAAAGAGCAAAAGAGAATTTCTTCTAACTAAATCTTAATCAAGCGTTAAATGGAGCTGAATTTGAAAAATTACGTCATCGTCCTGGAGTTACATCTTTGTTTACAGTTATTTAAATGCTCCGATTAAAGTACTTTATGAAACACCCCCATAAACACCATATATATAGATACACACACACTCTATATATATATATATATATATTTTCATTTTCATTTTCACACACACACACACACACACACACAGAGTATATATATATATATTATTCACGCGGTTATCCGTGATTCTCTCAGCTGTGAATCGAGTTAACCGTGATGACAATTACTCACTTATCCGTGATTATAACACCGAGTTAACCTTGATTTGCTGTGGTGCTTACAGTTGCGGCTCGCCTCGCGCCAGCTCACCATAACGCGGCTTAGTTAGTGCCTCTCCGCGCTTCGTAGAGTGCACATGTGCGTTTATAACTTCACATATTTTCACGTCTTGTGGTGAGTACAAACCACTTAATTATATATTATACTCTAACAGCATAATACTGTGTGTGGTGACGCTCGAGGTGGGAGGCCAGTCAATAGTGGCGGGCAGCAGCGGCTGCACCACACACCCACCGGCAGGGTATACTGAGCTAATCGTGAAAGCGGGTTATTTGTGATCATGGACCACCCCTCAGTTACGGATAACTGAGTGAGTACTTTACATATATATATATATATATATATATATATATAGAGAGAGAGAGAGAGAGAGAGAGAGAGAGAGATTTAAATAGTATATCAGGTAAAGGTATGCTAAGTATATTAAGTTGCTATACTTTAATTTAGGCCTTATCATGAACATAAAATAGTCCTACACAGAAGTAGTTTCATGACGTGTTACGTAATACACTAATATAGGTCCCTATTCGTATTGTTGCATGATAGTAACAATCAGTATTGGTTATTTATTCGTTTTTTCTACTATCGTCCCGATAAAATGTTTTCGTACGATTTTTCGTCTTATGCATCTCCTCAAGTTCTGAATTTAGAAATTTTATTTCTGCGTAATTTTTAATTCTATAATTTTTTTTCAGGTAAAACTTTCCAAAATGTACGCTTTCGGACACAGGATGGTTTATTAAATAAAGTTCATATTGGTGTGTTTTTGCATTATTGCTCCTTGCAAGGAATCGGTAATTGTCTCTAAATCTGTGTGGTTTTTAACGCGATGTAACAAACATAAGAATAGATTACTTCTCACCTTGGGTTACGTCGTGGCCATACACGTCGTAACTTTGCTCCCCGCTAGATGAACAGAGTTAAGCGATGTTGGATCTGGGTAGTAGTTGTATGGGGGACCGTTTTCTGTATTCAGATAATGTAGCGGCCCGTGGTTGTCGGATCCCACGTAAAGCTATAGGTCCTCTAAAGTCGGCTAAACAACTCCAAAAACAAACAAAGAAAAAGAAACATACTACTCACTTAGCACTATTTCCATACCTATTCGCGGTCCGAAATTTGGAATGCTTGAAGTGAGAGTTCCTGATTTGGGAAAGGGTAAAATGAGAGCTGTGACGCAAGTGCAAACCTGAGAGGTATTTTCTTCAAATATCCAATTTAAATTGAGAAATTCTACCTTGAGAACAGGAATGGATCCATTTGAGAATTTTGAGGATTTTTCATTTTTGGAAGAAGACTTAAACGGTAATGGCCAAGATTGGGAAGAGACCACCAGAATACACTACAAACAAAGTAATTTCATCTTTTAAAAATCATTACAGTTAAAATGTCGTGTTTTGACTAAAAGTGTTCTTTCAACATCTAACGCCAAATATTCTTAATATTTAATTCCTTTCATAAAAACTATATATCATTCGAAAGAGTAGAGTTACAAGTTTATTATGAAATATTTATTTTTTAAAAATGACTCCTTTCAATGTGCTCCATTAGTTGCCAAGCATTCCAGTGTTCTCGCTTGTAAGTACTGCATCACTTTTGCAAGAGTGTGCGGTGGTATGGCCGGTATCTCATTTGTGATGGCGGCCTTCAATTCTTGCAAGGTCGTTGGGTTATTTCTGTAGACCCTACTCTTTAAATATCCCCAGAGATAATAATCTAAGGGAGAAAAATCCGGAGACCTTGCGGGCCATTCAACGTCTCCAAATCTTGAGATTAACTCGCCTGGAAACGTTTGACGCAAAACTGCCATGCAGTTCCTCGTGGTATGGCAGGTAGCTCCGTCTTGTTGGAACCAGTGGTTTTCTAGACAAAGATCTCTTAATTTAGGAATAAGGAAATCGGTCAACATTTTTCGTAGCGATCACCATTTACAGTGACCGTGTTTCCGGTGGAATCCTCGAAAAAGTACGGCCCTATGATCTGAGATGCAGTAAGACCACACCAAACAGTTACACGCTGACTATGCAAAACTGCCATGCAGTTCCTCGTGGTATGGCAGGTAGCTCCGTCTTGTTGGAACCAGTGGTTTTCTAGACAAAGATCTCTTAATTTAGGAATAAGGAAATCGGTCAACATTTTTTCGTAGCGATCACCATTTACAGTGACCGTGTTTCCGGTGGAATCCTCGAAAAAGTACGGCCCTATGATCTGAGATGCAGTAAGACCACACCAAACAGTTACACGCTGACTATGCAAAACTGCCATGCAGTTCCTCGTGGTATGGCAGGTAGCTCCGTCTTGTTGGAACCAGTGGTTTTCTAGACAAAGATCTCTTAATTTAGGAATAAGGAAATCGGTCAACATTTTTTCGTAGCGATCACCATTTACAGTGACCGTGTTTCCGGTGGAATCCTCGAAAAAGTACGGCCCTATGATCTGAGATGCAGTAAGACCACACCAAACAGTTACACGCTGACTATGCAAAACTGCCATGCAGTTCCTCGTGGTATGGCAGGTAGCTCCGTCTTGTTGGAACCAGTGGTTTTCTAGACAAAGATCTCTTAATTTAGGAATAAGGAAATCGGTCAACATTTTTTCGTAGCGATCACCATTTACAGTGACCGTGTTTCCGGTGGAATCCTCGAAAAAGTACGGCCCTATGATCTGAGATGCAGTAAGACCACACCAAACAGTTACACGCTGACTATGCAACGGGACTTCGCTAATATTCAATGGATTTTCTGCTGCCCAGAAACGACAATTTTGTTTGTTTACAGTTCCATTCAAGTGGAAATGGGCTTCGTCTGACATAATCAAAGTTGCTAGAAAATTGGTGGTGTCATTTACCTTCTGTTGGATCCATTGACAGAATTGTCGTCTTCGTGCGAAATCTCCATCGTTTAGTTGTTGCACTGTTTGAATTTTATATGGAAAGAGCATTAAATTTTGCTTGAATATACGGTGTGTTGTTGTTCCATATCCAACTCCTAACAGCTGAGAAGCACGTCTGATGCTTATGTTAGGATTATCCTGTACAATTTCATGAGTTCTGTTAATGATCTCGTCTATCCTTGCTGTGCGCACTCTTCCAGTTGGTTTTCTTTTTCCAATGCTGCCAGTTAGGGAAAATTTTCTGACACACCGACGGATTATTTTCTTAGAAGGTGATTTTGACATCTGAAAATTTGTCTTGAAAGATCTTTGAGCTGAAACTACACTTCTTCCATGCTCATAATATTGCTCAGTTATGAAACGCAGCTGTTCTACAGTCCATGCAGTCATCTTGAAGGGTTAGTTTTAACTAACACTTTTATTTTGTTTTGTATCTTATCTTGTCTTGTATTGTCAAAACCTATACAATCCTGTACAAACTTGTAACTATCCTCTTTCGAATGATGCGTATGATTTTATAAAAGGACTTATACTTTAAGAGTTACAGAGGTTTCTTTTGGGTCCCATTTCTCTGGATCACCCTTTATAATTATTTTAATAAAACCAATCAATTATAATTAACAAAATTTAGAAAAATTTGTAGAAATACAGGGTATTCATAGTCACGCAAGTAAATATGCGTGTACACTTCACTACATTCACTCGCCTGACTTTACGAACACCCTGTAGTATTTATAAGGGTGGAATGGCGTTATACTCTCTAAATTATGCATTAAAGACTAAGAAAAAAAACCTAATGGAAAAAATCAAAGTATGTTATAATCCTCTTCGTTTGCTTAACTAATACCTTTGTTACGCTCTATACGGTCCTTTCTATCAACTACCCCCTTCCCCCCACCCCATCTTCTCCGAAAAAAGAAGGTAGAATTATACTATATTTCGACTTTTCGCTATCGTGACGTCAGAAGGACACGAATATGAGTAATTTATTGAATTATACACACATACACACACACACACACACACACATGCACAAACACATGCGCTTTCTCGAAGCTCAAAGAGGCGTTAAAATGGAAGCACGAGCCATATAACAAAAAAAGTAAAGGTATTTTTGTAACTTTAATTGATTTCTAATGTAACATTACGTTTTAATTAATATATATATATATATATATATATATATATATATATATATAATATATATATAACTTATGTTACGGTACTCTTTGAAAATATTTTTTTTTTTAAAAATTTAATATACGTAATTCTGTATTTTTTTTTTTTTTTAAATAATTTTGTAGACTTTTAAAACTAGAGATTTACCGTTTTAATATCGTCCAAAACTAATTTTGAGACTTTTCTCTCTTTTTTTTTTTTTTTTTTTTTTAGTTAGAGCAGGTGTCTGTAAACTAGTAAAGTAGCTGAGAACACCTGCCATTTTGAGGAAAGGTAATCTGGTCAGGTTTTTATTATTTTTCCTATTCCCAAATTTTTTTTTTAATATTTAAATGATTTTAGCACATATATATATATTATATATATATATATATATATATGTGTGTGTGTGTGTGTGTGTGAACTAATTTATTTTGCTCATTATATGCTTATGAGAATATCTGTGTAATTATATATATATATATTATATATAGATATATTATATATATATATTATTAACTTGACTTTTGGTATTTACGTCATTTGTAAACTTTCAAAGTACCTTCAAGAACTTTAAATTTATTGATCTCACTTTTGTTTTTCTTTTCAAACACTCATCAGTTGTTTGCTCTCAATATCATTCATGAAGATTTTTACGTTAGATAATTATTGTTTGTATAAGTAATTCACCAATGAACTTACGTGGGAACAAGTTGGTTGGTTGGTTGGTTGCATGAGATGTAAGATCGGATTACATCCACTCACTTTGAGTGAGGATTCGAAATTTGAGATAAAAATAATTTCCTGATTTAGGAAAGAGACCGTGACACAGTTTCATGATTAATGGGTATTTTGTAGGATAAATCTAGCTTAAAAGTGAAATTTTTTATTGTAAATTAGAATGAATCTATTTGAAAATCGTCTTCTTTGAGATTCTCAATCGCGGATTACAAGCTTTCAGGCGAAGATTTAAATGAAGACTGGCACTGAATGGAACGAGGTCGTATAAAGAATATTAAAAATCAGCGTTCGAAATAGTGGCAGTGAAGTTTAAAAGCTATTAAAATGCACACCAAGGAAGATTATGCCTCTCAGGTCATGTAGAAGGACAGGTACACGCATGCCTGGGTGGCGAAGATGAAAAATTTTCTTCAGAAATTAAACCTCCCTGCAACTAACTTTTCAGCATGGTACCAATTAAACTAGTTGCAAAGTGCAAAGTATATAAGTAGACCTTACCACCTTTAAAGGTTTAGATCGATAACTCCTAAGATAAGCCATTACCAGGTATGTACATGTGGCAAGTTACGAGGACGGGATGAGAGTAGAACCTATATATAACTCTCTCCTTTACCAAATACAATGCATATTGTAGAGAGGTGAATTTTCATGGTCATTTGAGACGACTTTCAAAAAAATTAAATATAAAAAAATTACTAAAATATTATAAATTAATGGAACAAAAATTTCGAAAAAAGAATAAAAACAGGAAATTAAAACTTTATATATATATTATATATATACATTCAACTGCAAAGAACACGCAGTATAAATAACGTAAAGAACGAACGCTTGTATAGGAGATATTCCGCGCAAGACGAGAGAAGAGAACGGAACAAATGAAAAAATGAGGTAACCACCTGGGAATCGAACCGGGATCTTCCGATTGCCGGTCAGACGCGATAACCATTACACCATGGACCTCACTCTTCCAAATGCCGTAATTCTTCTACATACTCGCAGAAACCAATGCCCCAAGGGGGCACCTCCCGCATGCCGTAACATTATATACATTCAACTGCAAAGAACACGCAGTATAAATAACGTAAAGAACGACGCTTGTATAGGAGATATTCCGCGCAACGAGAGAGAGAGACGGAACAAATGAAAAAATGAGGTAACCACCTGGGAATCGAACCCGGGATCTTCCGATTGCCGGTCAGACGCGATAACCATTACACCATGGACCTCACTCTTCCAAATGCCGTAATTCTTCTACATACTCGCAGAAACCAATGCCCCAAGGGGCACCTCCCGCATGCCGTAACATTATATACATTCAACTGCAAAGAACACGCAGTATAAATAACGTAAAGAACGACGCTTGTATAGGAGATATTCCGCGCAAGACGAGAGAGAGAGACGGAACAAATGAAAAAATGAGGTAACCACCTGGGAATCGAACCTGGGATCTTCCGATTGCCGGTCAGACGCGATAACCATTACACCATGGACCTCACTCTTCCAAATGCCGTAATTCTTCTACATTCTCGCAGAAACCAATGCCCCAAGGGGGCACCTCCCGCATGCCGTAACATTATATACATTCAACTGCAAAGAACACGCAGTATAAATAACGTAAGAACGACGCTTGTATAGGAGATATTCCGCGCAAGACGAGAGAGAGAGAACGGAACAAATGAAAAAATGAGGTAACCACCTGGGAATCGAACCCGGGATCTTCCGATTGCCGGTCAGACGCGATAACCATTACACCATGGACCTCACTCTTCCAAATGCCGTAATTCTTCTACATACTCGCAGAAACCAATGCCCCAAGGGGCACCTCCCGCATGCCGTAACATTATATACATTCAACTGCAAAGAACACGCAGTATAAATAACGTAAGAACGACGCTTGTATAGGAGATATTCCGCGCAAGACGAGAGAGAGAGAACGGAACAAATGAAAAAATGAGGTAACCACCTGGGAATCGAACCCGGGATCTTCCGATTGCCGGTCAGACGCGATAACCATTACACCATGGACCTCACTCTTCCAAATGCCGTAATTCTTCTACATACTCGCAGAAACCAATGCCCCAAGGGGGCACCTCCCGCATGCCGTAACATTATATACATTCAACTGCAAAGAACACGCAGTATAAATAACGTAAAGAACGACGCTTGTATAGGAGATATTCCGCGCAAGACGAGAGAGAGAGAACGGAACAAATGAAAAAATGAGGTAACCACCTGGGAATCGAACCCGGGATCTTCCGATTGCCGTCAGACGCGATAACCATTACACCTGGACCTCACTCTTCCAAATGCCGTAATTCTTCTACATGCGGGAGGTGCCCCCTTGGGGCATTGGTTTCTGCGAGTATGTAGAAGAATTACGGCATTTGGAAGAGTGAGGTCCATGGTGTAATGGTTATCGCGTCTGACCGGCAATCGGAAGATCCCGGGTTCGATTCCCAGGTGGTTACCTCATTTTTTCATTTGTTCCGTTCTCTCTCTCTCGTCTTGCGCGGAATATCTCCTATACAAGCGTCGTTCTTTACGTTATTTATACTGCGTGTTCTTTGCAGTTGAATGTATATAATGTTACGGCATGCGGGAGGTGCCCCCTTGGGGCATTGGTTTCTGCGAGTATGTAGAAGAATTACGGCATTTGGAAGAGTGAGGTCCATGGTGTAATGGTTATCGCGTCTGACCGGCAATCGGAAGATCCCGGGTTCGATTCCCAGGTGGTTACCTCATTTTTTCATTTGTTCCGTTCTCTCTCTCTCGTCTTGCGCGGAATATCTCCTATACAAGCGTCGTTCTTTACGATATATATATATATATATATATATACACACCCAAAATATAAATAACTGAATAAATAAGTCATTAAAAAATTTTGAAATAATAATAATAATAATAATAATAATAATGATAATAATAATAATAATAATAATAATAAATAATAAAATAAAAAACAAATTTAAAATTAATTTAAAACAGACAAGAGATTCCTCTTCATAACGCGTTTGCATTTTTGAAAAGTGTTCTACGCTCGAGTCTTATCAACCCGTCGATCGTAAGACAAATGCTCGTGTCAGATATGGCGAGGATGAGTAAAGGAAGAGCGAAGATTCAGATGGCCAAAGCCTTGTTTGTTTACCTACTCTTTAATGATGGTGTTTACATAAGGGATAACTAATTGCGACATCACACAAATAATAAAAAATTATTATACTGTGACGTCATATATATATAGATATGACGATTGAAATTTTGAATGGAAGTATGCGTGTACAGTTATATATGAGGTTACGTCAGAAGCCACGTTGGTGGGGATTGGGGCGGGGGGAAGTGCGTTTGTTGTGACCTCGAGGTTAGTTTTAAGCATTCTTTTTGCTATTTTTCCTATATATATAAACTATTTACGCGTAAAAGCAATATTCTAAACCACAAATTAATGCCCAAATTACTAAGTTCAAATAATGGTTATTTAGAAACGATTCGTGTGCCTGCAGTAACCCTTCTTTCTGATAAGAGAAAGCACACACACACACACACACACACACACACACACACACACACATATATATATATATATATAATTATATATATATATATATATATATATATTTATTTATTATTTTCTTTGACTACCTTACAAAACTGCGACATTTTCACATTTTTAATTGTGGATGACGACGTTTAACGTAATTTAAATAGCTAATGAACTTAACCTAACCAAACGTAACCTAACCTAACCCAACATTCATTATTTCCCGTTTTCATGATATTTAATTATTTTCATTATCAATTAATTATTATTAAAATAATAATCCTGAAACTACAGCAATACTGCTGTCTGCTTATGTCGTGATACACACGTTCGTGTTGACAAAGATTGTCAAGGTTACCTACGATTGGTTAGGTTTAGTCATGATATTTTCGTTAAAATTAACGAAAATATCACGACTAAACCTAACCAGTCGTCAAGGGCGATTGACATTGGGATGTAAACAAGCAATTAGTAAATAAAATAAGACGCTATAATTAAAAGGTAGACCGCCGAATCGGAGGTAGACCGCATACTATAGTAGCACCAGATTTTCTTTAATTCCTAAAAATTAACTTTCCGTGTTTGGTTTTTAATTTCAGAGGCCCTTTAATTTAAATTTAATTTAATTTTAATTTAATTTTAATTTAATTTTAGTTTAATTTAATTTAAGTTTAAATTAATTTTAATTAGATTTAATTTAATTTCAATTTAATTAGCTTTAATCTAATTTTAGTTTAATTTTAGCTTAATTTAAATTAAATTTAATTTAAATTTAATTAGATTTATTTAATTTTAATTTAATTTAACTTTAATTTAAAATTAATTAATTTTAATTTAATTTTAATTTAATTTTAGTTTAATTTAATTTAATTTAAATTTAAATTAAATTTAATTTAAATAACCTCATTAACTTAACCTAACCTAACTAACGTAACATAACCTTCATTATTTCCCTCTTTTTTGTAATAAGATTTTCACTGGATAAAAAGTGAAACTAAGATGACCACCCTGTTGAAATAGCTTCTCGTACGTTTGTGTTACACACACACACACACACACACACACACACACACATATATATATATATATATACATATATATATATATATACACACGTGTGTGTGTGGTGTGTGTGTGTGTGTGTGTAAAGTGGCCACCTTCTTCACCGGACCAACAAAACTGAATTCCAAGGGTAACTAAATGAAACAGAAATCATATTAAGCTCTTTAGATTGTCTTTAAAATGAGAGGTAGTTCATTTAAATCGGGTGAGTTGTCTTTTCACAAATTCAACTTGAGTAATAGTTGCTAAAAACTAAAGTTGACAAAGAAGGTAACTAGAGACTTAGTTGTACATTAAAGAAGTTTACAATGATTAAAAACAAATTGAATAAAACATTAACGCAGTAAATATTCAATGTGTCCTTCATTACTATCAATGACTAATCGTAGCCTCGTGCGCCGCTGGCGAACTGCTGTAGAAATGGTGTCTTGATCGAGCTTATTCCATGCTGTTAAAATGCACTCTCGAAGTTCACTCATATCTTGAATATTTTGTACGTAAACTTTGTTAACTGAATCCGGACTATTTGGTGGACAATCTTCTGACGCGATTAAATCGGGACATTGTTCGTGCAAGTATGACGTTTCACTATTACGAATTTATCTAATTTTTTCTACTCTCGTATTTTTTAACGACTTTTGTTCAAGTTGAATTTGTAAAAAGACAACTCATTCGATTTAAATAAACTACCTCTCATTTTAAGGACAATATAAAAAGGATTTAATAGGACTTCTTTATTTCTGGTTCATTTAATTAACTTTTGAATTGTGGTTTTGTTAGCCGGTAAAAAAGGTGGACACAGTGTATATACACACACACACACACACACACGCACACACACATACACACACACACACACACACACGCACACACACACACACACACACACACATATATATATATACACACACACACACACACACACACACACACACATATATAAATAACTCAAAAGCTTTGTTATGCAATTAACTCTTTTTAAACCGGAGCTGTTTTTTGACTTCAATTTAAATATTGAGTGGATCTTTCCTGCAGTCTTCGTTACAAAATAAAAAGCGTGAATTCTCTGGTTATGTAATTAGCAGGTAACTGCCGTTTAACCTATAAAATAGGCATAACTAATTCATTTTGATGATCTTTACGATACGTGGAAAATTGATTATCATTTAGCAAGCGCGAAACAGGAAGAGAAGTACATTTTGTATATATACTGTATATATATATATATATATATATATATAGTTAAATTAATATTTTACTTATCGTACCACCAGTGTTTCGCCTATACACTCATGCAAAGTAAGAGCAGCTCGCAGCATCAATAACAAGCATATAGAGAGTGAAACACTGAAGAGACCTCTGCACGTATACTGTGGATCATCAGAGTACCGAAAGAAGCAATTTTTCTTCTCATGATCAACATAATATTTCCAGTCACATACTTTTGCAATTGCTTCTGTCATTAGTTTGTATTATATGCAAGTATTCTCGATATTATAAGCTTCTGGTGCATGACTCATCAGGAGTACAATGTATCTGAAGATTGTGCTTCCTCTAGAGATTTAGCAACTACATCTGTGCTTCTCTCTCTCCTCTCTCTTCCTCCCCTATATATATATATATATATATATATATATATATATATATATATATATATATATATATATATATATATATATATAGTCAAAATTCGAAGAAAATCCATATAACACCAAACTTGCTCTACATGAGCTGAACTAAATCTCGGTAAATCCAACATCCAAAATCGAAAACTTTGGAATTTGACTTCGGCTCTCTTCTTCTCCTTTTACGAAAGTGGGGTGGGATGTGCGTTTTTTCCGGTGTTCGCCCTCAGACCCTCGTTCCTGCATAAAAATAAAATTAAAGAACGGTTTCCTTTAGTAGTAGGTTGAAAATACATAGAAAACAATGTGAAAGGCTTTCTTTAATCTTTAAAAGTGTAGGCCCTATATTCTGTTTTTGCTTTTTAATTTCAGAAGCCCTCTTCTTTTCCACAAGCAAACCGTATGGTCTATTTTCGGTCTACTCGCTGTTGATATGCTCCCAGTGTACTTTTCAAATACTTTATTATTTGCAGAGTACATTTAAGCTCATTTACCCTCTCAGCTTTAAAAGAGACAGAGCGGATAGGATTTAGTGATCAGCTTCTATGTACCCTTAATCAGTTTCTAACATTTAGGTATCGGAATTGATTTTAAGTGATTCATTTAAAGACGTTTTTGAACGTCTTTGAACGTCTTTGATAGAGACTTATGAACTTCAAAGTAAAAGAAGAGAATTCTCAAGTCCACCCATCTCTCTAATTCAGCTAAAATTTTAACAAACCTCACAAACCTCTGTTTACCTCACAAACCCCTGTTTACCTCACAAACCTCTTTCCAAAAAATCGGGAAACGTTTCTGAGTATTTATTTATTTTATTTAAATCTGGTTCTTAAACTTGTGTCTTCACTGGCTTTTCAGTGAAATTAATTTTCACTGAAAAGCCAGTAACCATTCAATTGCACAGAGAAAACTAATTTATTTAAAACAACAAAACATGTTTAGTTAACTACTTAATTGCTTGAATACAAATAAAACAATGGTTCGAATATCGTAATTGCTTTAGTTAGAGCTACTATATGCATTTTTTGGGGGTAAGGAGCTTCATTTTGTTAGTGCAGAATTTTGTTGTGAACGCTAAACACTAATAAATTATATTTCCGAACGACAACCCATATATATATATATATTATAATATATATATTATATAATATATATATATATATATATATATATATATATATATATATATATATATATATATATATATACCGTCTGCATAAACAAGGGTTCACTCTAAAAACATCTAAGGAATCAACATTTTTCAAACAATCAGTATGAAACTTATACACGTAAAAGATACATAAACATCTACTTGCAAAACGAAATTTCAGTTCGAAGCTATCAAAAATAACGATTTATTAAATATTTCTCTAATAATACTACAACTGATGCTCGACAAACTAATCAAGAATCCTTTATTTCCATTTTCACTTTGTAAATTCTAATATACGATTTTTTTTTTTTGCGGGTTATAAAATATAGTGAATATGCCATTTTCAGAGGAAGATGAGATTATAATTAAGCATTATAGACTAGAAAATGGATATGGACGAACGAAAGTATTCTCCGAATTCCCCAACAAAGGATGGACTTTTGGTGGTTTGGGAAAACTTCTAAAGAAAATTGACGAGACTGGGATATCAAAAGAAGAGAGGGAAGTGGGCGACCAAAAACTGTTCGCATACAAGACAATATTGACGACATCGAAGAACGTATATTAAGTCGGGAAACCCAGCCAGGAACCGATATGACACCAGCTCGCATATAAAAAGAGTTACAATTATCAGAAACTAGTGTGAGACGCATAATTAAACAAGATCTCCAACTAAAACCTTTCAAAAGAGTACACCGGCAAAAGATTACTCAAACTGATGAGCAGAAACGAGTTCAAAGATCAAACAAATGTTACGGCGAGTAACATGTGATAAACTTTCAAAGGCTTTTTTCACTGATGAAAAAAAAAGATTCACTGTGGAGCCACCTCGGAACAGTCAAAATGACAGAGATTACTCGCACGTCCAATGTAAGAATGAAATACCTGATAGCAGACTTTTTGCAACCAGAAGTCATTTCTCAGCTAGTGTCATGGTGTCAGTTGGCATATCAAAGTTAGGAAAAACATCCATTCATTTTATTGAGCCTGGTGTAAAAGTCGATGCCGAGTACTATCAAAATACTCTGCTGCGAAACATGCTTCTCGAAATGCAAAATCTGGCCAATGGTGGTTATTATCTTTTTCAGCAAGACGGAGCAACGTCTCATATAGCAATAGCAACTGTGGAATACTTAAAAAATAATGTCACAGAATTACTTGAACCCCAAACTTGGCCACCTAACAGTCCTGACTTGAACCCTGTTGACTATGGAATCTGGGAAAATTTGGCACAGAGAGTTTACAGGAGCAGGGTGAGAAATGTTGATCACTTGCCTCAGCTTCTTGTGGAGAAGTGGGAAGAGATACCACAGGAGTAGATCGATCGAACCATTGATGAATTTCGTCCAAGATTGAAGAAAATTGTTGAAACAGAAGGGAAACATATTGAACAATTTTTTTAATAGGAATTCCAAAAGAGTAAAATGTTAATTTGATTTCTTTTATAAACTTAGGAATTAAGTTCTGTTTCGAAATTCAAAATCCTTTTTTTTATTTTCATGTTTTTTTAATGGAGGCATTTCCTATATTTTATAAACCTTATGATGTATTTTATAACTAAAATGAGAATAAAAATTTTATTACCAAAGTTTTACCGCCTTTGTGGACTCCCAGAATTCAAAACTGGAGCGATGTTCACCAGCAAAATTTGTTGAACATAAACAATCCTCATTAAATCATTAATTTTGAATATAATCTGAAAATTGGTGTACATATACAGGGTGTACATAAAGTCAGGATCTATTTTTGTGAAGCACTTGGAAATTATATGGAATTCAATCATAAAATGATAAAGTGGTAACATTTATTAAATAATTAAGAGTAGGATTCGACGTGACGCCCATCAGTATCCCTGCACAGCTCAAATCGTTCCGCAGCATTTCTAAACACATTCTGGAGCATTTGCGGGGTTATGTTATCTGCAGCAGTTCGTATACGTGTACGTAAGTTTTCAAGACTCGTAATCTTCGTCTGATAGACGTGCGATTTGATAAAGCCCCATGCAAAGAAATCTAAAGGGGTTTAAAGTAATTGATAAATGGAATAATCTTCCCGCGTCAGTCGTTCATTCTACCAGCGTTAATGTGTTTAAGAACCGTCTTGACAGACATTTTAAAAATATTAACGTTGTTTAAAATTAAAAAAGAAAGTTAACAACAGGAGCTCTGGTGGTGGTGCTCGAGGATGAGTCTGTTGACGATGAATGCCAGCTTGTGACATGCCAGCGTGTGATGCCAGCAATAAAAAAAAAAAAAAAATTAGACTAACACGAATGTAGATGTAGCTCATAGCGTAAACTAACCCACTTTTTGTTTAACTTTACCTACTTTTTTTTTTTTCTTATCCGCCTTACTTTGCATGTCTGTAACTCTTTCCTTGCATGTTTGTAGTTTGCATGGTATGACAGTGAGTTAAGACTGTTTGCATGGTTTGTAAGCGTTCTTATTTTACTTCTTTTCATTTTTTACCCTCTCCTATATTCTCCGACTATTTTTCTGACTTGTCGGCAGTGGCCGGCGGATGATGATGGTGAGACTTTTTCCCTCTTTTTCTGAATGAATGTTAACCCACGAATGATAGGTGTTGCTCCTTACTTAACCCCTTATTCTCCTCTCTTCTCTTAACCCCCTACTCTCTCCTTTCTCTCGGGCTAGCCTTAGAGTGGATCTTAGGGTCTTTGTTAGCCTTAGCTTCTGTAGATCTGTAGATCTCGCTGGCCAAGGTCTTTTGTTGCTTCCGCGTCCGATCCAGCGATTTGGAAAACGTCCATTTAGATAATCCTGAACAATTTTGGCATAGTGACAAGGAGCACCATCATGTTGATAGACGACGGTACTAACAGTCCTATCCCCAATCAGCTGAGGTTCAAGGAATTGCTGCACATGTCCAGATAAATAAGCCCCGTAACTGTAGCTTCAGCAAAGAAAAAAGGACCATAAACCTTAGATTTGTTAAACCCATCCAGACATTAACTTTAGGTGAGTCTCTTTCCCAATTTTGGACGAAATCATTCGGTCTTTCATCTGCCCAAATTCGACAGTTATGGCGACTTACTTTTCAACACGTATGGAAAGTGGCTTCATCACTAAAGAGAATGTTGTCCATTAAATTATCACTCCAGATTTGTTCTACGAGATCAGCACACACAGCACTTCGTCGAGGGAAATCTTCCTCATGTAAATCATGTAAAACCTGCAAATGATAGCTTTTCTTCTGCAAATTAACTTTCAGAATTTGTGCACAGATGACGTCGGGAGGCCAAGTCTGTGTGATGCAGCACGAACGGACGTACGTGGCACCTCAGTGATAATTCCGCGTACTGCATTCACGGTAAGATCTGACATACACGGTCGTCCTGATCTTGCTTCATCATTTACAGATCCCGTTCGTTTAAATTTGTTCACCAATTTTCGTATTGTTGTCTATTGGCCCCGGCTTATGAAATCTCCTTCTAAACTTCTCTCTGATGTAATTGTATTTCTTTCCTCGATTCGCCAATTACTATTGCCACACGCTCTTCTGTATTCATTCTAAGGGCTTCTGAAAAGAAAAATAGAAAAAAATAATTATTTCACAAAAATAGATCCTGACTTTATGTACACCCTGTATACTGTTTACATAGTTTGCTCTGCATGAGTTTCATTATGATTGGTTAATAAATGTTGATTTCATGGCTGTTTTTAGAGTGAATCCTTTTTTTGGCAGACGGTGTATATATATATATATATATATATATATATATATAATATATATATATAGATGAATAAAACCACGAAGGAAAGGAAACACAGAGTGGTGCTCAAGCGCTTTCGTCTAATGACATCCTCAGGAACATTGAAGTACATAAAGAGTTCAAGACTATAAATTATATAGGTTACAAAAAAAATAATATACATATATATATATATATATATATATATATAGTAAAATAGAAAAAAAAATTGTGGGAGGAGCATACACATTTGTGAGGAAAACTACCAATTTTAGCACTTTGCCCGAATTCAACACAAGCTCAAATGGATTGTTTACAACCAATTTTATAGATAATGCCTAAATGATATGTAGGTCACAAAAAATAAAAATAAAAATAAAGAAATACAAATAAAAATAAATTGAAAAATAAAAATTGTAAGAGGAGCATACAAATTTATAAGGGAAGAATTACCAAAGGTTTAACGCTCTGCCCTTCTTGTTTAAATCCGTTCTGAACGAATTCAAAACAACGGGATCGAGTTGAAAAAGACCTTTGCTCATGTTAAAGTTATTTGTAAGTTGAATAATAGCAGACTCAAGAATATTTCTATTAACAATGTTGCTAGAGTGAAACAAAACTGAAGCATTATTCCAATCAATACAGTGGGATAACTCTAACAAATGACAAAAAGGGCACTGGACGACTGTCCCGTTCAACGGAATATTGATGCTGTTTTACACGCGTGTGCAAATCGTTTCCCGTCTGACCAATGTAAAAGGAATCACATTGTTTACGCCCAGTTTTATAGATAATACCTGAATTATTGGTAGGGCTATTTTTACTGATATTTTTCACAATATTGTTATATGAAAATACTACATTAATATCCAAAAGTTTAAATACATTAGCAATGCCTAAAAAGCCCCGGAAAATGGAAGTACTAAAAATTCTTTGAAAAGTGCGAGTGTTATTATTCACACGATAGAAGGTTCGTTTGCCTTGTTAAGACAAGATTCCATAAACGCAGGTGGGTAGCACAGATTACTTCCAATACCGTTGATTTTTTCCAATTCGGCATCGATGTATTCCGGACTGGCGATCCTAAGAGCGCGGAGAAACATTGAAGAAAATATGGCCTTCTTAATGGGGTGTCATGTCCAGAGTAAAAGTGTACGTAGGACAAATTGTTTGTTCTTTTCCGATAGATACTAAACTTGAAACCTAGGCTTTCCCTATGTACACGCACATCCAAAACGGGATTGAGTTGTCTTGTTCCACTTCTAACGTAAACTTAATGGAAGGGACTTGATCATTTAACTGAAGGAGGAAGTCATCCAGGTGACGATTCATGGGCCAGATACACAAAATATCGTCGACGTACCGCAACCATGGGATGCCAACCCCCAGGATTCTCGGAATGTAAGTAATTTCGAAAAACTCCATATAAATATTGGAGAGGAGGGGCGATAAGGGGTTGCCCATGGCCATCCCAAAAACCTGTTGATAATGCTCGCTATTGAAAGTGAATTTACAGCTAAAATTGGTATTCTTCACAAATGTGTATGCTCCTCCCACAATTTTTATTTCTATTTTTACTATATATACTATATATATATATATATTTTTTTTTTTGTAACCTATATAATATAGTCTTGAACTCTTTATGTACTTCAGTGTTCCTGAGGATGTCATTAGACGAAAGCGCTTGAGCACCACTCTGTGTTCCTTTCCTTCGTGGTTTTATTCATCATAAATATTTTTCATGTGTTACTTTCGTGAAATAATTTTCACACATATATATATATATATATATATAATATATTATATATATATATATATATATATTATATATATGGTAAAACTTTACAAGACACCCGCATTGCCATGAAACGTGCTACAGTAACGAAACATATATCAATCGATAGAGCAGAAAAAATGGTGCAAGCAGCTATGTTGAAAATAAAATATTTAATGTAGAATTTTACGCTGATTTCAAAAATGTTAGTCTTTTTTTTGAGAATGAGCGGTTAAAAAGTTATGTTTGTTATTGTAATTTCGTATGGGATATAATGCCCGGTTAGGTTAATTGAATACCCGGTTAGGTCAACTGTATGCCCTTGACGATTGGT
Organism: Bathynomus jamesi; assembly: GCA_023014485.1. Lineage (NCBI taxonomy): Eukaryota > Metazoa > Arthropoda > Malacostraca > Isopoda > Cirolanidae > Bathynomus > Bathynomus jamesi. Next base: position 332,601 of record JAJOZX010004686.1, on the reverse strand, counting down.
TAGGTTAAGTTGTGATATTTTCGTTAAAACTAACGAAATATCACGACTTAACCTAACCAATCATCAAGGGCGTACAGTTGACCTAACCGGGCATTCAGTTAACCTACATTAAATATCTTATTTCAACAAAATCGGAAAAAATACATGGAACGGAAAAGATCCAAATGGTGTAAGCTATGATAGGCCTAGTAACATCTTCATAGTGTCATAACTTTGTTATTTTCTAATATTTCAAAATGATACATAGCTGCTTGCACCATTTTTTCTGCTCTATCGATTGATATATGTTTCGTTCTGTAGCATGTTTCATGGCAATGCGGGTGTCTTGTAAAGTTTTACTATATATATATATATATATATATATATTATATATATCACCAGTTTTATATAATTTTATCTTTTACCTTTTATTGGTTTAGCAACTGATAATGGGAGTTTGACTTCCGAAACGTCTGATATTAAATCTTCATTATGTTGACTTGGGCATTGATCATCCATTTTATCTTATATATATATATATATATATATATATATATATATATTATATATATATGTCCATAGAGAGTCCATATTAGTTATTTTAATTTCAAAAGGGACCATCTTTTATTTTCTTATAAATAAAAAGTTTTTAAATGCAAATCTAAAAATGTCTACTTAAAAAATTACTTAATAATATAACAAAACTATAAATACCCAATTTGTTAAGCATTTCTGTAATGCCAAATGGCGTAATGAGAAGGAGACTCGGTACGTTGCATGAAGGGACTTAATGAAAGCGATTCGAATCCGGTTTGGGGAAAAACATTATATATTTATATCTGTATGTATAATGTGCTTAATTGAATGTATACTAGGCATATATAGTTAATTTAAATACCGAATTTCTAATACGAAAAAAAAACAGGAAATTCAGTTAAGCATTTTGGTAATTATAAAATAAGCATTTACGTTTAATTTAAATAAATTGTTGTTTGTAAACAGATATGCAGATTTTGCTCAGTTAACTAAATATATGTTGACTGCAGCAAATTATTAACAGCAAACTTCACTCTGTAAAACGAATCAAAAGTTTGGATGTTTAAAATAAAACAAAAATTTTGTTGTTTTATTTTAAATATCCAAACTTTTGATTCGTTTTACATTTATTTTTATTTGAGCCAACAAATAGCTGATGCCAGAAGATTTTACTCATTCTTAGAAAAATCTTTAACTGTGAAAAGCACAATTTTGGGAGTTGCTTGAAAATAATTCTTATTTTTGCTTGTGCATAGTAGATCAAAATAATATTTGGTATATATATATATAATATATATATAATATATATATATATATATATATACACACACACACACCACACACGTGTGTATATATTAGTGATGTAGGTCACATCCGCATCCGCATCCGCATCCGCGGAACATCCGCACATTTTCTCGCATCCGCATCCGCGTCCGCATCCGCACTTTGGACTGCGGATGTCGTGCGGATGTGGACCGTTGAGATAAAACGTCATTAATAAGCGGAAATTATCAAATTCTACTATATTAATAGAACTAGTTCATTGTGCGCAAAGTGATGCAAGCGACCTACTTAGATCCACGTTACAAAGCTAAGTTATTTTCACTAGTACATTAGAACGAGTTAAATCATCACTTGGCAAAGCAGTTGAAGAGCTTCAATCTCTTGAATCTGTCGCTTCGCCACCCACCAAAGAATAAAAGTTTCAGTGACAGAACCAACACCTTCAACAAGCAAATATCACAGAATCTGTCTCTCAGTTTCTTGAGTCAAGCAGCAATGACGAGACCTACGCGATGTCAAAAGATGTAGTAAAAATGATCGAGAGCTATCACCAAGAAAAACGCCTGGCTGCATGTGACAATCCTATTAGTTGGTGGAAAAATACGCAGAATATCTATCCATACTTGAGTAAACTTGCAAGGAAACATTTAGCCTGTCCTCCAACAAACGTACCAAGCGAGAGATTATTTAGCAGTGCTGGATTATATATGATGAAAAGAGAAACAGACTGGCAGCAGAAAAGGCAGAAAAATTAATGTTCCTTAAGCATAACCTTCCTATAATTAAGTTTGAACATTAAACGATGAACATCTTAGTTTACTTTATTTTAATTACTCATTTATAAATATGCCTAATAAAACTTTAAACTTAATATAATAGTTATCAAGCTAATTAAAGATCTCTTTCTATAAGGGTGGAGGTTGGGGAAAGACGTGGCCGGACAGTTTGCCTACGGACAGTTTGCCTACTGGACATTATGCCTATGGACACCATGCCTATGGACACCAGGCCTACCGGACATTATGTCTAACGGACATGATGCCTAACGGAGATGATGCCTAAAGGACATTTCGCATCTACACTCTTTCATGACGAGAATATTTTCTTAATTTTTTTTATTATATAGTGAACAACTGTGGTATATTTATCCTTACCTTATTTACTTATTTAACTTATTTAACTTCAGAATCATGCAAAAGAATTAATTCAAAATTGGCTCTGAATTGCACTTATACTCGTCAATAGTTTACCAATAGTTTACATTGGAAGTTCCAACGACCACAGTGGTCAGTCTAGCAGGTTAGGTTAGGTTAGGTTAGGTTAGGTTAGGTTAGGTTAGGTGGGACTTTGCCACCAACCAAGAAAAAGTACGAGTATGTCAATCAGCGCCTGAAGAACCTCGTGGAGAAGTATGACACCACCCCGGTTCTTGAATATCTTCGTGGCATTGCTCACAATTTATAGAATTTCTGACTATGTTCGTTCATTCTAGATTGATTTTTTGGTTTCATTGCATTTAAATGTTTTCTTGCCTCACTATGTCTTTTCCTTCTACACTGATTTTTTAAAATCTTATTATATCTCCGGCAAAGATGTTATTTTATATATGCTTTTTAAAAAAATCCATTTTAGACATGAATTTTATTCTTTTTTATTTATGTTAAAATTCTAATAAATGTAATTAAAATAAAATTAAATATATGAAAATGAAATAAAATGAAATAGAATGAAATAGAATGGAATAAAATCGATGCCTCAATAAGCTGCGTCTGTTAGGCGTGTCGTCCTTTAGGCATCATGTCCGTTAGACATAATGTCCGGTAGGCATGGTGTCCATAGGCATAATGTCCAGTAGGCAAACTGTCCGTAGGCAAACTGTCCGTAGGCAAATTGTCCGTAGGCAAACTGTCCTAGCGCCGGGAAAGAGGTCGGTGGGGTGCATTTGAGTTGGGTTCACGTCCCGCATCCTGGTAACACAATTATGGTTTCTAATTGTGGCTGAAACTCAACAAAATATAACAAATTTATTTGCAGACGAATTCACTAATTGATTTCTATATTAGTTAGATGCTTGATATTATTTTATATGTTCAGAGAAAAGTACAGCAATTATTGTACAATTAATCAATTATACTACATTATAGCTACAGCTCTCTCTATATAACTTATTATATACGTTAAACACAACAAATCTCGAATATATCCTAAAAAAATAACGAAAATGTAGACATCCGCATCCGCATCCGCGGATGTTGAAATCAAACATCCTCATCCGCATCCGCATCCGCGGATGTGAAAAAATGACATCCGCTACATCACTAGTATATATATATATATATATATATATATATATATATATATATATATATATATGATATATATATATATTATTTAAACATTATTAGGTATTCGAAGACCTCATTATACTAAAGAAACAAAGCTGTTGGTCTTCTTTTCCAAAGCAGAGCTTAACTGGACCATGATGCCGTTGGCGACTTTGAGAAGATACTACAGTAGATAAGATATGCTAAGTGACCAAGGAAAGCTTTAATACACACGGTATGAATATACAACTTAAGGTAATGATTTTGTATAGATTTACATCGAGAAATCCTTAAATTTAATTAAGAAAAGTATAATTATACACTCTGAATTTAATCCCTTTCGACTAGATTCAAATAATACATGTAAAAGTTTGTGTTATTTATATGCTTGTATCTAAATACACCCACAGCATTTCCATTATTTTAAGTATATACTGAAGATGCATTGTATATCTATGTATCTATATACATACAGTAATGGTTTACATTAGATTCCAACAATACAATTAAATAAAATTAATACATGCATTATTTACAGTAGCATATATATATATATTATATATATATATATATATATATATATATATATATATATATATATATACTGTATATATATACACACACACCACACACACACACACACACACACACACACACACAGTATATATAATAAAACTTTAACGGAGCATAAAACTATTAATTTTTTTACCTTAAAGCTGATAAAAATTTTGAAATAACAAGAAAAGTTTCCGATTGTAGGTAACCCTCAACCCTCGTGCATGACCAAATTAAAGAAAAAGTAAAAAGGAGATTTTAAAGTATACGAAATGAATAAGCAAAGGAAACGAAGCGAAAAATGAAGAGATAGAAATGGGGATAAGGTGGGTGAATGAATGTGTATAACTGTATACCGGATGGATAATGGGTACATAGATGTGCAAAATGGGCAAATGAACGGTCGGATAAAGGATGAAAAGGGTATAAAAGTAAGAAATAAATGCGATATATAAGAATACCCTTCCATGGTATGAGATATTTATACTATTATTAAATTGTGCGTGGCATCTTTCAGAGAGGAGAGAGAGAGAGAGAGAGAGAGAGAGAGAGAGAGAGAGGCAAACTATTCCTTTTGGCCTTATGACAAAGGCCGATAATGATGGATGGCATGTAAATAAGCTTCGCTTATCGCCCATTTTTTAAAAGCCGTTCTGACTCTTTTATCTCCGAGGGCATAATCGGGTGCATTTTAAAAACCAAACTTTCACCCTTCATGTGAAAAAAAAAAAGTGAGAGAGAGAGAGGAGAGAGAGGAGAGGAGAGAGAGAAGAGAGAAGAGAGAGAGAGAGAGAGAGAGAGAGAGAGAGAGAGATCAGCGTTTTTAAAGACTTTTATAATATAGTTTGAAATAATTAGAATCAGCGTTTGAAAATTAGAATCACACTTACTTATTCACTTTTCCACCTGACGAGGTGTACTTC
>JAJOZX010004686.1:315000-320000 GCA_023014485.1 Bathynomus jamesi | reverse complement strand
CCATGTATTTTTTTTTCAGCGATTGAAATACAAATATTTCTTCGTTACTTGGAATACCATTAAACGTTTCGAAACGGAACTTATGCCATCATCAATCATATTAAAATGAACGAAATAAAATTCATTGGAAAGAGGAAAGGAAAATTTAAGTTCGATTGATTAACTTCACATTTAGAACAAAAAAAATATTCTTTTATATTGTAATTGAAAGCTGAATAAAATATGAAAAATATTGAAGAATATTTTTAAATTAAAAATTCTAAAAACTGCTTCAGAAATAATTTTTTTTTTTTTTTATGACAGACATTATCAGTCAACCGCTACATATATAGTTTAAAATTTTAAATCAGATTTGAGAATGAATTTTAGTGTGGATCCGAAGCTTGCAGTCTTTCTCATTATATATATATATATATATATATATATATATATATACACACACACACACACTGTATATATATATATATATATATATATATATATATATATATATAAGGAATTTGGTTTTAGTTAAAACATATTTTTAAAGGAATATTTTATGGACATTTTTTAAACTCGTTTTAAACTGAGCATGTTTTGATTTCCGATTTATTTCAAACATGTTTCTGGAAAAAATCCACAGTTAAATTAATTAAATATCAGCACACTATACCAAATAGTTAATTCAACTGTGCCATATTTGCACTAACCATACTTATAGTACTGATAAATATTTAAAAAGTTATGGTGCAACCACGGAACAGTTGTAAATTATTTATATAGTAATATAGCTGTTGTTGTGTTGTTGTTGTTGCTGTTGTTTAACCTCCCCCGTAACATTAAAAGCCATGCGATGGAGGGGACCTACAGCTTTACGTGGGATTTGAACTACCGGTCTCCTAATAGTTAACCATATATTTAGTTCTTTTAACCAAAGAGTTTTTTTACGTGTTTGATTTTATGTTGGAATAAGATTTAGATTTTTTACAAAGTAAATCAACAACAAAAATTATATTTTAGAACTTAATTTATGACGCGGGAATATATTTTCCGAAGAAAATAAATGTAAAAATTGAATAAAATTTTTTTACATTATCAAATTTGACAATTAGCGCAGCAGAGATTCCAAAGATCAGGAAGTATTATCATAATCAATAGGGGAGCCAGAAATTGGCACAGCACTCAGGCCAACTAATGGGAACCAATTACGCTAACTCCAGGATTATTATTACCAACACCACTGGGAGTCGAACTTCGAACTTCGCGCGCGGGGTAACGGTGGTATACTCACTTAACTACGGACGCTTACTAGGAAACTATATTATAACATGCTTTTATAAGTGTATTAATTCAAACTTAAATATATAAATAACGAAATTAAGTTTAAAAAAATATCTATCATTTCAGGTTTAATTCACTTAAGTTTTCAAGATTTTTTTAATATAAAAGTTACGGTACTTTGTAACATTAAATAACCAATCATGAAGTAAGTCGTAATTAACTTGTTTTCATTAACTGTAGAGATAAATTAGATACAAATTATAAATTTATATAAATTATATTTATACAAACTAAAATACTTGAAATGATATAAAGAAGACCAACGCTCATGCGCAGACAGAGCAGATTTCAAGGGGCTTTTAATGACATTTTAAAGCTTATAATTACTTTTCAAAGCACTCTTTCAAGCGCCTTAATCAATTTGCACATTAAGTAGTTCTCATATAATTTTTTGTCAGTAGTCAGAGGTTTAAACATGTTTTTAAATTACATTTAAATAAAAAAATGGCATAAAAACATGTTAAAAACTACACTTGTTTTTATGATAAAATATTAAGACAAAATCTTTTAAAATAAAAATATATATATTCCAGACCTAAACACATTTTACTTTATATTTAACAAAACAGCTTTAGAAATATGTTCAAGCTTTTGTGTTAAATGATTTTTAAACATATTTAAACGTAGATGTGTTTATATGTTTGTTAAAACACAGTTTCTACAGTGTACAATATACTACAGGTGTCCCATAAGTCCGGTATCTTAGGAGAAATTAATATTTTTCTATTTCTATAAACCATAATTCATATTTTTCTCTTTCTACAGGCCATAATGTCTGTGAGCAAGGAAGGACGAATCCAGATAATTCTACTCATAGGAAATCGGAGTCAAAGAGAGGTCGTTGCTGAATTAACAGACTGCATCCAGACCGCGAGCCAATAACACAGAGTTGTGTTAGCAGACTTGTTGCAAAGTTTAAGGAAACAGGATCCATAGAAGATAAACCACGCAGTGGACCTTCAAGGAGGTCCACTGACGATGATACAGCGACTGCTCTACTGGCTCATTTTAACAGAAGTCCCAATAAGTCTCTTCGGCGATTGCTTTGCCTTTTTTAATTATTTTTCCTATGATGCCGGACTTATGGGACACCCTGTAGAGTAAATTGAGTAAACACATACAGTTATGACCAAAAATTGTGTATCACTCTAAAAGTTTTTAGAAAGAGATGTGTATTAACAGAAATCATCCATTAACATTGTAGAAATCACCCATCAACATCCTAGAAATTACCCACCAACATCCTTGAAGTAATTTGAATATAATGTAATAATGTTTGTCAATTTATGCGAGCTTGCATCGGAAAGATTGGGTGTAATTTCCACAAATAATATGTTATATTAACTTTAATATGTAATATTTTTTTCATTTTTGGCAGTTTTTTGATAAATATAATTCAAATTACAAAATTGTATGGAAGTTTAAACGTCACCGGACCATCATTACTAAAAACAACAAGCTTTATTTGACTTTATCAGACAAACTTTAAAAAACTTAGGGTGATGCAAAACTTTTGGCTACAACTGTAATACAAGTATATATTACAAATTATTTATATTTTAAAAGATTGTAATATAATTTATTTACTTAATCTTTCACTGTGTTGTTATATAAGTCTTTATCTATCAATCTGTTTGTCTGTCTGTCTCTATGTCTGTCTGTCTCTCTCTCTCTCTCTCTCTCTCTCTCTCTCTCTCTCTCTCCTTTTTATGGTATCTCAGTGTCACTAAAACTTTTACGAGTGGATTTAATATATAAAAAACAATATTTTAGCAATTTTTAAAACAACCCCTTTATAATTTCTTGTTTGTTCAAATTTAGTCCTCATTTTATCTATCCATCTTTCAAAGTAGAATTTTAGGCAAATTAAAGGTATAAAATTTACTTTGAAAACGTATGAAATTTAAACAAACAAAATATATAAATTCTTAAACCGAATTCAAAATTAAATATAATACAAAAGATTAGGAAATAACTAATTTTGCATCTGTTATAACGTTTGAAAAAAAAACGTGTTTAACTGTTAACCTACGGAGATATTAGCGTTATATTCGGTCAAGCAGTTAGTAAAAAATTTCATCTCGCGTTTGATCATATGCAAACAATGTTTATAATGTTGAAATGTTAAACTTGGTAATGGCTAAAATGTTAAAATTTATTAGAGATAAATATTTACTATGTATATGAATATTAACTACGAATAAAATTAAGTCTTAAAACAAAACAAAACATTTAAACCTCTACTAATTAAAAGTGAACAGTGTAACTCGATCCTTACGTGCCGTGTAAGTATACAGAGCGAACTGTGAGTATCTTCTGATAAATTGGGTTATCTGAACAGGCATAATTTTGATAAAGCTGCAGAAAGTGGAGAAAATACTCACTTCAAGTGTTTTCTCTCTCTCTCTCTCTCTCTCTCTCTCTCTCTCTCTCTCTCTCTCTCTCTCGCTCTCTCTCTCTCTCTCTCTCTTCTGGACTGTGGGTAGTAAATTTTAATCTATATTCCGATTAGAAAATTTGAAAGTGTGTATTATGAAATCTAAAATTAAATATAGGGTTTCCAAAAGATTTTAGGATATATATATATATATATATATATATATATATAACAGATAACCCAATTTCACAAGTACACGGTTTCCAAAAGATTTTAGAATATATATATATATATATATAATATATATATATATATATATATACGACGAGGTAATTCAATAAGTATCCGTACTTTTTATTTTCACAATTTTATTTTCACATCTGATAGATTATAAACACATCACTTCTCAACATAGTCTCCTTGTTTCTCAATACACTTAGTCCAACGATCTACAAGCTTCCAAATGCCATCACAAAAGAATGTTTTTGGCTGTGTGCGTAGCCAGTCATGCACCGCCTCCTTCAGGTCATCATCGCCTTGGAATCGCTGACCTTCAAAGCGTCTTTCAGTGGTCCAAACAGGTAAAAATCCGTAGGTGCCAGGTCTGGACTGTAGGCTAGATGGTCGAGAATTTCAAATTAAGTTCTTAAAGGCATTTTCTAGTATGTGCAGCAGTATGAGGGCGCGCATTGTCGTGTAACAGAATAACACCCTTCCCGCTGCAAAGAGTTCAAAGCGCAGCCGTCAGCAGGTAAAGTTATGCTAACACTGTTTTGGGATACATGAGGCCCTATCCTTGAACATTATCTAGAGCGTGGAACTACAGTAACAAGTAATATGCTTCGGAATGAGTTAAAGCAAGCAATTCGCACAGAACGGAGATGGAGATTGTCGGAAGGTGTTATTCTGTTACACGACAATGCGCGCCCTCATACCGCTGCACAGACTAGAAAATGCTTTCAAGAACTTAAATTTGAAGTTCTCTACCATCCAGCCTACAGTCCAGACCTGGCACTTTCCGATTTTTACCTGTTTGGACCACTAAAGACGCTTTGAGAGGTCAGTGATTCCAAGGCGATGATGACCTGAAGGAGGCGGTGCATGACTGGCTACGCACACAGACAAAAACATTCTTTTGTGATGGCATTAGGAAGCTTGTAGATCGCTGGACTAAATGTATTGAGAAACAGGGAGACTATGTTGAGAAGTGATGTGTTTATAATCTATCAGATGTGAAAATAAAATGTGCGGATACTTATTGAATTACCTCGTGTGTATATATATATATATATATTATACACCA